>JAQSEB010000039.1:647500-944858 GCA_030063045.1 Pratylenchus scribneri | reverse complement strand
CAGGGTGGCTATCTCATCTGAGCGAAAATGCGGCATGGAACACAAAAAATGCGGCAAAAATGAGTAAAAAATTATCAAAAATGCGGCATTTTTTAAAAAGCTTAAAATTCGCTAAGAATTCATTTTTAAATTATTCGAAATATTTTCCTATTGCCTTTTTTCTCAACAAAAATGCCCAGCAGCGAAAAATGTTAGCTTAAAAATGGTTGCAGAGTGAAAAATTTTATATAAAATTGGCCGTTATGAAAAAAATTTTTTCAAAAATGCCCACGGAAAAAGTAAAAAATGCGGCGAGAGGTTCGAAAATGCGGCAAATGCCGCATTTTCGCGGCAATTTGGCCACCCTGATATATATATATATATATATCCTCTAATTTGGGTTGTTTTTAGCCTCTGATTTGACTCTAATTGGATTTCTTTATAGAACTTTTTTAGGGTTAGGGTTTATGGTAAGGGTGGCATGGGTTCTTGGGTCTAGTCTAGGCCTTTGTAGAGGTCAGGGCTTGGCCATAAAGTTTTCGAGTTATGTCCATTTTTTGCTAATTCAATTTTAGGTTTATAACTCACTAAGTGGCCATTGGGCCAATTTAAGCAATCTAAGGGCTGATAATGTTGTGAGCTATCCAATGTTATATTATACATTAATTATGCCACTATTTTTCGCAAAATTAGAGGCTAAAACAACTGAGGAAAGAAAAATCGGCATATTTATGAAATTCTTTTAAAACACATTTTAACAGCATAGACACGAATTTCGTTTTTCACTTCAAGAGTTGAAGTCAAAACATTTATAGAAATATCAATATAATTCTTTAAGTTTATCTAAAATCTTTCATCAACATATAATCTTTGAATAAAATCCATTCATCTCAAATAATGTCAATCTGTATATCTCATATGCAATTGCTTCGGACAATAAATGTCCTTCTTTTAATTTCGACTTGAGATTATGGCAAATTTGAGAGGATTATGAATAGAAATAAATTTAAAAACATTTTTGCTAATTTTATATTTTTTTGATCATTTTCATCGACCATTTTGAGCATTTGTGCCACAAAACGAAAGGCAATGTTCTTTTGTAGTAAAAGTGTTGGCACATCTCGTTTTGTGCGTTTCCTCCGGGGCCCAAAGGAAATGAAGGCATTCAGTGCCATTCCACCAAAATCGTGGCAATCGCCCATTTAGTCCATTGCCGGCTGGAAGTGTTCGACAAACCAATTCTGTATTTCGGGAATTCAATGAACTGACTCATAAATAAAAATATTAGAATAATTCAAACAAATCAAATACTATTAATAATTTCTTTTAAAAATTAAAATTTCTGTTAACTCCGTCCCCGAACATAATTTTTTTGAATTTGAACTTTTTGGTCCCTCATTTTCCATTTTTCTCTCCAAATTCAATTGCACATTTCCTTCATAAAAAACTAATAAAAATCACGCGAATGGCCGGAATATGTGTGTAAATTCTCATTCCTTTTCGCACAAATTTGTTCACCGCTAATTGAATTCTTTTTATTGTGTAGCCTGTGATTGTACCCGGCCCCAAAAATTGAGTTTTTATCAAATTTGTTGTTGGCGCAACATTTATTATTCCGTTCATTCAATATCCATTCCTCAATTCCATTTGTGCTCATTTTCGATCTTTGCTTCCACGGGACAAAAACACTCCTACCCTAACCATATTTGGATTCTTTTTCTTTGCGTATTTTGAATTTTGAATGAAAACCGCGTGCTTTTTTTGCATTTTTGACACAGCTGAGTGAGAAAATTTAGGCGTGGAAATTTTTGATATTGACGAAAATGTAATCTCAGATTGGGTCGACGTTAATTTGAATTGAATGGAGGAAAATGGCATTTGTGCAAATTAAAAATGGGGGAGAATTAATGAGTTGATATAGGAAAATGAATATGAATGTACTTATTTGAGCAGTTGCAAATAAAATATTTTCCAGAAAGAATTTTGCAAAAATTTATGGGGGTATCTAAAGGGGGCTACAAAGATATGTCTATTTTGATAAGTAACTACGCATTTGCCTGACCTTTGGCCATTGGACAACAAACTCCATCCCATTGATCGCTGAATTGGCCAGCTGCCCGAATGCATTCATAACCGGGGCCACATTGGCCAATGTTTGCCTCCTCCTCTGATAATTTGGTTGCTTGAATTCGACAAAATACGGGTCGACCATTTTTGTCCTTTTCAATGGTGGCATAGCCGGCTCCCGCGGGAAGGGGACAAGTGGCCGGTGGGCCAATCGATGAACTTACTTTTGTGATAGATGGGATTTTGATTAATTGATTATGAGAAGAATTTGTTGATTCGAGGAAAAGAAATATTTAAACAATATTATATTTATATTATCCCTTCAACGAAATGATTCAACCCTTATAGGAAATATTCTAATAAGAGAAATTAAAGGAGGGAATATTCTATTACGGTGCACTATAACCATAACTGGGCGACCTTAACTAGGCGCCGTCGTTTGTAGTTCATTAAGGACGAAGCCGATATAGATAATTTTGGTGTCAAATTAAAGAGCTCACTTCTGACTATCGAATTTATTTGGATTGATTAAAATATGGTGGAATTATGTTCAAAAAACTATCAAAAATATGAAAATTTAAAATAATATTCTTTTTAATGGCTTTTTTAAAGTACAATTTTGCTAATTCTAAACCAAACCAAATAAATTTTATATTTCTCTATATTCAACAGTGAAATCTTTAATTTTACACCAAAATTATCTATATCGGTTTTGTCCTTAATTAGCTACAAGCGACGGGGCCCAGTTGAACGGGAGACACCTTTCCTCCTCTAAAATAGGAGAATTCCCAGTAAATTTATAATCGAAATTCAAAATATATGGCTATTACCTGCATCCAATAATGTCAAACAGACCCAACCCCTTGTGAGACTTTGTCTCCTCAATTCATTTGCCGCACATTGGCAACGATGACGGAGACCACAATTGGAATTTGGCCAAATCTTTTCACAATCCGCATCATCCGAACATTCTGGCTCCTTCGCTTTTGCGGCCATTCCATAGGCCATTAGCCAATTTATAAATAGGAAAAGCCAAGGAAAAAGTGGAGGAAAATGATTGAGACGATTGGTGGGTGGTTGGCCAATAACATTGTGAAACATTCCAAAATATAGAGAGGGGGATTGAAAATTTGATTCAAATTCTAAAAATGAAATATGCAAATTTTAGAATAAATTAATGGTAAATATTTCATTGTCTCCTTTTCAAATGGGATGGAAATTGGTAATTTTTTCACTGTACTTTGGATCAAATTTTTAAATTATTAATAGTCTTCCATTTATTTAAAGATCAAAATTCACAATAATACAATCCATGAAGTTTTCATACGGATTCCAAACCCTTTTATAAATAAATTTTTCTAATAGAAGTCCCTCGTACAAATTTTCAATTAAGTTTAAAATTTTAACATTTTTTTCGCAAATTTTATTTCTCAAATCACTTCACATTTTCTTCACTAAGCCCCTTTCTTTCCATTTGGCTTTTTGCCCACTAAAAATGCTTTGTTTGCCCAAAAGATCATTTCCACCCTCCATCCATTTTTTTTGCATTCCCAAAAATTGAAATTGAAAACCGAACCGACGGACGGACATACACTCTAAAAATCATTTGTTGGCCAAAGGAAAAAGCCGGCGGGCGTACGGAAATGTCCCCACAAAAAAGGCCCATTAAGTGGCAAAATTCAATAAATGTTTGCTCTCCGTCCCTTTTTAAGGTCACATTTTGGGGCGAAGGGAATTTTTTAGCTTGTCGTTGCCCATTTCGGGGAAATTGAGGACAAAAGACTAGAAAAAGATTTATTCTCGGAATTGAGTCAAAAAATGAATTAAAATGGAATTTTGGATGGAAGGGGAAAATTGATTGGCCAAAAATTTGGAAAATATTCATAAAAAACCATTTGAATCACAGGAAAAAATGGGGTGGAAAAATTGAAACTAAAACACCGGAAATTGAGTGAGGTACAAAAATGGGAGCGGAGGGGATTTACTGGGTTATTTGATGAAAAAATCTGAACAGAGAGTATAATAAATTTAACAGAGATATTTCTCATTCATTTGGCCTCATTTTTGTTGGGCAAAAAAAACCAACCCGGATTGATTTTGAGGGTGGATTGAATGGAAAAAACAACAATATAATGAAATGAGCGGATTACATATTCAAATCAATTTTGGAATGAATTTGGAATGTGGGATTAGGGAAAGGAGGGAATAGGGAGGATGGCAGAAAATACTTTGAATAATTGGCCAAAGTTTTAAGGCCAAAACATGAAAATTCCAAAAAATCGAGGATTGACGCTTTATGTCCCAAAATAATTGTTGGGGGTGAAATATATTCAACATTAATATTGAATCCATTTTTAGAATATTTTTTTGCCATCCATTTAATTATAAAAAACATAAATTAAATATTACTAGGCAATATTAAATCTAATTAACAATCTTTTGGGACGAATATAGAGAAATAATCGAATCATCAAGTTTTTGAGCTTTTTGTCCACCAATTCATGCGTAAAACAATTTATTCGCTGTTAATGATGACGAAAAACAATATTCATCGCAATTTTACGTCAAATTAATTAAACTGGGCGGTGATGTGTTGTTGAATGATTGTTGGGATTGGGCACTGGGCGGTTGCGGTTCCGAATTGAACATTGCCGGCGTGAATGGTGGCTGTTGGTCCTGCACAAAAATTGATGATATAAATAAATAAATGGATTGGGCGAATTAAGGGGGACTGACTATACTATAAAGTAATTATTTTAAAGGAGGAGAAAGAAAATTCAATTTTTTAAAATACTGAACATCAAGACTAATAAAAGGAGTTCAAAAATGGAAAATTAATTAACAACTTCAAAACTGTCTGATGAAACAGAATTTTGATATGTAATATTTACTAATTCTGGAAAGCTGAATTCCTTATAAAATATTTTGAAATTCTTTATTTTTTAATTCACCGTTTTTATAAAACGAAGTATGATTTCTCTCCATTTTTATATTCTCCTCCTTCTCTTATTAAAGGAATGTTATTATTCAATTCCAGTGAATATATAATTTCTTTATATTCTCTTGCTATATGAATGATCCTTGCCTGTGGTGGCAAAATTGTTTGATGGACGGAATCTAGGCCCAACTGTGTTTGGCCCATCATTTCTCGTTGTTTTTGTTGTTTCTTTTCCTCCACCAATTGTTGTTGCAATTTTTGAATTTGCATTTGGCTTTGTTCTTGGCCATCTTCTTCCTCTTCTTCAATTTCATCATTTTCATTGAGATCTTTTTGTTCGTCCACTGTCGAATCCTTCGGCCCTTCTATCGCCGCCGGCGTTGTTTTTGCCGCTTCCAATTGTAATTGTTGTGGTTGATGGGTTGTTTGCCCTTCACCAAATTGTCCAACATTTATTGCCATTTTATTATTATTATTTCCATTGCCATCCCCACTGCCGAATTGTCCCATCAAAATGTGTTGTTGCTGTTGGATTTGCTGCATTTGGGCATTCAGCCCACTTAACATTGCCATTGTTGCGGCCGTTGTGGTTGGATTATGTTGCATTGTTTGTTGTTGATGTTGATGGTGCATTGTCATTTGTTGGCTAATTCCATTGCTAAATTGTCCGGCTGAATAATTCATCATTGAATTCATCATCATTGTGGGTGCCGGTGCCGTCAATGAATTCATCATTGGGGCCATCATTGGGTTCATCAATGGTTGTTGGCTAATTTGAGGGAAATTGCCATTGAAGAATTGTTGCGCTGGTTGATGATGTACTCCGCCATTTTGACTATTTTGAATGAGTCCATTTTGACTATTTTGGTAGAGTCCATTTTGAATGGGCGCCATATTCGCCACAGTGGTTGTTTGTATATTTTGAGGTGGTTGAGCCTGATTTTGGGATGGCAGTTGTGTCATTGCCTGATTTTGGGACGGCAGTTGTGTCATTGGCTGATTTTGGGACGGCAGTTGTGCCATTGCCTGATTTTGGGACGGCAGTTGGGTCATTGCCTGATTTTGGGACGGCAGTTGTGCCATTGCCTGATTTTGGGACGGCAGTTGGGTCATTGGCTGATTTTGGGGCGGCAATTGGGTCATTGGCTGATGACCGATGTCATCTTCGTCCTTGGCCAAAAGGAGTTGACGGGCAAAACCGGAAAAGCGAATTTGATCGAAGAAATCAGCCACAACGACTGCCTCCTTCATTTCGCAGGACATTGTGGCGATGGCAGTGCCCAACAACAACTACCCAAATGGAGGGAAATAACATAATGAAATGGGAATTAAAATGTTTGGTTTTTTATCCAATTCTCTTAGTAACATTTATATTATTGTTAAATAAATTAATTTTAGACATTGTCCAACTACTATATTCATTATGATTCAAAAATTTTGACTCTAAAATTCAATAAATTTTGCACTTTTCCAACCAGCAGACATTAATTCCACATTTTATCCTTTTCTCTTCAATTTACTGCCTATCTATTCTTTTCAGCCAGTTAAATTCTAATTAATAAGTAAAAGGTGGGAAAAATCATGCACTTCCACACGCACATTTTCCCCATGAAATGGCGGTTAAATGGTGCAAAAGGCAAGACCAACAATTTGGAAAAAAATTGTTTATTTCCGCTGGTGGCAATTTCCAATTTTGTGGTGAATGAATAAAACAGCAAAAAGTGCCAATGGATTTGCCCTTTTTGAGTGCTGCGCACTTTTTTGAAAGAGAGCCAAAAGCAAAATACAAAATATATAATAGATATTTGACAAAAATAGAAACTCCAATTCTCTGGATGGATTGGATTTCGATCAATTTAAGCCAGAAATGCTATTTTAAGAAATAAATTACTACTTATTTAATAGACAATTTTTTCCAATTTTGATCAATTTTTTAACAAAATTATAATATAAAATTTTTTCTTTTGGCTCACCAATTTGCCGAATTTGTCTGCCGCATCCTCAGTGCCCCTCTTTTGTACCATATACCGGTAGAGGGCATTGGTGATGGCGGAACGGGCAACCGCAATTTGGGATTTGGCCTCTGGCGATAAATCATCGGCGTCTGAATCTGGATTGAAAGCATTGCTCATTTTTAAAATCCCAACCCAAAAAATTGGTGTGCTGCGATATTTCCGGCCCAGACATTTCCGGCGCAAAGCTTCAAAATTAGCTTTGATTTTTCGGGTTTTATTTTACTTAATAATAGTCCATTTTGGCATTGTTTTCACTTTTTTGAGTGCTATGAATGCTTGTGCTCAGATTGGCCCGAAAATGTCTGATCAGCCGGAAATGTCGAATAGCCATCCAAAATCGCACCAACCTCCCACATCGTCGAAGTTACCCGGATTAAGGAAGAATATTCCCTTGGCCCCGCTGAATTCATTCTGGTCAATTTGCATTTTCCGAATTGGATTCAACAAATTGTCCAGCATTTTGAAGTTTTTTCGTTGGAAACCGGTTGGCCTGCAAAAATGAAAGAAAAATAATTGTTTTTGGATGCAATTTTGAGAGTAAATTCAATGGAAAAATAAATGAATTTGCCCTATTTTTCTATTAGAACTCCCCTATAGAATGCCCCTGAAATTTATAAGCCCCAGGACTACTAATAGAAAAATACGGTAGTTGTATAATTTTGGCCAACTCACTTATTTGGGTCTAAAGTTCGATCAAAGAATGCTCCATTGGGGAAAACAATTGTGTCCGGTCCAACATCGGGTGTGTAGAAACATTGAATCAAAGATGGATAGGTGATGGCCGAATGCCGGAGAAGGGCCAACTGAAATTGGGCAAAAATTGTATATAATGAGATATTCGGTGAAATTCATTTAATTTTGACAAAATATTTAAATAAAATTCATTTTTGTACGGACTTTATCGCTGATGGACAGCTGCTGATATACTGGCAACATTTTGGCCCATTCAATCATAATGTACCAATCCCGTTCATGCCAATACAAATAATCCTCTTGTTCGGCACGCCTCAAAACATTTGGCATTTGAAAACTCTTCAAAAAGAATAAAAGTTAATTAATTAAATTGGGAATTGCCACCTCCATTGTCATTTGCTTGATCATTTGTGGATCCTCAAAAATGGATCTGTTCATCACCAAATCATTCAGCGATTTTTGCACATTCACTTTGCTATTCCGGATTGTGACCAAAACATTTTCGACGCCAATCAATCGTTGAAGGAGCATATCCTCCTGGATTTGTTCAGCCGTAACCGGTGATTGTTGTTGTTGAATCTGAGATTGTTGCTGAGAAAGGGATGTACGGGAGGAGGAGGATGGAGTTGGACCGGAACGGCCAAAAATGTTGCTGTTGGCCACCGCCGAGGGAATTCATGAAGGATGAAGTGCCAGCCGAAGAGGAAGAAGTTGAAGCAAACGAAGAGGATGAGAGGCCAATGCCGTGCTTGAAAGAAGATTGGGGGCCGGCATTTGGAAATGGGGTTGAAGCAATGGATGCCCCAGCGGCGAATGGACTGCTATGGCCACTGGTCCCAGCCTCCGATGTGCCAAAATCTCCGCCACTTCCGGTACCGAGCAAAACTTGATGATGATGCTTTACAAGCGGATACCTTTGGGAGAAAAATTTGGTAAGAATTTTCAAATATTTATTACCTTCTTGTCCTTTTCGTATAGCCAATTGGATCACGGTTTTGTTGGATGGCTGAAAATATTTGACCATTCCTCCCCGTTTTTGCCCTCCTTTTGCTCACCATCCTTATTCATGCCAACGGCCAAGCACTTTTTGAAGCGACAATGACGGCATGCACAGCGTACACTTTTGTCCACCGGACAATTCCCATCATATTGGCATTGAAAAACTTGCTTTTTCATTACGGTTCGCCGAAAGAAAGTTTTGCTGAAAATTAAGATTTAATTTGAAAAATTGGATTGGGAAAGGGACTGACCATCCATTGCAGGAGGGGGTGCCATAATGATAGCCGGTGGCCACATCATTGCAAACCTGAATAAAATTGCAATAATAAACAATAAAAATGAATCCAGGCTATAAGGCTCAGTGAGGAATTTGTTAAAATATTTTACCATTAATAAAAGTTTGGGATTTGAAGGAAAGGCAAAAGGACAACTTTTTTAAATAGTAGTCAAAAGAGAATAAGATGAATTTATTAGCTAGTTGAATTCATTTCTCTCCTGCTCTTAAATCTATTTCTGTAAATCTATTTCTAATCTAATCTGTAGCCCTAAAAAAGTCCTTAACCTTATTAGCGCTATGAAACTAAAAATGGCCAATTTTTTAAATTTTTAACTATTTATTCAAATTAAATATGCTAAATGCCATTTCAAAATTCAATTCATTAGCGCTCAATAGAGATGGCTTTTGGCATTGGCAACTGCCACCAATCGCTACGAATTATTCCCAAAGACAATTTGATTCTGTAAATGGAAAAGGGAGAGCGGAAGCCCAATTGAACCGACCAAGCATAATTCTGGCTCATCGTGTTGCGAATGATGTTGTTGTTGTTGTGAATGTTGCATTTGTTGATTTTGGCCAACACCCATTCCCATGAATGAGGAGGATGTTCCGGCCATAGAGGAAGAAGCTCCTCCTCCGCCGCTGCTGGTCATTCCGCTGCCAAGGAACATTGATGGGGACGGCGAATGATGATCCATTTATGGGCACAATAATAATTATTATAATTGGGATGAATTGAAGAAAGATTGATGGGCCAAATAGACGGAAGGAAGACGAAGAGATAGAAGATTAGGAGAATACGTCAAATTTCTTTTATTCGGTTGACTGCACAAATTTATTTTGTTGGTTGTCGCCCAGCAGACTTCGTTTTGAATAAAATGAGGTGAATTTGTAGCCAAAATTGTTCCCTTCTTTTTTTATTTGCCGACCCGAATTTTGAATGAGTTTATTATAAAGGGGGGGCGGGGAGGAATATTGGCCCAGTAGATATTTGGCTAAAAATGGAAGGTATGAAAATTTATGTTTTAAACTGGATGAAAAATGAATGAATGAATGGTGAAAGGTGGAAATGTGGGAATATAAAGCTATTTGGGATGGACTAACGATATGAAAGGAATTTGTGCCGATTTTGGCCAATCGACGAAGGGGATCCGCGAAGAAGATTTGTAGCCAATGGCAGATATTGAGATTGATTCAGTCGCCTGATTTGGGGACCATCACATCCATCCGAAACATGATCCCCTCCCATTTTGGGGTATAAGATAGTGGATGGATGATTTTGGGAGATTGGGCCAATTGCCTATTTGAATTTGGCGGTGGATGCCTTTCCGGGTGTGCCTGCGCAAAATTGAAGGCACAATGTAAAATGCTCCTTCCTTTTGAGAGAAGTAAGGACAAATATGGAGAATTTTGAAGAAATTCTTAGAGGAATGAAACGCGCGCATCGACCAAATGCCAGCACAGAAAAGTTGAAGTGTGGCCGCACGCGCATTGAATATACAAATGGAATTGGGTCGAGATCGACGGAATGCGTACGTATAAAGTAGGTTGGAGGACTGGTGGAATGGAAGATCAGGTGAATTCATGAATATGAAGATGGGTGGATTTGGTGGCAAATGCCAACCCAAAACTGTAATTCAAATCAAGGGGGATGCGGGCGCAAAAATAGGAGAAATGAATTTGTAAGGGATCTAAACGACTGGAATGGCGGATGATAAAGAATGGAATGCGCGCGACATTCATTTATTCGCTCAATTGGAAAAATTAGTTTGGAAAAATGCCCTGACCAAGAATTGCGCACCCTCCGCCGAAAGGGATTGAAGGAGAGCAAAAATCGAATAAAAATGTTTTAGAAAGGGAATAAGGGAATAATCCGTTTTCTCGGCTAATTATTTTTATTGGAAGGAAATGAGCAGCCTTGGAGGAAAAGGAAGGAGGAAAAGCCGCTTTGGAGCTTCTTTTTGCCCATTTTTGTGCGCTGCCCTCTGAGTTTTAAGCCCATATCTCAAAACCCAAACCATTTTCTGCTTTCCAAATTCCTTCTATTTGAAAGTACGCTTTTCCTTCCAACATTTGCAACTTTCGATCTTTCCTCTATTCCCCTAAAAGCAGCATTTTCCGTGATGCAGGATGCCATCGGCCAAATGGATGGCAGATGGCGGCGAGTCTCCCAGGGACACGCGGGAAAGAGGCGAACGTGAAAGGAAGGGAAGGAAGGAAAGAGGAAAACGAATGCAGCGGACGTGGAAAAATTGCGAAAAGGAAGAGGAGGGGCGAGGGAATGTTAAAGGGAAAAAGGGAATATGATGATGGGAGGAAACATCCACTCCCGTACTCCACTTCCTCTGGCCCAGCAGTCAAAAGTGCCCCGCTTCAATGGATATTCCCCTTCCATTTCACGTTTTGGCCCGGCCTAATTTCCCCTTTCCCTTGGCCACTTTTCCCTTATCTTTTCTGTATGCCACTTTTGCTTTTGGCCAATTCCGCTGTTGAATATGTAAGAAGGTGGGTATCATTGATGAGGGTGGGGGGGGGGGTTGACGTAAAGCGAATATAATAGAAGGGATTGGTGGAAAAGGGCCAAATAAGGAAAAGGAGAGGAAAGTTTTGAAGGGGAATGGGAAAGAGGAGGTTTGGCCCAAAAAGGGGGCCGAGAAAATCCAAAGGAATTCAAAGGAAAGAAAGGTGGAAAAGGCTTCCCGCCAAAAAAGAGGTGAGGCCCTAAAACACTCTTCTCACAGAGAGAGCCACGGCCAATGAATGAAGAATAAAAAAGCAGCAAAGTGGGAATTGAGCGAATGAAAGAAATTTGGGCTGAATTTTGGAGTTTGTAAAAAAGTGGGGGGGGGGGGGGGCGGCTGAAATGACGAGAAAAAGAGGAAGGCTGGAGGGAGGGAGGCTGGCTGAGGCGGGAGTGTGCACAGTCGTTGGCCAAGGGCCCAGGGACGGGTTGGCTGGCTGGCTGAGTTGGGCCAACAAAATTTGGTCCAAAGAGGGACGAGAGGGAGGGAAGGTTAAGTTCCGTTGTGTGAATGCACCTTTTGGCCTATACTAAACATTTTTCCATCCATCGGCGGTTGGACCAGAGTTCATTTTCACTCCATCCAACACAAATTGATTATACACGCCATTCCGAACGTGATTTGAAATCGATGGAATTAAAGTGAAGAGGCAACACGGCGGGGAATGGGCCGATTTGGCTGTGTCGGGCAAATATAAACTCCAGATAAAATTTAGTAAAATTGTCTGAACCTTCCTAAATAGCCCAGAATAGAAAAAGGCGAAATGGCGACAAATGTTGAGGAAATTCCCGAAAATGAATTTGTCGGGGAGTTTGGTCAGGAAAATTTTGTGTGTTTAAAATGCAAATCAGCCGTGAAAATGGCTCAAATTGGGAGGGGAAACAGAGATCAATTTTATTCATCGAAGGGGATTCTTTGATGAATGTAATGCCAAATTAGTCATCAAAACAATTGAAAGGGGAAAACATGGTTATTTTGGTGGGTCGGCTTATAAAAAATTAATTTGTTTATGTTCTGATGAGACAAACAATGTCAGGTGAAAGGTATTATTTTCATGTTAACCTTGGAATGGACTCCAAAGAAATATTCAATGTTTGTGTCTATCGTTTTCATCGGGATTCAGGGTCAATTGTATAAGAATAACTCATAAAGTTTGCTTTATAAAAATTAGTTTTCTTTGAACTACAAATTCAGGAGCCTAAATCGCAATATTAATTCCCCCTGTTTCCTAATAATCAATTATGGCAAAATTCATAAATATTTTCATTAATAACAATGAAAGCTACAAGGTACAAGTTTCGCCCCTCTATATACATTTGGAATGCATAATCAATTTATGTGTAGTATTTATCACTAATCAAAAATAAAGAATAAAAAGAATGTTGGGACATTTTAGGACAAATTATTTAGACTGATTAAAATGTGTGCCATACCCACTTTGGCCTTCCCAATTCACTTCATTGTCTTTTCGGCAATCCCCCTATTGGGCAACTTTAGGACTAGTTTAACATTCGAAAAATGTTCATTGTCTTCTCTAATCATCGTTCCGTACCCCAATTTCATAACCACTCCCTTCTTTTCTATTAGAATTTTTTATAATTTTGCCCTTTATTTCCTAATCCGTACTGCGGATGCCCCCTTTTTGGCGGCCTAATCATGGGTCTGATAAAAAAATTATTCACAATAATTATTCATATCGATGCAACATAATTTTATTGAGGGAAAAAAGAACAAAATTCAAAATAGAAAAGAATGATTTTGGTTGGAAAGAAATGAAGTAATTCTTGTGAAGTTTTGAGGAGAGCGAATTCTTTGGGAAGATGTCCAAATTTGGAGGCTTAGGAAAATTCTCATTTTTATATAAAAAAACAAAACTCAAATAATCACAAGCTATAAAATAAACTTGGTGGCGGTAAAATAAAAATAAAAATGTCCCAATTTGGGAAATGAATCCACAAGATAGAATGGATTATATCATGTAAAAATGGAAATTTTATCGAATTGGAAATGAGAATTAGGCCAAAGGCAGAGAAGACTTATTTCTAAATTAACTATTTTAGAAGGTAGGAAAGTAATAAAAAATTGGCTAGAAAAAGTGGTTTAATGGAAAAAATTATTGAAAAAAGATTGAATAAAATTGTGGCGGAAATGGAAATCAGCAATCTTTGCACAGATGAAATAATGGGAAAGGGAGAACAATAGAAAAAGGGGAAAATGTTTTATTTGGTGACTTTTAATTGAAAGTTTGGATGTAGATTTAGGCAAAATTTACCATTCAATTCATTAATTATAATGTAGCATAGTTTTAAATTAAGAGAATTGAAGAATGGCACAAAATGGTGCCTCAAATCCTTTCGCAACACCAAGGTTTATTTTTATTCGGACCAACGAAAAATGTGAACTAATAAGAATGGACTCATCAGAGGAATTGCATGCAAAAGGCACTAATTAAAATAATAAATATGGTAAAGGAGAAGCGCATCTTGCACAAAATCAAAAACCATAAGGGCCATAATTCAACGCCCATTATTCTGACATTTTGCCTGTCAATAATCAACATAGGGGAAAGGGATAATTAAAATGGCCAAAATAGGCGAATTTTTAAGGGAAATTGTGTGTCTTCTCAATAATCGGCTAAATATGGAAAGCACGCGCGGGAATCATTGAAGGGAAAATTTGTTACCGATGCCCATGCTATGCCCTAAAATGAGATGAAAAGAGAAAATAGATGAATGGGGTAAAAGTGTCCAAATTGGTCATTAGAAACAACAAAATGGCTGCTGCCTGTTGCCCTGCCGACCAATGAAATTGCTTATAAGAATAATAATAGAGGGGGTAATGAATGAATGGGAGTAAAATGTGAATGCGGTGCGCATGCGGATTTGAAAGCAAGTCATTTTGGAAAGTGAGCACAAAAATTGTTGGGCATGCAAATTGGGGGGCGGATTGAATTTAATTCGGGCGAGAATTAGTGGGAAATATGGCCAATGAGAAAATGTGATAGGCATCAACCCACAGATTACCTGGAAATGGTCTTCGGCCTAGATGGAATACATTTTTTGTGGCCAAATCTGCCACATTAATTTCATTTTAATGAAATTTAATTAATTCCACAAAGTTCGAATTTTTAAAGGTACTTTATTCCAAGTGCGAATTTTCTGGGAATGGCCAAATTTGGAGATGGCTGAATAAATTTTGGGGTGCATAGAAAATGTCGCGATGGGAGCAGAATAGAGGGATATGATTAAATGAGAAAATTATGTGTTTAAGCAACTTTAAAATTAATGGTTACTTATAATTATAAAGGTAGCGAAATGGGTGACAGAATTCTCGGATGAATAAGAGTGCTAAAATTTAGAATACTCGTGGCCTGATTTTGGGTTTTGGATTAGTGAAAAAACTGATGAGTGATTTAATTAATGTAGAGATGTATTTTATCTCTTTTGATGACTAAAAATATTAGAATTGTATTTAAAATGTATAGACAAAGATGGCAATTTTCCCCCATAATTTCTTGAAAAATTGAGAATTAATTAGTGAAATCATCAAAATACTTATTCCTCCATCTGAAGATCGAGAGGAATCCAATGGAAGGAAGCAAATTTATATGAACCATGATTTACCTCTATGGCAGTGAGTGGGATTTGATGACCAATTTGTTCTGCTTCGGATAAAGGAGCATTGGCCAAATATCACATATCAAAAATCCGGGAAAGGAATCGGTGTGATTGTTGGGGAGGAATAATCAAAATGGAATGAATTGATTTATTGGTTTTACACGAATACATTCAAACCCAAAATCAGCATCCAAAATTGAGCGATTGAGGAGGAAAGCAGTATATTCGCCCAAGGGGATATGAAGGGATGCCTCAGCAGCAGAATTTCATGGGATCCAATCAATTCTTCCATCTTATAGTCAATACCTCCACAAATCTATGACCAGATTCAGCCGATGATTTAGAGGTCCTAAAAGGCGCACGCTCCAAATATCCCGGGAAAAGCTACCAAGAATTGGGCCAAATGAATCGGTGGGTAGTGAACTTATGGAACATAAAGCGCATCTGCTGGGGAATTGATGAATTTTGATGGAATAACCGTAAAAGAAACTTCTTCCAATCTTTTATTAGCGACTTGATGGGATATTAAAGCATAAAATCATTCACATTCATAGAGAGTATTGTAATTCCTATGTTTGAATGTCGAAATTGTTGGGTTTAGTTAATAAGAAGTTCTTTAATATTAAGGCCAAGTTCAAATCAAAATGGATATTTACGGCTGAAACATTTGTCAAATTAAATTTGCTTGATGATAAATTTATTAGTTAAAGGTGGAATAGTTTGGTTAAAATTTGATTCACGATAAAAACATTTATTTTTTAAATGTTAAAAATGATTAAATTTACCATGATATCATTTTATGTCAAATTGGCAAAAAATATATGGAAAAAATTCACAAGAAAAAATGATGAGTTTAATTAATAAAATTATAAACAATTATGTTAAAAAAGGAAAAAAAGGAGTATCAATTAAAATTAATTTATTCCATCAATAATTTGTTGACGATCAAAAAATGAAGTAGAACATGTTGCTGAAAAAATGTGAAATTAAGCAAAAAAGATGGCCATTCCAATCAAACTTGGTTAGGCAAAGAGGGAAAAGGGGAATTGCCAGTGCAAAAAATTGTGGGCGAAAAAATTGTGGCCAAATTTTCGGCACTGAAAAATTGTAAAATTTTTTAGTTTAATTTAATAAATTTCCACCTCATTTTATTCTCCGCCGAATATTCGACCACTTTCCTCAAATGGGCCAATAGGGCTCTAAAAATCAAAAAATTTCCTTAAGAATTTATAAATTTTGTTGACCGAAATGTGTCACGATTTGCTTCACTCAATTCCGCCAATGCATCCCTGCAAAATAATTAATTATAAAATCATTCAATTTAACTTTTGAATTTTTGATTTCGAAAATGGGAGATATATCGTAAAGAATACCGTATTTTCTCTATTATTGCCCTCACCCTTCTAGTTGAAGCCTCCCTTTTAATAAATAAAAGCCCATCTTTTAAATTTTTTGGTGAAAAAATTTGCATTTTTTTGTTCCTTTTGAAGGGACTCTCTGTTTTTGAGAAATAAAATCCTGCCCTCCAAGGATGGGTTCGAAGTTCGATGATTCAAAAAATCTTAAATCTAATTTCGGAGGGATAATTTCGATGCCATAAACGACCGAAGTTTCGGGCCAAAATAAAAGTAATCGAAGATCCAACCCATCCATACTCCCCTCTAATAATAAAAGTCATTTTTGGTTCGATATTGGATAGTCTCTGAAAAATAGTATCACCTGGGCCATTAATAGAGGAAATACGAAAAAATATTTTTGGAAATTCTTTGAAGTTTTCAAAGATTTCATTCATTTTTTAAAGAAAATTTCCCAATATTAAAATAATTTATTTTACTTGCAATTTCGAATCCTTTCCGGTGTTTCTTTGCTTGTTGTGTAGGCTTTAAGAAGTGAACGAAAAACGGAGAATGGAACCTACAAAAATGTCAAATTTTTTTCCCTTCTTTTTCTGACCAATTGTTGAGGTAAAAGTCGAAGGTAAAGTTTGAGAAGGCCGGCGACTAAAATTGAATTAAATTAATATTAAAATAAATTAATTGATTTACTGGCCAGTATGAATATCTTCCTCCTGGCTGAGATCAACAAAATGGGCAAAATCAAATTGGCGGCGAAGTTTGTCAATTCGCTCAAATGAGCCGGAAACCCTTTGCAATTTTTGCGAATTTTTTTATTCTAAACAATTTTTGGCACCTGTAAATTCCCTCCGCTGTCAATCCCCTTCGTTCCACCTCCTCAATGCAACATTTCAATGGAAGGGGTATTCGGACACCGTGGGCAAGACCTTCGAAAATGAATTTAGGATAGAAATATAAATGATAATGATAAAATGATTTTTGGATACCGTATTTCTTCTATTAGAAGCCCATCGGCTTATAATTTTCAGAACCTCTCTAATAAGTGAGCTGCTATTAGAGACTGGCCTTCTAATAGAAGAAAATAAGGTAGTTCCATCCAAATCCAATGTATTTACATAATGTGGTCAAATCAACGGCGAACATCCTTTTGACATATTTGGCCTCCGGTTGGCAATCATTTCGCGCCTTTTCGCTGCATTTTCGATGAGCCGAAAATGCACAATCCGAGCATCGGACTCCCTAATAAAATTAATTGATTTTGGTTACGGATGTCCAATTCACACCTGTTGAACTAAACCCCAAAGGAAATTGCGGCAAAAATCGCAATAATGTGGCATTTTGAATGTGAATGGCAAAAAATTATGGCATCGAGCAATTTGCCGCCTTTTCCCATTGTTCCCATTTTGGGATTCCTCCGTGGATCGATTATGTTGGGAATATGGGCCTGGATGAAAAAGTTGGATAAAAAATGAAAATGTTTAATAATTAATTCACTTTGCTCATAAATGGCCTCATCCGCCATTTTTTTGATATAATCCGATGCATGCTTTTCCACATACATACAAATTAGGCCATCCTGAACCAACATTTCGATGCTTTCAAATCTACAATAGGGATTTTTAATCTCTTTCTAGCCATTAATTTATTTTGTCGGCAATTTTCGACTCCTTACTTATTTATATTTTATTGCTTCTCTCAAATATTTTTTAATTCTCAAAGTTTTGCCAGAGGGGGCATTTCATTGGCAGCAATTTTGATGAGTTATAACTCAACAAAGGAATTCCTTTTGAATACAATCTTGGTATCATTGGAAAGAGCTATTTGAACTCGATTGAATATTTTAAAGAGATTTATGAAAAGTAGGATATCTTATTAATTAAAAGCTTCTAAATAAAGAAAGATGGCTTTAATTCACTTTTTCAACTTTATCTTTTAAATTTTAATTAATCAAAAAAAATTTGTTCACTATTTATAGGCTCCAATAGCTCTTTCCAAAGATATAAAGATTGCAATGACTCATCAAAAAAGCTGAAAATGAAATGGCCATTAATGTAACGATCTACCCTGATGTTTTTGCCAGGCAATGTTTGCCTTTGCTAATCAAAATATGGGTTTAAAACCTTTTATCGCCAACATAATGGGCACCGTCAAAATAGAGCATATAGTTGAGGACGGCCCCATCAAAGAAAATGCAAAGCGTCGAAGCTCCAGCCGATCGCCGCGAGGCTCGAACCAAAAATGCGCCTTCGCCGGCAGAAAAAAGTAGCTAAAATATAGAGAATTGTGGCAAATTTTGGCCAAATTCCAACTTTTTCTGCCTCCTCTCTTGCAATGAGGCCGTGGAATTCGGGTCCATAAAATTCGGGTTTTTCAATTGTTTTTGCCCGAATTTCACAACATTTAACCATTTTCGGTTTTGGCGCTTTCTCCTGCAATTCCAACAAATTCGTCTTCCAATAACCAATTGCCGAATCGTCATTATTCATTCCTTCCAACTTCCAAATATATCTTATTAATTAATTTTAATTTATTTTTTTTTTTTGGTAAATTTAGCGCGTATATTCTAAAGCATCAAATAGGATTTTTATGAAAAATATAAACCATCAGAAGAATAAGGATTTAATAAATCCGGGTTAAATTAGCCAAAATAAAACTTAAAAGACTTTAACAAATTTTCTACGAAAGCACGATCTCTGGCAGAATATCTTATTTGTTAAAAATTAAATACTTTTTTCGGCAATTTAATTGTTTTCGGCAAATAAATATGGATTCTATTTAATTTTGGGGAATAACATAAAATAAACAAAAACTCTTCTAAAATTCTATATAGGATTCCCATCAATTTTTAATTTATTATAGAATATAAGATTTTAATAATTTTTATCACCAAAAATATTTTTAAAATAGTTAGGGTAGGCGGGGAAACCGGTTTGCTCCAATTATTATGCGTGATTATATTTTTTACTATTTTCGCCAAATTAAATAAATCTATTCGCCATTTTCAGTCATTTATTCGCTAAATTAAATATTTCCCTATAAACAATTCTTATAAACTTTACTTTAGCAAATTTTGCTAAAAGAGATAAGAGTTTCGAATTGTGACAGTTAAAAAAATATTTTTTCGGCAATTTAATTGTTTTTCGACTAATTTCTCTAATTCAATTTGTAATTTTTTATAGATGAATCTAAATCAAATAAAACCAATAAGAACAAGAAAATTATACGAAGAAATTGCGAGATTTCAACATGAAGAGGATTACAAAAATTGGATGGCCGCCAATGCTGATTTATGGACATTGAATAATCAAAATAATGGCCTCAAATTTGAATCAAAATATTTCCATTGCCGATTTTCAAGACGCGATGGCAATTTTTGTACAGCATCGATCAAAGTGAAGAAAAATAATGGCGAAATTATTGTTGAACAATCCGGCGAACATGAACACGAAATATTCTCAACAAAATTTACATCGCAACAAAAGGAGTTCGTTCGGGAGAAAATGATGGAAAAATATACTCCAAAACAAATTCAAAATGAATTCCTAGTGAGAATTTATTATTGTAATAAATTAAAAAGTATATTTAAGATACAATTTGGACATTTCCCAAATTTGGTACAAATCCGGAATTTTATGGCTTATGAAAAATCGAAGAATCGACAAAAAAGACAAATTGTTCAAGGATTGAAGGCTGATAATACTGAACAAATTGGACAAATAATAATTGACAATAATGAGCAGGTAAGGAAAACAATTTTAATTAATTTTCAATTTCAATGAGAAATAATAATTATATTTGAATTCATTAAATTTACAAAATTTTTTATAATAATATATTTTATCAACTATCATTATAGTTTATATTCTAATAATATATTTTAATAAACTATCATTATAGTTTATATTCTAATAATATATTTTATCAACTATCATATATTCTAATAATATATTTTAATTTTATCAACTATCATTATAGTTTATATTCTAATAATATATTTTATCAACTATCATATATTCTAATAATATATTTTATCAACTATCATATATTCTAATAATATATTTTAATTTTATCAACTATCATATATTCTAATAATATATTTTAATTTTGTCAACTATCATTATAGTTTATATTCTAATAATATATTTTATCAACTATCATATATTCTAATAATATATTTTAATTTTATCAACTATCATTATGGTTTATATTCTAATAATATATTTTATCAACAATCATTATATATATGGTTTATATTCTAATAATATATTTTATCAACTATCATTATAGTTTATATTCTAATAATATATTTTATCAACTATCATATATTCTAATAATATATTTTATCAACTATCATATATTCTAATAATATATTTTAATTTTATCAACTATCATATATTCTAATAATATATTTTAATTTTGTCAACTATCATTATAGTTTATATTCTAATAATATATTTTATCAACTATCATATATTCTAATAATATATTTTAATTTTATCAACTATCATTATGGTTTATATTCTAATAATATATTTTATCAACAATCATTATATATATGGTTTATATTCTAATAATATATTTTATCAACTATCATTATAGTTTATATTCTAATAATATATTTTATCAACTATCATTATAGTTTATATTCTAATAATATATTTTATCAACTATCATATATTCTAATAATATATTTTATCAACTATCATATATTCTAATAATATATTTTAATTTTATCAACTATCATATATTCTAATAATATATTTTAATTTTGTCAACTATCATTATAGTTTATATTCTAATAATATATTTTATCAACTATCATATATTCTAATAATATATTTTAATTTTATCAACTATCATTATGGTTTATATTCTAATAATATATTTTATCAACAATCATTATATATATGGTTTATATTCTAATAATATATTTTATCAACAATCATTATATATATGGTTTATATTCTAATAATATATTTTATCAACAATCATTATATATATGGTTTATATTCTAATAATATATTTTATCAACAATCATTATATATATGGTTTATATTCTAATAATATATTTTATCAACAATCATTATATATATGGTTTATATTCTAATAATATATTTTATCAACTATCATTATATATATGGTTTATATTCTAATAATATATTTTATCAACAATCATTATATATATGGTTTATATTCTAATAATATATTTTATCAACTATCATTATAGTTTATATTCTAATATTATATTTTATCAATTATCATTATGGTTTATGGTATATATAATTTTTAGGAAAAGAGTAAAAGGTTTTTTGCCGAGAGATTTGGGTTCTTTTGCCGAGAGATTGGGTTCTTTTGCCGAGAGATCGGTTTTTTGATTATAACTTTTTTGTGCTTGATCCTAGACCCCCAAACCTTATACTCATTTTATAGAGCTCATCGAGATGCCTCGATTGATGTATAGTTTGTCGCGATTTGGTTCAAAAATAAATGAGTTATAAACCAAAAACCAAAATATGGTTCAAACGGTTTAATACTTTTAATTTTGGCCAAATCGCGACAAACTATACATCAATTGACGCATCCCGATGAGCTCTATAAAATGAGTATAAGGTTTGGGGGTCTAGGATCAAGCACAAAAAAGTTATAATCAAAAAACCGATCTCTCGGCAAAAGAACCCAATCTCTCGGCAAAAGAACCCAAATCTCTCGGCAGAAAAATCCCCACCCTTTAGGAAAATTAAAATGAATATTTTGGCATACTGAAAATATTGCAATAATACACATTATATCCCATGAACATTTTTTTTTATAAAACTTCCACGCGGCCGAAATCAATAAATATCACGAAATTTACCAATGAATATTACACAAATAGCATTCAGTTTTCAGTTCAATGCTTTTGAAGCTTTTACTTTACAAAAATTTACACATTTTACTCTCAAAATAATTAATTTTTATAAAAAAGGGACATTTTGACAAATTTAAAATGAATTCGGCCGAATTTTCCAACAATTCAAATTTGTCCTCAACCCAAACAAATCTTATTGGAAAAATTCTTACTAAACCAAAATTTGTGCTTAAACCGGCAATTCTCCATTACGGTCGTCCTTTACAAAATGTTTGATGGGAAAAATAAATTTTTAAATTTTGCCAAAAATTTTAAATAATAATTGGTAGGTCCAAAAATCGCAACCACCTCTTCGCATTAATTTGGACAAATCAAATCAATTTCAACAAAGGGAAAGGGATACGGCTGGCCGTTATGGGATTGTCAGCATTGGAAACGATGGGAAACCATCAAATTCTGCCCAAATCAACGAATTGCCAGTTAAAACCGTTTTGAAAACTTGCCTTAAAAATGAGGTGGAGAGTGGAATGGGGGGGGGGGGGGTTTAAAAATGAGTAAAACTCATTTTGATAGCTTTCCGATTCGACGAATGATGGCCAACAAAAGCCGAGAGAACGGCTGATTGTTCATCAATATAATCCAAATTCACTTTTCTTGATGCCTTCAAAACTAAGACAGCCCGACTCGTTGATTTATTGCAAAGTAAAATAAAAATATTTTTAAATAAAATAAACCAAATTGAAAGGTTTGTGGCCGAGTTTACCAAATATTCGAGGCACTTCGACACCATCTTCTCTTTTACCATCAAGTTAAGCTAAGCGAATTGGAAAAGTGGTATGAGCGCTATCCACTCGCCAATCCGAATAAAGCGGCCCCAGATCCGAGTCTTCAGGTCACTAAATATTCAAAAATATTCATTGAATATTGCAAATTTTAGCCGCGACGTGGTCGGCCAGCAAAATATACAATTTATCAACAAAATGATGGGAAATTTACGCAACCGCCGCCTCCGAGCACATATATGAGTCGGGAGGAAAAAAAGGAACGGAATAAAATGCTTTATGAGAGGGTGGTTTGTTCACTTTGTCAAAAGGATTTATTCGAGGATTGCATGAGAGAACATTTGAAGGTTTTTACCTCAAAAACAAAAAATATTTTCCCCAAAATTAGTTTTTTGACTTTTAATAAATCTGATAGATACCGGGCTTAGTACTTTACGGTATTATTACAGTATACATAATTGTAAGGATCGAGGGAAAAAGGATGATTTCTTTTGATTGGATTGATTCCCTTTCTCAGCAGACAATTTGATTGACAGGTCTCCTCCCATCATTCCTTTTCGCTTCCTTCCATCCTCCCAATCCCAACTGCTATTTGCCTAATAGTACCGTAAACAAACCCTCATATAAATTTGCAGATCTCACGCGTCTTTTGACATATTCATTTCTTAGTTTAAATCGAAACCTAGCGATTTAAACCATATTTCCAGTTTAACTTTAATTTTGGGCCAAAACCTGACATTTTATATACTACTCGGTCCGTCTCGATGAGATCTACAAATTATGTAGTATATTTTTGTAGAAAAAACCGGTTTCTAATTTATTGGAAGTCAAAAATAATTTTGGCATAAAAATGAAAAAGCCTTCTTCAAAATATTAAATAAATATTTATTAAATTGCAGCGAGTTCACGGCATTTTGAGTGCCAATTCGGAAATTGGCAATTATATTGGAATGAGAATACGGCCAATGTTGAAAGAGGAGAAAATGAATGATGGATACGAAGTGGAGGATGGAGAAGGAGGAGGAAATGGGGGGAAAGAAGAAGAAGTTATTAAAATTATTTGGAATTAATTAATTAAATAAATTAAGTCAACTTCATCAAATTACAAAATGGCAATGGTGGCAGAAAAAAAGGATGATTTAAGCCATATTCGATTGGCGGTTTGTGCGGTTTGCAAAAAAGCATTGCGCAAAGACAGTCTTCGGGAACATTTACGGACGAGGTGAATTAATGAAATTAACAAAATAATTAATTTATTATTTCTAAGACACAACATTGAGACAGCCGGATTGAAGGAGGCAAAAGAGCACATTTTGGATGAAATGGATTGGATAAAAGTAATTAAAAATGGGAATAATTTTTGGGCTAATTTTAATTAATTTAGTCTCCTGAAGACAAACATCGTCGCTATGAATCGCTGCAAACCCACAAAGAAATGTACGAGGACAGTTTGAAGGACGAAAGTGGCCGAATTTATTGTATGCTTTGCGATGAAGCGGTTTGCTGTGAAAATATCACGAAATGGAAATCATTTTAGGTTTTCCCCGGCAATTTGCGTTCCCATTTGAATATTCAGCACGGAATTTCGATGGCATTCTTGATGACCAAAGATGCGGTGGCCAAATATAGCATAAAAGTGAATCATATTGGCCAAATGGGCGAAGAAATGGAAAAATTGATGGAAGCAGAGGAGCCAATGACCATCATTAAAAATGAATTCCAGGATGATGAGGAACAGGTGGGAATTATTTTTGGCCAGAAATAATTCTATATTTTAGGTAACCAATGATCCATCAATGCCATCGACCTCAACAGCTTTATTTTTGAACATTTCACCGATAACAAATTTGAATTCAGTTGAAGTGAAGGAGGAAATGCCATCGGATAATGAAGAATAAAAGAAGGAAGAATTATATGAATTTGACTTATTTTTATTAATTCCTATGATTTATTTTAAATATATAAATCCACAATGCCTTTTTAATATTTTGACAATTTTTTTATATCAAAATGGAATTTTTATGTTCTCAATTTGTATTCTTCTATTTCAATTTATATTTAGATAAAACATTTTGATAAAATTCAAATAAGTAAATTTAATCAATTCGAAATTCGATTTATTCGCATTGAGCTTTTCCCTCAGTGATTTTCTTTATCCAATCGCAATACAATCGAATTGTGGTGAAAAAGCCTGAAAAATGCAAATGAATATATCATAAAATAAAAACAAATTTCACATATTTCTGCCATAAAAACAATTTTACTAAACTTTTTCAAATCAAATTCCTCTATTTTCATCAATTTTTTATTAAATAATAATCTTCACTAAATGAGGAATTAAAAGAATAAATAAATGTCCGAAGAAAAGCAGTTTTTGTTGGATGGAATATAGGGATATACGATGCATTTCATTCTAAATTTGCTCACAGTAATTTTCTTTCCTTTTCGGTAAATTTATCAAATGCATCCATCATTTTTCCCTGGGGCAAAATGGTATATTTTTGTTTTATGAATGAGAAGAATAATCCAATACCATTTAATTACTTCCATTCTAGATAGTACTACTTTAGGAAAGTGAAATGCAAAGTTAATGTGCATTTTAAAAATGAAATTGACTTTACCTTTGTATTCACAAAGCCATGACCCACGGCTGGTTATGCCAATTTGTTCCCATTCATTTGATTGCGCATTTTTATAAAGCAATGGGCCACCACTATCTCCCTTCAATAAAAATATACATTCATAAATGCCCCTCATTAAATTATACAAAGCAAGTATTTTCGCCACCGGAACCAAATGCGCACAATTCAGTCGCCAATACACCATCGCATTTTTCCTCCTCGTTCGGCCAAATTGTCACTTTGGCCCCTTGGAGGGTGATTGGGGCACTTCCATCTATTTAATTTATGAATGAATATTTATTAAATATGTAAACAAATATGTTTGGGAATTGGTTAATTCTAGGGAATTATTAAAAGCTGGCCAAGCTAATTTCGGGAATCTCGGCTTCTAGTCATTATACTGATCCATTATTCGACTCGGCATTGTCGAATTAGTCTATGAAATTTCAATTTCAGACTAATATGAGTGCCTGTTTATTAAACATATTCTGCTAGATTCTTATCCCGCCTCAGGCGCCTATCTCTAGCTCTGATCCTAATCGCTAAACTGGTCTGAAATTGAAATTTCATAGATTAAATAGACTGTGCTTAGTCGAATGAACCTATTCTCGACTCTCTGGGTTGCCTTGAAGCCGAGAATCCCAAAATTGGTCGATTTATGGGAAAAGCCAATTTCCGAAATCAGCCATTACATATAATAAATAAACTAACCATCAACTCGCCCCCATCCGGCAATATATGCACTGGAATTCACCAAATTTGCTCGTTTTGTCAATTTCACTGGGTGTATTTCGGCCGAGATTTTCAGTGGTTCTTCCAACTGAATTGATTTGGAATAATTTTGAAAATAAAATGAAAAAATTGACCACGCCAATGGCCAAATCCTTCCCAAGCAAATCTTCCGAATAAATGTGCGCTTTCACAATGTTTTTGCCAATTGATTTTGTATTGTTTTGGATTGCATCGACTGTTCCGGCCAAGATACTGTAATTGCCCTCCAAACCGAAACAATGGGCGGCGGATAGAATATGCGAGGGACTAATCAGTGATGCAGTGCAAAGTCGTTTGCCACCCACCCAAAGTGAGACCATGAATGGGAATTCCGCAATATTTTTGATGGGCAATCCATGGTGAATCTATTAATATGGAAACTTAGATAAAAAATAATGGCATTAAAATGTGATCTCTATATTACCGTATTTTTCTATTATAAACACACTCTCTAATAAAATTCCACTCTACTAGACCGCCTCAGAAAAATATAAATCCCCATGGACTTCTAATAGAAAAATACAATAGTTTCTCTTTGTTCCTAATAAGATCTTTTGAACACAATTGGAATATCACCTTTGATTCTGTTCTATTATTGCCTTTTGTCTCGTCAATTTCCAATTCATTTTCTGCTGCCAATGTTCCATTTTCATTGCCAACATTGTTTTTGGCAATTATTCCAAGCACTTTTATTTCCTCACTTTTATTAGTCTTTATTTCCTCAATTTTTAATTCATCCAATTTTGGGTCTGCATCCGCCGCTAATCCATTTAATCCGATGAGAATAAAGCAAAATTGGGCAAAAAATATACTAAACATTTTTGGATGGAATGAGGAGGGAATAGGATGGAACAATCCAAAACGAATGGCTTAATAGGCCAAAAGAAGAATAAAAATGAGGGGAGGATTAGAAGAGATTATATCAATGCGAAGAAGCCGGTTGATTAGCGGATATTTTGTCTGGATGGACGATGGCGAGAGGGGATATTGCGCGACAATGTTCCAGCAGAATATTTGAAGGAATGATTGAATGTGAAAAAACGAGAATAATAATAGAAAGAAAATGAACAATGGAGAAAAAATGGAATGGACCCATTAATGGATATTATAGCTAATTCTTGGCATTGGCTAATTCAAGAAAATTAGGTAGGCCTGGCTAGCTAATTTCTGGAACCGGGGTTTGTTTTGTAGACATCGAACATCGTACAGACTCGAGAGTAGGCTCATTGACTCGTCGATTTTACTATGTATATGAAATTTCAGAATGTTATGAATTTGTTTAGTAATACTTTCCGACAGATTCCTATTCTGCCTCCGACGCCCTATCATTAACCTCTAAACCGGTCAGAAATTTCTGATAGTAAATCGACTATTCCGAATAGAATGAGTCTATTCACAAGTCAGTGTGATGTTTAGGAAACCGAGATTCCCGAAATTAGCTAGCCAGCGACTTCTAATTCACTGGAATTAACCAATTGCAGAATTATTTGTTAAATATTTATTTTTTCCATATTTTTAATTTATCCAATTCTTTTTTTGTTGGGATTTTTGAACCTTCCCAATTTAAAATTGATTTGATTGATCAGTAAAATTGAACTGGTGACTATTGGCAAATGAATGGATGGGCGGAAGGATGTTTAAAATTCACTGGAATTTTCCTTGTGAACGTCAATTCCCACCGGAAAAGAAGGATAAAACAGATGTTAAAATGAATGGGAATAATGAATGGAACACACATTCGTCGAGATGGAACATATGGTTTAGGAAGGAGTGCCAATTGGGCTTACAAAAAACAAATTTTGAAGCTCATTTCCACTTCGTTTCAAACATTTCATCAATTATTATTTTACTCTACTAATAATTATTTGGAATGTCCGAATTGATCAGCGCAGGGGTTGGACCCTTTGGGAATGCCCAGGACCCGGACATTGTTCCGTGCGCAGTTTGCGGTGATCCAGTCCAACATGTGGACAAATTCATGGTGGAAAGGGAAATCAGTGAACAATTTTGTGTATATTCCCTATCAAAATGCCCTCCCCTATTTTAGTCCATAAATCCTGTTTCATTTGTGCATTTTGCGATGCCCGATTGCAGGTTGGATATTGTGTCCAGGAATTGGCCCTCTACAATCGATATGGCCCATGCTGGTATTGTTCGTTGATTTGTGCACATCGACCGCTGGCAGAAAAGGAGGCAAAATTGAAGGAGAATGGAGTGGAAGTGCGCCAACCGAACACGAGAAGACCAAAAGCAAAAAGTGGTCAAGCAGCCGGTAAAAGATGAATGGGATTGCATTATAGAATGGAGTTCATTTTAGGAATTAATATTGCACCAGCCGGGGCAGCCCCAAATGCTGCAGCAGATGTTAGCCTAGCAGAAACAAACGCTCAAAAACAACCCGAATCGATGGAAGTTAAAAATGTTGCCGTCAATTTGGAAGGTGAAATTGGGAAGGAAGTAGAGGGAAAGGGGACGGGAAATGATGGGCCCGAAATTGAGGCAGAGGAAATTGAAGCTCAAGAAATGCCGAAAAAGGTGGAGGAAAACGGTCAAATGACAGCTGAATCTGCCGTTTCTGAACAAGTTCCAGAAGGAGAAGTGGAAGCCACGAAAAATGAGGGAGGGGCCATGCAAGAAGATGGAGAAGAAATGGAGGCGGAAGAAGTGGCCAAAACAACAGAGGCAAAGGTAAAAATATAGGTAAAAATTTTGGCAAAATTAATTTGTAGGAAGTAACGCCACCCAAATTCGAAGAGGGAAATGATGCGCAAGAATGTGGAAATTCAGAAGTAACCGGACCATTTGAAGGAGGGGAAATTGGACAAGAGGAACCGAAAATGGCATCCGCTGAAGGAGAAGAGGTTATTCCACCGGCAACACCAACAAAAGAATCGAAACCGGTTGCGATGGATGCATACGAGAATAAATATAGACTTCAAATGAAAAAGAAGAAATAAATGAAAATTGAATATAAATAAATCAAAATCAATTGAAATGGAAAACAAATTGAATTATGTGAAAAAAGGCTACTAGGGCCAAAACTTAAATAAACAATTTTTTTTATTAATTTTTAGTCATTTTATACGTATAAAATATTGTAATTTTATATCAAATGATTTGATTATTTTCAAAGTAAAACGAATGATTAAGCCCTGAAGGAAGAGTCATCAGTTTTTTCTCATTTATGACCCAATTTTTGACTTCGACCATTCACCATTCAAATTTTATCTTTTATGACAAAAAAGATGTTGCCATTTTTGGACCAACAATTCCTTCTTTTGTGGATTTTATTTTTCAGTATTAGGAAATGTTCCCATTCCCATAAACAAACATGCGGACGAAATGATGACCTAAATAGGCTTTGAAAATGAAAATAAAACATTACATTTTTTGTACTGTACTTATTAATCCACTCAATTTCTCGTTTCCCTCATTTTTTAATGATGATATCTAAGGGTAAATGGAAAATGTTCATGAAAATAAATTAGACGACGAATTGTTTATTTATGAATTTAAAATATTAATTATTTGACTATTTTTTATTCACTTTTATTACTAAATAAATTAGACAAGGAATTATTTATATTTTAGAATTTAAAATTTTGAACATTTTTTATTGACGAATTACTAAAAATATTTCCTCAAATTCCGTTGGGCTAGAGGAATTAGGAAAGTAATAAAAACGAACAATAATATTCCGCCTATAAAATATTAAAACAAATCCATTTAAAAATTGATTCTATGCATGGTTGTTCAACGGGACCTTTTTGATCTAATTTTTGTCAACAAATTCGCCATCAATCCATTTTACACATTTCTAAATATTTCTACGCCCCCATGAACTTCGTTGTTGATCAGTCGTGTCGTACATTACCTCGCAGGCTGATCAATTTTCCTTTTAAGAAAACAAATAGGTAAATAAATTTACGCGCAAAATTGTATGAAGAAATTTCGTTTTTGGAAACCACAAATTTATCAATTTTTTTTACCGCCTCCTAAAAATTATAATTCCCAAAAATTAGATCCAATTAGCCTATTAATTTTTATTGCTTATACTTTAAAAATACAAAATCTGCCCATCATAAAAAAAGATAAAAACCAAAAATAATAAAATTTTATAATTTTTGATCTTTTTAATTAATCATTTTCATTTTTTCTTATCTTCTCTAATCTTTTGCTGAAGGGTGCAAAATTTTATAGTATTTTAAAAAGTCAATTTGCCCATAAATTTAATCTACCTCAATTTTTTTAATAATTTTTCAATAATTTTTTATTTTTGATTAGCCCTCCAATTTTTTTTATTATTATTCATTTTTAATTCAACATTGATAAAAAAATGGAAAATTTTTTATTCCCAAATTCCTTTGAAATTTGCATTGGCCACACATATAAATTATTAATCATAATTATTTTAATCAGCTGATTTCTTCTCTTTAATGATTGTGTTTTTTGGCCTATTTATTGGCATTTTTCAGCAGAATTTGCTGTATTTCTGCTGATAAAATGTTTGATAATTTTTGTTTACATTGACATCACCAATTTGAAATTCCATACAAAGGAATGAATGGAAAGGATGATTAATTCATTTAAATTTGGAATATTTCCCCCATCAAGGCAGTCGAACAATCGGATAAAAAAATATTCCTATTTTTCATCATATTAAAAAATGGATTAATGGAATTTTATTCTTGTTAATGTCCATTTGCATTTGCATATTTTGATTTATATCCCTTATTAGCACCATTCTAGATCCCAATGTTCATCAAAATTTGCACTTTTTCCTTGATTTGACCAATAATAAAATCATTTGACCCCAAATAAAATTCATCACTAGTAATTAATCTTTATCAATTTAGCAAAGCATTTAATTATTAATCACTTTTTTATCACGTTTTTCACCTTTGACTTTTTGCCTAATTTTCTAGCATCAATTAATTTCAAAACAACAAGAGTAAATTTTAATTTTATTGCTTTTGCTGCTGCCCATTTTTTTGATCATCACAGAATTGTCATTTTTTCTGCTTTGATTCCAAGAAAAATTTTGGAATTGGGATGAACAAAAAATTGTTCAATTAAGGAAAAAAAGAAGTCAGATAATTTTAAATTAAATTAAAAATATATTTATCAGATTAATTTTCAGATAATTTAATAAATTTATTATTTTTCCTTTAAGTTGCATAAAAATGGCATTTTTTGCCAAACTCTCCGAAAATATTGCCCAATTTTTTGGTATATTCGATCGACGGGAATGGACCATAATTGGGACATTGATGGCTGCAAATTTCATAAATACAATCACATTCAACTGTATGGATGCATTTTATCCAAAAGAGGTGAATTCATTACCAAATTATGTATTATGACCATCCTCCAAATCCAATTTATAGGCCCATAACAGGGAAATAAGCACTGGGGACATTGGCATTATTATTGGCACATATCAGCTTAGCCGATTTTTGATGGCCCCATTCGCTGGGAAATATGTCCGTAAATTCGATTTTATTTTTGAATTATGCAAATTTATTTTAGATAACCAATATTGGCCCAACTTTGGCCTTTTTCTTTGGCCTTTTCATCACAGCGGCGACTGCCTTTGGATTTGGGTTAGTCGAATTATTTCTTGAATTTAAATCAGATTTTTTCTTCTCAGAATGCTCACCCTTCTCCCAAATGGTCCAATATTCTTTTGGGCCTCGCTGGCCATTCGAATTTTGCAGGCATTGGCCAGGACATGTTTTGTGGTCAGTTCATTGACAATTACGGCACAATTATTTCCGGAGCACATTTCACTTTTGGGTGTATGTTTTTTGGCACATTTTCGGAATTTTACAATATTTCAGGGTCTTTTGGAAACATTCGCCGGTGTTGGTTACATTTCTGGACCGGTCATTGGGAGTGCCCTTTTCGAGTTGGGCGGATTCATTGTGCCAAATTTTACGATGGGTTCATTGATGGCATTGACTGGAATTGCATTCGCCTGTTCCACAACTTTGACGAACAGAAAACCACAAAAGGTTCCCAGTCGAATTCCTTCGGCATTTTCCTCGAGGGCATCCTCAATGCGGTCCAGGAAAAATACCCTAAAGGTAAATTCAATTTTGGCAGCATTTTTCGGATGTCATTTTTTAGCTTCAACATTGTTCAACCGGTGATTTGGAAAATCCATACATTGATGATTCTGGCGAATCCGGCGAAGAGGGTTCATCAGAAGATTTGTCAAAAATAGTCACAATTGAAAAAGGCAATTACCAAGAAAAGGGAAAAAAGAAAAAAGCAATCGATTTAAAAAAAATATTTTCCAAATTAAATTCCAAAAATTTTAGTTTGGTTTTTTGAATGTTCTGAAATATGGCGAAACTTGGCTGATAATATTTGTGATAACATTGCGCGGAATCACCTGTTCCTTTTATCAGGCACCATTGCCAGAACATTTAATGGAGGCAAAAATTCCACACAAAATAAAAAAAATTTAAATTCAAATTTTAGTTAAGCAATTCTGCATTATTGGTTGGGGCAATTTACACAATAATGAGCATCAGTTATTTTTTGAGTGCCCCATTTTGGGGCATTTTGGTGGAAAAATTCAAAGAGCATCGACCGGCCATTCTCATCACCGTAATTGGCTCAATTTTGGCAATCAGTTCCACACTTTTGATGGGCCCATTCCCATTGGCACCAATCGAAAAGTGACCCAAAAAATTCACATTTTCCCTCATTTTCACCTTTTGTTCAGATCAATTCCATTGGTCTCAATTTCATTTGCCCTTTTGGGCCTTTCTGCCGCTGCCCTCTATATTCCCGTTTTCCAACAATGTGCTGACATTTCAAAGTAAAAATAAAATATTTTTTTAATATTATTTCCAATTTTTCAGGAAAGAATCAGCCAATGAGGACTCAACCCGGGTTTATGCCTGCCTTTTTGGCCTGGTCCAATCCTCCTCCACTTTTGGGTAAATTCAAAATGAATTTTGAACATTTATTCCAAAATTTAGTTCATTTATTGGAAATATTCTCGGTGGTTTTGGTGCCCAACAAATTGGCTTTCCGTGGACTTGCTCAATTATTTCATTTTCCCATTCCATTTTTGCAATATTAATCTCCATTTTCTCAATAATCAGGAGGCGATAATAATTCTCAAATGCATTTAATTTTATATATATATTTATTTGATTGTGGCAATTTCATTTTTTTTTGTAATAAATTTATTTTATAAAAATTTGTTTAATATCATTTAAAAAAGGATAAATGTACAACAGAAGATAGGATTTAGATGAATGTCAAAATTGAGCAAAAGTGCACGAAAATGAATTGTAAAAATGAATAATTTAATATTATTCGAAGGCTTCATTCTGATATCCATTTGTATTTATATTGGCACCATCACCAAATGTGGCCACCGTATTTGTCACTAAAATTAATGTCCAAATCAATTTATCATTCTATGAGTAATTTTTTTATCCAAAAAATGACTTCTTATAAATCAGAAACCGGTTTTAGACCCTATAAACCTTAAATTTTGTTAGCATAAATCGAAATTGAATGAGTTAAACCGTTTAAACCATATTTCCAGTTTTTTGGTTTTAAGGCCAAAATCTGATATACCGTTCGATGCGTTTCGATGATATATACAAATTTGTATAAGATCTGTACAATTGCAATTGGAGGATGATGAAAGGGAAAAGGAATGATAGGAATGGGAACAAAACCTGTCAGCCAATCATTGAAAAAGGGAAAAAGGGAATCAGTCCATTCAAAAGAAATCATCCCTTTTCTTTTCCATCCTTACAACTATGTATACTGTAATAATACCGTAAAGGACTAAGCTCGGTATCTATCAGATTTATTAAAAGTCAAAAACAACCTTTTTTGGATAAAAATATTATTTTGGGTAAAAAACAGTATCTTATCCTATTTTTATTACCTCTTCTCGTCCCATTTTGTTGTTGCCTTGTTGCATTAATCGTCGAATTCCTCCATTCATCCATTTGCCGGATTGTATGTGGCAAAGTGTAGGCGGCACCGAGGAAGGCAAAACCACTGAGCAAAAGCAAAAAATTTGGCAAATAAAAGGCAACCATCAAAGAGTGGAAATGTGTGGCCGGTGTGGATTGACCCGGACCTCGAACCTAAAAAATGGTTAAAATTTAAATATCAATTAATTTACCCAATCTGAAATTGCGCCGACTCTAAAATAAAAATGAATTAATTGAATACATTTTTAAAAACAAAAATTTACATCCAAGGGCCACTGGCATCCCCAAAAGCGTGCGATAGCAGAATTTGTACCTGTAAAATAGATATTATTCTTTATTAATTAGTTAATTAAATATTTTAACTATTATTTGTTTTATATTTTAGATATTCTCCAATTGTCTCTTTTTCTTATTGTAGATATAATTAATTAAGATAAGACACATCTCCTCATTATTCATTACTCAATAGTCCTCCTAACTCTTAAGTCCCAACTTCAAACATTCTTATTTTCATTAAAAACTATGATTCTTCTACTATCGTATAATACCGTAAATCTCTTTTGTCTCTCTACTCAAAATAGATGCAGGCAAGATAAACTTTATAAAAAATTTAATACATTTCCTAGTTCCATAAAACTCTACAAAATCTGCTATAATTTATGCAAAAATGTTTACAAATTAGGGGTTTAACTAAAAATTTTTCCAATTATTGGTTGTAAAATAATTCTCTATAGATAGACTATTAGAACATTATTTTTGATATCATTACTAACCGCCGATGCCATACTCCTTCGGTTTGGAACAATGATGGACATCAACATGTCAACATTGATTGCCCAATTTAAGCAGAGACATACCTTAAAATTATTTGATCAGACTTATTTTAATTTAAAATTGCTAACAATTGTGACGAACAGAATTGTCCAACCAAAATTCAAATGATCCAAATCGATCATCTTCAAAATATAATTATCATTATGTCCAATTTAATAAAAATATACCAAAATGGCCAAAAAGAGCAACTAAAAAATTGTTCTCAAATAAAATAAAGTATCTTTTTCTACCGGAGTTGCGGCAAATGAGCCAATGGCCGAAATGAGTGGATCCGCTTTTTGGGTGGCGTGACCGGCGAATAACCATTTTCCTTGTTTCCAAGCCTAATAATAATAAATTAAATTAATTAATTTAAAAGAAGCAAGGAATGCTCACAATTGCCCAAATACTTCCCAAGGCCACCCCAATAATTCCACCCAAACATGTGATTATTCCTGTGAATGGGCAGAATTAATAATAAATATATTTGAAGGGGATATCCGCACCAAAATTCAAGGAAACTCCACTTTTATTGGGTAACATTGATGTGTTTGTCAGATTTTGTTGCCAGGCCATTGCCTCCTCTATTGCTGCCGGCGACCACCAAGTCAATGTTCCGGTCACGAATATAACCGCCGTATAGGCAATTGTGGACCAAACAAATGTTCGACTTAATTTAGCACAAAATTAATTCATTCCCTTTTATGCATACTTTTTGGCCAAATAGACCAAATCACTTTTGACCGTTTGCAAATGCCTTCTTATTTGTTCTTTCCTTCCAATGTTTCCCATTTCATTGATTGTTTCATTCGAATTTTGCAATTCATTTTGGACACCATTTTCCTCATATTCGGCTTGGCCTCTTTTCTTCAATTGAATTTATATTTATAACTCAGAACCGTTCTACTGAGCGACCTCGCTTCATTAAGAACAAAACCGATATAAATTATTTTAGTGTCAAAATAAAGAGCGCACTTTTGTCTATCGATATCGATAGATAATTTCTTTGGAATTTGGATTGGTTCAGAATTAGAGTTGTACTTATAAAACCATCAAAGAAGACTACTATTATAAATTTGCGAAATTTTGAGTTTTTTGAATACAATTCCACCAAATTTTAACCAAACCAGATAAATCTTATCTCTTTCGATAGCCAGCAGTGAGCTTTTTAATTTGACACTAAAATCTTCTTTATCGATTTCATCCTTAATGAGATATAAGCGACGTCGCCCCGTTGAAGTGTATCGTATTCATTAATTCCCCTAACCGGTTCTTCCACACCGATAATCAATGCGATCAATGTGATTAGACCAATTATTGGGGTTGCCCGAATGCCCCATTGCCAACAATCCGAACATTCATTTCGGCCACCTTTGGCAATGCTGGTCACCGATGAACCAATAACATAACCAAGACCACTGAAATTACAATTCGGATTTAAATTAAATGTTTTTTTTGCCTTCCAACTGGAATGGCAAAATAGAAAAACATTAGAATTCGACTGCGCATTTTGCCAGCAAATAAATCAGCGATTATTGTTGGTGCAATTACCGCATAAGAAGCTTCACCAATTCCAACAATGCCACGAAGGAGAACGAATAGCCAAAAATGCTGGACAAATTTTTTTTAATTTCCTTTCTTTTTATTAATTGAACCTCTTTTGGAATGAATGAGGAGGCAAGGACTGCACCAACCCAAATGGCCTCACCGATCATTATTATGCGTTTTCGGTTGAATCTAAACACAAAAAATTGTTTCAAATTCATTTCCATATTCGAACCGATCGCCTAAAAATCCACAAATTGGCGCAAAAATCATGAAAAAAATGATGAAAACGGTTTGGAGGAAGCCGGCGGTTTGATCAGTAATTTCATAGAAATTTATTACATCGGACAAAACACCTTCAAATTGGATTATAAATTTATCCATTTTGGATATTTTAGCTCTACCGGCAATGGTGAATCGATCACAATAATTGAGTAAATTTATGGCAAATAAAATTAGAATAACAATGAATTTGCGCGCTGCCATTCCCGCAATTTGCTTTGTTGAATTTATTCTATTAAAATTAATTTTAGAAATAATTTTTTAAAGGGAATATTTAATAAATGATCGAATTGAGCCACAAATTTGGCTGAATTTATTATATAATTTTCATTGAAATATTCTAGTCTAGTCCCAAAAGGTGTGGGCAATATTTTTTCTAGTCTGTAATTTTTAATCCTTTTTTTCCATAAAGAGAATTAATTTTTGTATTCAAATTCCCCATTTTTGGACACCTTTTCCCCTCTTCCACTTTTCCGTCCTCCTTTCTCCTCCCTGTTGTTGGTGCTGATCCCGCCGTATCTTTTCGTTTTCGAGAATCCAAGGAAATCTCCTCAAAATGTTCCTCCGCATTTTTGACCCTATTTATGCTGTTATTTTGTTGCCGTTGAAGTTCCTTTATTCCGGGTTCAATTTTCACTTTCTTTTTTAGCCCTTTTATAAAGGCCAACTTTGTTGGAATTTTCATTGGAAATTTTGTGGAATTGGAGAACAAAAGAATAAATGAATGAATGATTCAGATGGAAATTTCAAAACAAATTGTCTTTTGAATTTGAGAATAATTGAAAATTAAATTAGGAAATGGAGGAGTTTTAGATTAAAATGAAAGGAAGGAAGTGAAATACAAATGAAATCGATTTGAGCGATTTTTGGTTTGGTGAATGAAGGAAAAACCCAATTTTTTTTGAATGCGCGGAGGCAGTGTTGAGAAATTATAAATTTCCAAAATTTTAGGAAATGTTAAAAGTTTAGAAGCGGATTAAAAAATGGATAATTAATTTTATTTTTGAATGACGTTGAAAATGTTAACAAATTTTCAGAATTGGCAGTTGGAACTAGGGAATTGTGAATGAGGGGGGGGGGGAATAAGGATTATTGGACATTTAAACTTTTGGATATGGGAATAAATTCGGAAATTGAATAATTTGGAGAATATAATCAAATTGACTTTCTTTTTTTTTGCTACTTTTTTGTAGAATGAAACAAAAAAGGAGAAATAAAAATAATCAAGAAAATTTGTGAGAGGATTAAAATTGGAATCAATCGAGAAAAAGATTACCATGAAATAATAATTTTTGGATGCGGGAATGGGAGTGAAAGGCGACAAATGCTGGAGTGGAAGAATGGGGAAATTGATGATAAGGATGGATTGGTGGATGGAAAATTTGTGGAATAAATTGGGAATGGGAAACCGGAATAAAAAATGATCTCGACAATTGAATGGTTGAAAAATAATTTAATAAAAAATTAAAAAAAGTATTAAATATAAATTTTGCAAATGATTTTTAGGAAAATGGGTCAGAGTCCAATTTTCTACAGCCGAACTTAAGGAAAATCTAATATAAATCAAGCTTTCTTGGATTGGAGAAATAGAAATACGGTACATAAAAGAAGAGGTAGGATTTCTTTAAAGTTGCTCGAGGGGATTGTGGGGGGGGGGGGGGGAGGAATGAATGATATACCAAAATTGATGGGCAATGAATATCATCAAAAAGGTTGGAAATGCGAAAAGAAACCATAAACCATTGTAGAAACTGTTCATGTCCTTTTTATTTTGTACACAAGATTGAGTCATGGTTTATGGAAGGTTGATTTTTGAGGGAATAAAATGTTTATTTATGGGAAAATGGAAAGGGGCAAAGATTACATTGCTCTAAATGCTGAATTAGAATTAATAAAAGTTTAAATAAACTTTTAAGTTGTACCAAATTTTTATTTGACTCAATTCGATCATTTAATCTTTAAAATTATTTAAAAAATTATAAAAATAAGAATGGGCTTTTAATAATAATAAAAAATGGAATGCGCACAAATTCTCTTCCAACCAACCAATTTTCACGAGTTCCTCAATCGATGAAACTCTTTTTGCTCTCTGTGTCTGCCCTTGGGGGAAATAAAAGAAGGGAAATCGAGAGAAAGAAAAAGCCTTATGACTAACTAAAATGCGGATGTGGAAGTGGATTACAATGTGATGAAGTATATGTGGAGATTGAGAATTAAAATTACTAATCTAATCCAAACTTAATAAGCTTATTAGAGAAAAAATGGAAAAAATATGAAGGGTAGTCCGGGTAACCTTTGTAAAATTTATGGAAAAATTATTTACCGAAAAATTATTTTTCTCAAAATTCTGGTTCTAGTTTTATTAACTTCTTAATTAAATTAATATTTAAATACGCACAATATTATATTAATAATAATTATTAATTATATCAAATTTCATACAATCATTTATTAAAAATTTTTCAAATTTATTATAAACATTTTTACATTTTTAAAATTCAAAATTATCAAATTAAATTGTAATTCTTTCACAGAAATTATTATTTTATTCAAATTATGCTCAATTTTCATATTTGCTGCACATTTTGTTGTTCATAAATTGGCGGTTCCCCTTCCGATCCTTAATTTAAAAATTAATTAATGGGATAAATTTAAATTACCCGATGAATTCAAACTTTGGCAATCTCCCCCATTTTCTTTATATTTCGGCGGTGGTTTATCCATCGTCGATGATTTTGGCCTTTGCACTTGAATAACGAAGGCAGGTGGTGAAATCAAGGGGAATTGGTCAATTTGCTCATAGGAGGGCAAATCAGCAGCAGATGGATTCAATGAATTTTGGCTGAAATTCAATTTAATATTCTCTATTTTTAATAATTACGGTACTAATGGAGCTGATGAGCACTGAGGGACACAAGGGGAAATGAGGATGGGAGGAAACCAAACTGTCATTCAAAGATTCAGTGGTGAAGGGAATTAGTTCCTATTTCATAGCCCTTAAATCCCATCCTGGCTCTAAAACCTAATGTAATTAAGCTCTTCCTAAAGCCCAACCTGCTCCTAAAATCTATCTAGGCCATAAATCATAATTATTCGAATTTTACATAGGTAGGTATATATCGTTTCCGATGGTCCGTCCGTCTGTTCAGACCATCTGCGGAATCCGATCTCATTTTGCAAGAAGTGGAAATGATTCAAAAGAAAATGTACGATAATACCACAAATAATGGGCACTTTGATTGACAGTTGGGTCGCCTTCCATCCTCATTTTCCCTTATTTCCCCCAACTCCATTAGTAGAGTACCATAATTACCCCTCTTGATGGCAGGGCCTTTCTCGGTCTCGAATAATTTGTTGGTAATTAATTCTCATTTGTTGATGACGATGGCAACATTGCGAGCCTGGGGGTGCCAAACAAGGAAAACTATTTGGCAAATTAATTGAATTCAAACAATTCAACTGAATATAAAATAAATATTTAATTTATTAATTAATTATTTTTACTCTTTCCCTCTCTCTTTTTGCCTCTCTGGCCCGAATAAATCTTCGAAATTGGAGCAACAAATTCATCAAAAGGCCACAACTGACAATGCCCAACAGCCAAATAATTGGAGACCATTTGATGACATCATCAATTGAAACCGGAAATATTTTGATTGATTATCAAAATTAATAATCAAAAATAATATTCTACATTAAAACGAAGTAAAATGAAGGCAATGGCAAAGAGGAAAAAGATGCCGGCCAAAATTAGCAATCTTTTCATTTCCTCGTATGTTTCATGTTGCCTAAATTTAAATGTAATTAATTGGAATTATCTTAATTTTGCCTTTGTGCTTCAAATAGCCAAATTCGATTAAAATCACTTCGATTATTTTGCCATCGATTTGCCCGCGGCAAACCCAATGAATAATGCAAGGCCAAAAAGTTGTTGGCATCATCGGCCGCTGAATTTGGCCTTGAATTTGTTGGAGAAGAATTTGAGGAATTTTGTTGCATTATTTACAATTCTCTGGGCAAATAAATGTTCAAAAATAGATCAAATTCAATAAAATTGAACAATTTCGGTGAATTCCCCCCAAAAATGATAGGCAAATATTGGAGAAGAAGGGCCAATTATCGACGCCCCGATATCAATTCCCGACCGCCCAATTCCAATTCGAGAGTGAGAAAAACAACACATAAAAAGTCGAAAATAGTTGGAAATTGTGAAGGCCGCGTGGGCCAAAAATGGATTATAGGAAAATAAAAATTCGTCTATTCTCTGTTGAGGGCAATCAAAATAATGAAACGATGGTGGAGGAAAGGAAAAGGCAATCCGGCCAAAAAGCCAAAAAATGGATGCAACCTCCAACGATGAGGCGAAAATTCACTGCCACAACTTTCACTCTCCAATAGAGAGACACAACCCCCAAAGCAAGGGCAACCAAGACCAAGGCCCCCGAGGGGGGTTAAAGGCAAATCGATTCAATTGGACGCGCAACTATTTTTGAATGGAAGGCAAAAAATGGAATATTGGGACATAAATTCCATCATAAATTATGAATTAATGTGAATATTTGGGGATTGGATTCGGCAAATATTTAAAATACCGAAAAAATTACTTAAAATGCCGAAAGCAATATACCGTTGTTTAGAAATTTATGCTGGATCCCTAAGCCATATACCCATTCGATAGAATCGACAAGACATATCTTTCGATAAAAATTTTGCTTGGGTTTTTTAACCAATGCTAAAATAGTTTTGAACTGAAAAGAAAAAATGCTTCAAACGGTTTAAGACCTTTAACTTTTGGCGAAAAATCGGTAAATTAAATATCATTCGATGCGTCTTGACTAGATCTATTGATTGGGTATAAGTTTGGAGATTTTAATTTTAATACAAACAATTGAACTATTATAACCTTTTAATACTTTTTTTTCTGCATTTTCAATATCATTTGTGAAAATATATTAGACATTGGACAAATCTATTGGAAATTAATCCCAAAATAAAATGGTTTATGAAAAATGATTGAGGAATATTATTGGATTGAAGACCAAAAATGTGAAAAATTTAGAAAAGATTTGGTCTTTTTGAAAATTTTAACCAATCAGGAAATTCCCTCATAAATTGGCACAGTAAGATATTCCTTTCCATTGCTTGGTAATTGAAAATTCACCACGCTAATTCGCCGTAAATCGCCGTTGGAAATTGTTGGAATTGGCGATTGTGGCCGCGATTGGGAATGATCACGCGATTCTTCACGTTCCTTTTGATTGACACCTGTACATTGGAATGAATTTTAAAATCAAAATAATTTTAAAAATGTACCAAAAGCATTGGCATCCCAGCTGAAATGTCGAAGTCTTCGCCCTAAACTCGACTTCCTTCGGCCGGATGCTCCATTCGGTTGATCCATTTGATCCGAATTTTGGCTGCAACATTTCATCAAAATTTTGCCAATAAAAGCAGAAGCCAACAAAACATAAAGGACAAAACCGATCAAAATTAATGGCTCAGAATAAACTGAATTAACTGGCATAAAATTGATTTAAAAAAGAATTTGTTGAATTTACAATTATTTAATTTTGTGTCATTTCCTTTGTTTTTGTCATTTATTTTGTTTGCATATTTTCCATGTTTCATTCGATTATTATTCGCCGCTAATATCTTCTCATTTTCCTTACTTTCCATTTCTATTCTCTGATTTTTTTGAATTCTTAAAAATAATTAATTAATTAGTTAATTACAAATTTATTAAAAATTTAATTAACTGACTTATTTTCCTCCTTATTTCCTTCCTTTTCCTCGGCCAAATTTTTCTTTTGTTCAACCACTTCATCCAAAAAATCCTCGTCATTTTCCTTTGCCATATTTTCTCTATCCATATAAAATGTTTTATCCTCAATTTGTTCCATTGCTTCTTCCATTTCTTCGACTGCTTCAAATAATTTTTCATTTAAAATACTGAATTTTAATTTTAATTAAAATATTAAAAATAAATTCACTTCTCATTTGATGGTGGCCCAAAAATGCCAAAATATTTGTCACCATCGGCAGAATTCATATTTCCTTCGTCCATTTTTTCTTGAATTAGCTTGGGCTCATCATCACTTTTAATTGTTTTCCTTCTCCATATTTCCTCCTCCTCATTTTTTGCCATTTTATTGGCCTTTTTGCATGGATAAATTTTGTTGATATTTTCCACCTCAAATGGCTTATTTAATCCAATTTTAAGGCAAATTAAATTCAGAATTGCCGGTGCCATTTTGCAATTTTCCCCCAATTCCACCAAATTCATTCCCTTGGAATGGCCAGTCATTGTACGGCAACTGAATTCAGGTGATGGCCATTTTTATTGATTAATTTCTAAAATACCCTGTTCCAATGAAAAATTCAATGTAATCTTTGTCATCGGCAACATTATCCGAATTACCTAAATATTCAAAATGGATGCACGTATTTTGCTGAAGCATTGACATGGCCTCCTGGATTTGATGCTGAAGATGTACATTTTCCCCTAAATTTGAAATTATTTTTTTAAATTTATTCTCTTTTCACTTATTTCCATTGAATAGACGAAAGGAATATGGTAAATGTTATCATTGCCTTTAGGCCATTTTTGATGGGTCGGGCTGTCATAATCATCGATAAACTATAAAATAGATGCTCATTAAATTGCCATATTTCTTATAATGGAATCCACCCTCATGTTTGAGGTACTGTAATTGTATCTTAATGTATTTTTAATGCCATTGGGCTCTATAAAAAACACTATAGAATGTTCAAAATTGTCGACAGATAACAAAGTTAGACTCAAATTTTGCCATTTTTGGGGCTTCGTAACTTTTATGTGATTCTGAAGGGAAATACGGCAAATCAAATTAATAAGAACCTTTTCAGCTTCCAAAGAAAATGATTGAATGGCGAAAAAAGGAAGAAAGTGAATAAAATAATGAAATTTAAATTTATTTTTAATCATTTTTGTGAATCAATATTATTTAATTAATAATGGGAAAGGCCAACCAATTCAATTCAAAAGTTTTACAAAATAAATATTTGCCCAATTGGGTGAAAAGTATGAAGAATGATTGACGCAAATGATTTGGCCAAACTAATAATAATTTTAATTTTAGAATGGAAAACTATCCTCTGGAAAAGCTGTATAAACAAATCTAATCAAAATTAATTTTAATTCAAATTTATTGCAGATTCAATTTCGGGGATTATTAAATTTAATCCATTTAAAATTTTTTAATTAATATGGAACCCACAGAGGAAGCGAAAATTAATTTTAATACCTCTGTTGATTTGCCAGAATTCTAATTCCATCGAAACCATTTTGTGAAATAAAAATTTAACAAATAACAAAAAAGAAAACAAAACAAAAAAATAAAGGATTGAATAAATGAATATGAAAATAAAAATTTAGATTCTTTGTTTTCATTTTGGATTGGAATCACATTTTTCCTTGATCAATTCTGAAGTCAGCTACAAATTCAATCATGGATGATTGGCCATCTTTCTCCCTTTATTTTTGCACATGGCATCTTCCCTGGTTTCGCCGATGTTTGGCCAAATAAGCATTTAGTTTAAAACGCTTTCCACAAATTGGACAGGAAAATGGCATATCCGCTTAAATTTTGAAAATGAAAAAGAAATTTAATTTTTTTCTCAATGAAATTCCCCTTTATCCAATTAAATAATATTTTTTGAATCCATAAAGTATCAAAAATGAATACCAATTTTTATGAGATATATTCTTTTTGTCAAATAACCAAAATAAAAACATCTCACCTCGATGTGTTTTCTCATGGGCACATAAATTCGATTTGTTTAAATATCTTTTCCCGCATACGGCACATTCAAGTGGCTTCTCACCAGCTAAAGGGGAAAATTTTTAAAAATTTAAATTTTTATTTTGGAAATATTCTCACTATGTATCCCAAAATGCTCCTTCAAGAAGTATTGCCGGGTTAATGTTTTTTGGCAAATCTGAAAATAAAAATTATTTTATAATACATCAAATTACATACCGGACAGGTGGCGGTATCTTCTTCTAGTTTCACATTTTTTCGGTTTACTGGCTGTTTTATTTCCCTTACAATATTTGTTTTTGGTGTTGGCAAATTTGCAGCCAAAGCCAATCCTCCCTTATTTTCTGTAGCTGCTGATGGGTTGTACTGTAAAAAAAAATAATTAAAAGGCCCATCAAATCCCAACCAATTCCCCCAGGAACTTCTTCTATGTCCTTTGGCGGAAATTTGACAACCCTAATTTAATTTCTGATCCATTTTTATCGCCCAAAACCTACATTTTCTTTAGCATTTAATGGAAATTTTGCCAAGCAATTTTGTTGCTGTTGGCCATCAATTTGATGATGAGCCACAACCATTCCAACAAAATTAGGATTCCAAACATCATTTGTAACCAAGGAATTATAATTTGCTCCACTGTTGCTGCTGTTGTTCGTGGTGTTGATTGAGCCGGGCGTAGACAAATTTGACTAGAAAAAACAACAAAAATGTTTTATAATGTATAATAAATGAATTCAGATCCTCAAAATTTAAACTTTGCCCTTTTCATCAATCCGCCCTCCCAGCTCACCCTCTTCAATCGACTACCCCAATTTTGTGCATTAATCAAAATATTCCAACAATCTTTCCGGCTATTAATCATCTCTTTTTGTAGAGCATTTTGATAAAAATGATCGATCATAAAAATTATTGGCCATCATATTAAAAATGAACTAAAATTTGTGCCTATTTTTAAAACTGATTTTGTGCAATATTTCATTCTAATTTCTAGGCATTACCCAAGGCACATAATAAATCCACCTGTGGACTTCCCGTGGACATTTGTTGGAGGAATATGGCAATTGATGCCATTTGTGGTTGCCGAGCAATTTGTTGCGGATGATGAGTAAAGATGCCAACGATTGATGGTGGAGAGAATTGAGTAGCAGGAGAAATATGGCCAATTGGCGATCTACATTGTTGGGCAATTAATTGGAAAGGAAAAGAAAATTGAGGTGGCAAAAATATTGGCTGAGGATTTCCGGCAAATGGTACTGCCATTTTCTGCGCAATTTGTTCCATTGTCAAAATGGCTTTGGATGGAATGGAATTGTCCGGTTGTTTCGGTTGAATGTTTTCATCATTTTGTGTGCCCAATAAATGTTCCATACGAAAATTTTTTGATTTCAAGGAAGAAGCCATTTGGCGAATTAGTGATCAAAATTTGGGTACAAAATTATTTTAAAAAAATTATCACTGAATTTTGTTATTTTTTATTGAATTTTTAGTGTCAAAAATTAATAATTTTAGCTAAAAGAGTGGAATACTGTATAAAAATATGCCGCTAGAAATAAAAGCAAAAGAAGAGAATGGCAGGAGAGGCAGTGGATGACTAATACTGTACTTCAGATTGAATATCTGCATTTGGCGATAACTAATTAGTTAGTTAGGCAAAAACAAATCTTAGAAATTGATAAATCATTCGAAAATAGAAAGCCGAAAATTTTTCCTTTTAAAAAAGTTACATATCTTTGAGTGAATAAATAAATTTATAAATTGTTTTAATTATTTAATACTAAATAAGCCATTTCTAGAGAAGATTAATAGGGGTTTATAATGGCATATTGCCTTCTCGAATTGCTTTCTTCTTTGTTGGTTAAAACTGAAAATTTCCAGGTATCAATTTTTGATCTTTTGATCTTAATGGAAAAGCTTGGGATTGTTGCTATATTATCATTATCTCCGAAAAATGGATGGGAAATTGTTTTTTAATGAATATTGGAGGGCAGCAGAAGATCTACAATTCCGAATTTTGTTCACTTTTATGTTAGTTCCAAAATTTTGAAGGGCACTTTTTGATTGGTTGACACTTTGACACACAAATAAGAACAGTGTACACACAAATTTGTCAAAAATTTTGCATTAATTATTATAAAAAAGAGTGATCGCCGAATGCCATCCCAATCAAGCCAAATCCACAAAATTCATCAATCCACTTTGCCACCTCAAATTCGGTAAAAATGGCTAAAAGATGGCATTGATATGGAAATGAATGTGATTGAAGTCAAATTTTGTTGCCTCCGGACAAAATCAACAGCCAATCCACTCACATCTACAATTTTGTAATTTTGTAGGATTAATTTTTCCCATTTTGGTGTTGACAATTTGTTCTCTGCTGATTTGATCACTGTGTCAAAAATGATCAAATTTTCACATAGATGGACGGCCGGCATTCATCAAAATTATCACTCATTCTTTGGAATGGACAAATTACATTTTAAGGGCATTTTTACTTTGTGTTAACTGTTAACACTTTTTAAAAAAGATAGATGGAAAATTGAAGGCCCCGCCCTCAAATACATTAATCGAAATTAATTTATATTCAAATGCAAATTCAATTTTGGGATAATTAATATTAATTTATATTAGAATGGATTTTAAATTTAAACAATTGGCTTTTAATTATTTTTTAATTATAAATTTTTAATAAAAAGATCAATTTTTGGTTGGTGAATGAGATTTAATTCCTTTAATTTGGCTCAATCAAATTCCATAAATTCGTTTACATTCTTGGCAATTTGGACTGTAAAAATGTCCATCCTTTCCATTTTTGGTCCAATGGTCCTCAGTGGTGTCCACTTCTTCTTCTTCCTCCGCTGTTTCCTGTTGTTGATTGTTTTGGAGGGTGGTCGATGTCATTGGCCCCGCCGGCTTCTTCGGTCGGCCACGGCCACGTTTTGCCCTTTTGTTCGATTCATTTGTGTTGTAAATGTCGTTAGATGATGACGACGATTCTAAATATTTTTATTTGGAATATTTTTATTAAAATTAATTTATTAAAAATTTAAAAATATAAAAATAATTTTAATTTAAATTCAAATTGGAATAAAATAAATTTAATTCTATTATATTTTAAAAATTTACCATTTTCCATTTGATTTTGTCCATCTTGATCATCATCAAAATCATATTCCCCATTCAATTGTTCCGCCTCTGCATTTGCCGTAATCGAAATGAATGCCTTCTTTTTTGCATTTCGAACATTTTTGCTGCCAAATTCATCCAAATTTTCATCAATTTGATGTGTCTGAAAATCAATTTTCAAATTCAAAATTAATTCAAATTTACTTTTCGCGATTCATTTTCATAATTTTGTTCATCAAATATTTGAGATGAATTATTCTCTTCCAATTCTTCCGTTTCTTCCTCTCCTTCTTGTTGTTGCTGATCACTGTAATTCCATTCCTGTTGAATATTTCCATTCATTTTCATTTCCTCCAATTCCTGTAAATTTTTCATCAAATTATTTTCATCCAATTTTGGACCTCTCTTAATTTTGCATTCATTTTCGAAATTTCATTCAATTCTGCCTGCTTCGATTGGGCCAATTGGTTTATTTCAAATTCCTTTTGCTGCAAAATAGTAATAACTTCCTTATTAATTTTAACAATTTTTGAATTACTTTCCAATATTGAATTTCGGCTCTTTGCTCATTAATTTGTCGTTGCATTTCAATTTTTTCCACTCCCATTTTTTCCAATTGTTCAACTGCCTTTTTCCGTAAATTCTCAGCATTTAATCGAAAACTCTCAATTCCATTTGTCAACTGGAAATTTAATTTTAAATTATTTTTTATTAATTTAAAAAACTTCTTCTTGGTTTTTCAGCTTTTCCTCTAAATCCTGAATCTTTTGATCTTTCTTCATCAATTCCGCTTTAAATTCCGCCTTTAATATACAAATATTTTCCTTTGAGTCTGCCTTGATTTTTTCATTTTCTTCGGTCAATTGCTATAAAAATTTTTTATTTAATTTGCACATTTTTTATTGTAGTTAAAAAAATAATTTTGAATATTTTATTTTTCCCAATTAATTAATAATATTTTCAATTCCGAAATTCTTTTGCTTCCAAAATAAATAAAAAATCATCATCAAAAATTGTACCTTTATTTGTATTTTATATTGCCGATCCTTTTCCCGGTAAAAGTTCAATTTTGTTTCCAATAAAGCCTTTTGATATTCCATGCTTTCCTTTTCTCCCATTTTCTTTTGTTGTTCTCCATTTTTTGGTCCATCCAATTCTTTTTTCTGATGCTGATCATTCTAAATTCCAAAAATGAGATTATATTAGAATTTTATTATTTTATATAATTCAATAATTAAATTTATTAAATGTTTAAATCCTCTTTTGACCAGCCTTTTTCTGATTTGATTCATCGACCTTCGAGGTGGAGATTTTCTTTTGATTTTGAGATTCAAACATTTGTTCGTCAGTTGATTCCATTTTACAATCAATTTAAAAGTGGGAATTAGAGCAATCAAACACCTGCTAATGGAATAATAAAACAATTATAAATGATTATTGCTGAAGGAAATAATTCAAATAATGGAATTCAGTCTAATTAATTGAGCGGAGGAGAAGAAGGACTATAATTCATATGGGCCGGGGCCAGCATTATGCCGGAGGGAGATAAGCATCTTTGCTTTGGGCCATTTGCGAGAAAACAAAGAAAGAAGGAAATAATGAGAGGAAATGGTTTGTTTATGCATGCGATTTTTTGCAGAGAGATTTAAATTGTTTTGCCGAGAAAATGCATTTTTTGGCCGAAAATTTAAAAACGTTTTAATGCTAGTTTTTTGATCCTATAAACTTTACCATTGGATAAAGCTCGTCGAGACACATAGATTGGACCTATATATTGTCTGAGTCTAAATCAAAATTAAAAATTCATAAAACAAAATGTAGTTTAGACGGTTTAATATTTTGAGTCAAACCGTGATAAACAACTATTCAATCGATGCAACTTGATGAGCTCTATCGAATGATATAAGCTTTATAAGGTTTAGAATCAGAACAAACAAGTTTTTATTAAGAAAAACCGCTCTTTCTACAAAAAATTTGATTTTCGGCAAAGGAATTTAAATCATTCAGCAAAATAATTTTCCTCATAATGGGATTCGTCTTCTAATTGATTGAGTGAAGGACTATAATTCACATGGGCCGGGCCAGCATTAATTTAGCTTGAGGCCGAGATAACCATCTTTGCTTTGGGCCATTTGCGAGAAAAAAAACATTGTTATTTATTTATTTTATTCGAGGCCATTTGAATGAAAAAACATTTAATGGATGTGGGCAAAACGGATTCATTTGTATAGGGGTTGGGCAAGAGAAATTAATGGACCATTATGCCAGCAATTTTTCTGTTTTATAGAAGCTATTTTTGAAAGAGGAAAATTTTGTGTTTTCCACTCAGCTGATAATATTAAATTATTATTTTTCGGGATCACTGTGGTGGTTTTTCCATTTCCTTGTTCATTCATTTTAAAAAGTACTAAAAACGATAACGGTGGGCGATGACCGAACGGCGCCACTTTTTTATGAACTTAAATATTATGTATAATCCCTCCGAGGGATGGTGGTTGGTGGCGACGAATAGTGGCCGACACAAACTCAATGTGCTACTTTATGGGGAAAATCAATGGAATAAAAGTCTCTATTGGGACCATAGGGCAGCTGTGCACTGGTGCGAAAAAAGAAATTGCGCATCCGAATTTTGATGTTACTAACAAGTTTTTGCGACTTTCCGGTGACAGGGATTATTGGATTTAATGAAAAATTGATTGAAGAGAAAGAATAAAAATAAATTTAACGGATATTTTTTCAAGAATAATTTATTATGCATTGTTCCTTCTGTCAAATTCCATTCAATTCTGTTTTGTCCATATCCATCATCGGCGGTATATTCCATTGTTTGAAATGCAAAATATATTCTTTTTAATTAATTTGTCATTCTTCCTCAATTCAATATCCTCTTCAGTCCACCAAATTAATACATCCAATATCTCAATGTTTTTTTCTGTTTTTTAGTTAACAATTTCTCTATTAATTAAAAGAAATAAAGAAGTGGATTCATAAAAATTGATACGGTATAATAAATAATTATTAATTATAATAATTATATCAGTAATGTTCCATCTCCCTTTTCATCAAAAAAAATCATTTTGCTCTTCCGTAATCAATTCTAATTCACTTCGAATTTTATTAAATTATGGTATAAAATAATAATAATATTATTATTAATATTTATGTAAATATATAAATTGTATTGAATGATGTAATATTCTTTGGTAATTAAATCATTATTAAAAAAGGATTTGAGTAATATAATTGACTGGAAACCCGTTCGAGAATATAAAAAAGCGAAAAATGTACAATTTTATTGCCTTTGAATGTTTAGTCTGGATTAATGAAAAGCAGTTTTTTATGTGCGCGAAAATATGCAAATAAAAAAATATAAAACGAAGGGATATTCATATATATAATAGCCGAATAATCCACATTTTTATTGCTCAATTTGAGGAGAATGGTATCCTCCAAAAAAATAATTATTTTAATTCTGTCAATTTTATTCATTTTTCAATTGAGTTTTGCCAAAAGGAATGATGAGGAAAAAAGGGTAAATGCGAAAAAATTTGTGGAAGAAGTGTACCAAAAAAATGGAGGAAAATGGAAAGCAGCTTACAATGAAAGATTCGCATTAATGGAGGAAGAGGAGAAGAAAAGATTGGCCGGCGCAATTATTCATTCACCTCGGCAACAATTGAATTTGAGCATTGGCACATTAGAAAGTAATACGGGAAAACGGCCTCTAAATTGGGATGCTCGAAGATGCAGGTGAATTCAATATATTTATTTGCATAATTCATTCAGACTTTGCGGCAAATTTTGGAAATTTTTAAATCCTGGGATTTTCCAAGATGATGGGCTGGTAAATTTTGAGAATCTCGACTTCTAAACATCATATGGACTCGAAGTAGGCTCATTCGATTGGCATTGTCGATTTTACTTAAAGGATTTCAATTTTAGACGGGTAGGAACGTGTTTAATAACACTTTCCGTTAGATTCCGTTTCCGCCTTCGGCGCCCTCTCCTTAACCCTAACCCTAGCCCCTAAACCGGTCTGAAATTTTATAGACTAAATCTGACTATGTCGAATCGAATGAGCTTGCTTTGAGTCGGTAAGATGTATAGAAGCTGAGATTTCTGTAATTTACCAGTCCAGAAACTTGGTAAATCCCGGGATTTACAATTCTCCAAATTTACCGTTACACATATATTGTGTAGAAAATTACCCAATTTAGTACAAAATGAGTATTTAATTCGATCAATTAAAAACCAATTTAAATGTTAAAATATCCACAGAAATTAGTCAATAAAGTTCCAAGAAAATAATTAATTAAGTGAATTATTTATTTTGCCGAATTTTTCAGCACAAATATCCAATTCGATGCCCGCGAACAATGGCCCCAATGCGCGCCAATCATTAATACCATCCAGGACCAAGCGAATTGTGCCAGTTGTTGGGCCGTTGCCACCGCCTCCGTTTTTTCCGATAGACATTGTATTGAACATGCAAAAGCCGGTGTACCAATCCAAAATACCCCATCCGCCCATTTTTCGGCCCTTGACTTGATTGGTTGTGAGGAAAATTCGAATGGATGTGGAGGAGGATATCCGAATGAAGCCTGGCGATGGATTCGAAAAAATGGACTTTGCACGGGAACTGGCTTTAAATGGGGCGGCGGATGCAAACCATACCCATTCCGGCCAACCCATAAAGAGAATAATGATAAACCATCTTATTTGTCACCTCCATGCCTAACCACCTGCACAAATGGAAATTATGACCGGAGTTATTATGCCGACAAAAATTATCGTTTGTTCTTTTTATTTTGTTAATATTTTTTTTTAAATATTTCGTGAATTGGTTTTAGGGTCAAAATATTTGATTACCAATTTTCAAAAGAATATTTGATTTGGCGAAAATAACATTGAAAATACATAATTTGTTATGATTTGATAAAAATTAAGGGTATTAAACTGTTTAAACCACAAAACTAATTTAAAATTGATTAAACCCTAACAAATCAATTTCAAACGATGCATCTCCACGAGAACTATCAATTGGAATGGTTTTGGGGTCTAGAATAAACTTCTGAAGCGTTATAACTCATATTCGCGAATAGCAATACTTTTTTTGCCATTTTAAATATTCTTTTTAAAACGGTTTTTATTTAAGTAAAATTTTCGGTCAAAGCAGAATAAATTTGTGGTTTTTTTTTTAAATTTTGCCGATTAATAAGAAGAATAAATTTTCTCCTTTAACTATAACCGAATAGATTCTACATGAAGAATTTCCAATTTCAGCAACTTGGATTGGTTGGCTTGAGGACAATTCCGTTACAATTGACAATATCAAAGAGGAGATTCGAGCAAATGGTTCGGTTGCGGCCATCATGGACCTTTACAGCGACATTTATTTTTATAATTCTGGCGTTTATGCGGTAAAATAGGGTTCAATATTTATATGGAATATTTCGTTTAGCATTCGAATAATGCTCGATATGAGATTGGACATGTCATACGGTTGATTGGATGGGGCACACAAACATGTTCGGATGGACAAAACACCGATTTTTGGTTGGCCATGAATTCGTGGAATACGGATTGGGGCGAGGATGGAGTGCTCAAAATTGAGAGGGGCACAAATGAATGCGGCATTGAACAATATGGAATTTATTTTGGCACACCGGAAGTTCGAAATGAAATTGATAAATGAATTGGGGAAAATTTTTATTTATGAATGAGTATAAATTCGGGTCTTTGGATTGTAATAGTGTTTCTTTATGAAATTCAATTTTACATTTATACGATGCAATATTAAACAAAATTTAATTCTTCTATTATAATGAAAAATAATCATTTCTTTTAAGAAATATTCTCATTCTCCTCCCTTCAACATCAGAAAATCTTTTAATTAAAAAGGTAAATTTTTAAATAATATTTATAAAATATTCTCCTTCCGCTTTTCCTTTTTCTGCTGATTAATTTTATGGCCTTCCCAAATCCAAATATGTGTCCCAATTCCACATTTCTCCCCTCCATTTCCGCACCAATTTTCCGCATTAATCCATTGTCGCCATTATAGTATTCCCCCAATTCCAATTCCAAATCGTCCATTTCCCCTTCATCCCTCCTTATCCCTTCGCCATTATTTCCTTTGGCTTTGCCTCCATTCCCCTCCCCTTGGCTTTTTGATCTGCTGAACCAGTTTTGGGACTGCAATAAGGTGTAAAAATGGTGAAGAAACATTTTTGAGGATTTTGGTGGATTTGGAGAGGCTAAAAGGCGTTCATTCCCTTCCCAAAAATGCATCCATCCAAAGTACAATCAAAAAGGAGAAGAAAAGGCAAAAATTGAAAGTAAATCCAAAAATTGCCAGCAAAAACAGTGGCGGCAGAGGAACCGGACCCAAACAATCCCAAAAACATCACTTTTGGTTTTACTCTCCTTGGCTTTTTTATAACATTCATGTTGAGCCTGAGACCATCCATCCATCCATTTTTATCTGATCATCTGCCAATTTTGCCACCTTTCCTCCGTGTTTTCATTTCACTTTTTCTTGTCCCATCTCATCCATCATTTCTCACTCAATTCAGTGTTAAATATCATTTTTAATAGCCAGAACCAATTCTTCCCCCTCCCATTTGGCCATTATCCCCATTTTTAATATTATTTGCTTTAAAATTATCCGTGAATTGGGCATAGGCCACCCAAAATGTTTGGCTAGTTCAAAAACTGGTTTTGAATATTGAAATTGTCAATCATTCAGTGATCGGATGAATGATCACAGAAGGAAAAATGGGCTGATGGCCAACGACTATTTAAATTAAAGGAGGATTTATGCAATTTTTGGATTAAATATTTTAGCAATTTTCACTTCCCCCACCCACCCCAAAATGCCCATCCAATCCAATCCCATCCATAATTCATCCATTCAATTCATTTCATTTATATTATTATTGTGCGAGGGACTCGTCAGTCGCCCATTTCAATGCAAATACGCCAACCGGAACATATCCCTCCCTCCCCCAAACATCCAACAATCAACCACCAACAAAAGGCTTTTTCCCATTGCCAACCCCTCTCTCCCTCCTTCCCTTTGTTATGGCTGTGCGATGACATTGACGGGCATTTTTAGGGGGATGGCTTTTCACTTGATTTGTGCGTCAACGGCATTTTCCCTCGCTTCTCTTCAATTTTTGTAGAATCTTTGTATATTGTATCTCATAATAAATTTAATTCCAAATTCACTCAAGCTCACTCACTACATACCGTAAATTCTCTATTAGAAGCCCATTGGATTATACATTTCAGGGACTCCCTAGGGCTATGGCTTCTAATAGAGAATTTACGGTAAGTATAATCCCCTCTTCCGTAATATTAAAAAAGCCAATTCTTAAATTAGCCGTTATCCATGGCCAATTAGGCACATAAATATAATTGGGTAAATGGATAATGGATTTTCTCATAAAAAGGGATATATTGTTCTTCTCTGATGTCAGCGAAGGCAACTTTTCCTCTCCACCTTTGTACTGCTGGATTATTGTGCATTGGTTGTTGATTGTGAGGAGGGGAACCTGTTCATCCCCCAAATAATTCCTTCAAAAAATAGCCCACATTCTTTTGGGGCCGACTTCCTGCAATTACTTCGGTTAGCCCCCCAAATATCTTTGCTTCTTCTTCTTTTGTCCATTCCCATTCCCCCGTAACATATTATTGTCCACATTCACAACCCATCCCATCTGCCGCAAAACGCATATCGCGCAATCCCCCTTCCATTCTTCACATTAATTCATTCATAAATTTACATCAAAGCAAGTGCATTTTAAGGGGATAATGATAGCCATTCATCCATCCATCCGGACACAATTATTTAATTAATTGGCCATATACGAATTTGCATATTTGAATAATCCTTTATTAATTTAATTATATTCAATTTATTCGTGCATAATAAATTAATTATAGATATTTTACTTTCAATATCCACTCATTGATCCTGATCCTGACTTATCCACTCATTCCTTCTTCCAATTTCATTGACCTGAATTTAATTTGCAATAATTTCTTTTAATTTTTAGAAAAATTATTCCAAATTTTATGAACTAATTTTGGGTATTTCCTATTCGAATTAATAAAAATGCGGCATCCAACGCATTTATTCGAAAAAGGTTTCAATAGACTTGGCTATAAAATTGGTAAAATATTAATAATATAATTCCCAATAATTAAAATGTTCCATACTCCTAAAAATAGGGCAATATCCCCTTTTCATCATTCTTTCCGTCCTTTTGATTTCAATTGTGGCCAGCATTGGGCTATTCCGATTCCAAGAAGTCAACAATGTTCGGACGGAATATTCACCTTTGAATGCTCCCAGTAAATTGGAATATCAAGTGGCCAAACAATTTTTAAAACAGGTGGCCTAAATATTTTCCATTCAATTAATCAAAATTTATTATTTTCAGAATGGCACCCTAGATCCATGCTATATAATGAGCAGGGCGAGGGATGGTGGCAATTTGTTGAGGGATGAATATCGTTGGATTCTTTACAATTTCACTCGGGCATTGCAACAAGAAGTGACAATATTATCTGATTGAAATAATTTTTAAAAATATTCAAAGATTCATGTAACTAAAAATGGACGTCAATATGGTTATCGGGACATTTGTGAGCCATATTGTGAATTGAATACGGCATTCCTGGCATTCCTCAAAATTTATGATCCACGGCAACCATTGACCCATACTTATCCTGCCGTTGAATTGTTTGGCACTCGAGCATTCATTGGTGGGAAAATAATTAATTAATTAAAATTTGATTGATTCAGGCAACAATGTTTATGGAGTAACTTTGAAGAATATAAGCAATGGGGAGGGGAATAGTCAAAACACAAAAACATCGATGGAAGCAACGGAAGAGGAACAAGCTCTTTTGATGGCATTGGAAAACAGTGCCAAAGGAAGGGGTGGAACAAATGAAGGGGAAATGGCAAAAATGCAGCCCACATTGAAATTGCTTGAAGCATTCTCAACAGCGGTAATAATGAAGGGGAAAGGATATACCGTAAATTTTCTTTTAATACTCCAGTCTCATTAACTTTAAAGACTAATATCTCCTTGACAGAGTGAGCTTAAAATTATTTTATTGCATTTTCTTAGTAAGTTCTAAATCCAATAAAATTTGTTCAATAATATCAAAAAATTAGGGAGTTCGGCCCAAAATTTTCTTAATTTTTGTGGGGTTGAAAAATAATTCCCCCAATGGGTAAAGAGAATATAGGGTATTTGAGAAAGTTTATTAATGGGAATGGATATATTTTTGAAGGAATTATTCTTTTAGGTGATGCCATTCTTCTTGGTTGCCGATTATGATAATAAGGATATAATTGTGAAATGGCAAGAAGGTAGAAATGTTAATAAATGTATTATAAATTAATTTAAATTAATTTTAGCGGCAATTGAGATGTTCGAGCGGCCACCATATTCAAGGCTTTTAAAGGTGTCCAAAAAAACTATTCAAATAATTATTTTTTGAATTAGACTGGAATGACCAGCGATAATTTGGTCACACAAGAAGTGAGGCGAATGGGGGCCGAGACAGCACCACTTTTGGCCACCTCTGTCGTTTTCATGATTGTAGGGAGAATTAACAAATTGGAATAAAATAATGAATGAATTAATTATTCAATAGATTTTTGTTGTTTGCACTTCATTTCGAGCAAAAAAGGAAGAAAATCGTTTCATTGAGTGTTTAATTGGCTGTTTGATCCCATTGTTGGCAATGGTAATGGAATGATAGAAATAGTTAAACCAACCCCCCCCCCCCCCTTTCATTGAAGGTAACTGCGATTGGCTTAATGGCCGTTTGTGGATATAAATTTCAGTCCATCATTGTGGCCGCTCTATTCCTTGTTCTTTCTGTTGGCGTTGATGACATTTTCATTTTGGTTGAAATGAAAAAATTTATTATAGATATTTATCATTTTCAGATGCGAGCCTGGCATCGGACCAATGAATTTGAAAGACAATTCGATTATGTAAAGGGCGGTGTGCCATCGAAAATGGCAATTTGTTTGGAGGATGCAGGCCCATCCATCACTATTAGGTTAAGCATCAAAATGATTTTATAAGTTCTTGATTGATCAAAAAAGTAATTTGATAATCCATCTTAAATTGCCCCTAGTCCAATATATAATAAAATTTTCGAAAAGAATTTGACTGTATCCAAAATAACCAATATTCAATTTCAATTATTAATATTCCCATCTTTCACCACAGTTCCTTGACCAATGTTATTTCATTTGCAATTGGCGCTTTTTCGGACACCCCAGCTGTTCGAACATTTTGCATTTTTTCGGCACTTGCTATTTCAATTTGTGAATTATTCAAAAATAATATTTAATTATTTGACTTTAATTAAGGTTGGCTTTATCAATTGGTTTTCCTCTCTGCGATTGTTTGTTTTAATGAGAAACGAAAAATGAAAAGGAACTCAAGGAGTACAGCAATTTGGGGGAGGAATGGAATTGAGGAAGCAGAACAAAGTGTAAATATATTTTATTTTAATAATTTTATATATTTTACTCCATTTAAGAGATATTGTATTGCGGCGGCACATGCCGAAAGATGGCATCGAATAATTGTGCAATTTTGGGCATGGGCTGTGACCAAATGGTTGACCAGGTGTCCATTTCCATTAAATATTATTTAAATATTTATATTAATTTAAAGGGCATTTCTCGCAATTTTCATGTGTTTTTATTTTCTGCTTTGTTGGTTTGGCATTCGCCGCCTCCAATCCAACATTTCCATTGATAAAATGGCATTGCCAAATTCATATTTGCATGATTTTCAATTCCAATTTGAAATGGCATTGAAGAATATGCAACCAATTAGCATTTTTGTCCTCAATCCCGGCGATATGCGAGACCAACAACAATTGCTGAGTAAAAAATGGGAAATTGAAATATTTTAATTCTAATGATTTAATTAAAAGGAGTCAAACAAATTGTTTGGGATTTTGAGCATGCATTGAACAGTTATGGCCCAGAATCAACATTTTTTTGGCTTCAACAATACGAAGATTTCCTGCGATTCTACAGCAATGGAAATGAAAATTTGGATGAAAGAGAGGCAAAATACAAAAAATAATATTTTTACTTTCCAAATTTTAAAGATCGATCCGGCAGAAGAATTCGATTCTCCTCGTTTCACTTACACCGAAATTCCCGCATTTTTCAAATCAGCCGCCTATTTCTATTTGAGTTCATTTGTGCATTACAATGAGGCGGAATGTCGGGCGAACAGGCCAGAATGCATTCAGGCATTCTTTTTCGTCACAAATTTTCATCGAGTCATCAAATATCATGAATTGGTACCAACAGTGAATGAATGGAGGAGAATTGCGGCCCATTATGCTGATATGCAAGTTTATGCATACAGTGATCATACACCATTTGTTGATCAGGTCAATTATTGAGTTCATGTACATTTTTAAGACTGCAAAATTATACCGTTTTTAATAGTTTTACAAAAATTAAAAGATGAGTAAAAAAGGGGAATAGTTTTGATTTAATGAGAGAAGAAATAAGGTATTTATGAAATTTAAAGAAAAAAATCATTGAATAAATTCCGCCTGTTCTGATTTTAATAATTCCGCCTGTTCTGATTTAAATAATTCCGCCTGTTCTGATTTTAAATAATTCCGCCTGTTCTGATTTTAATAATTCCGCCTGTTCTGATTTTAAATAATTCCGCCTGTTCTGATTTTAATAATTCCGCCTGTTCTGATTTTAATAATTCCGCCTGTTCTGATTTTAATAATTCCGCCTGTTCTGATTTTAATAATTCCGCCTGTTCTGATTTTTAATAATTCCGCCTGTTCTGATTTTTAATAATTCCGCCGGTTCTGATTTTAATAATTCCGCCTGTTCTGATTTTAATAATTCCGCCTGTTCTGATTTTAATAATTCCGCCTGTTCTGATTTTAATAATTACGCCTGTTCTGATTTTTATAATTCCGCCTGTTCTGATTTTAATAATTCCGCCTGTTCTGATTTTAATAATTCCGCCTGTTCTATTCTAATAATTCCGCCTGTTCTGATTTTAATAATTCCGCCTGTTCTATTCTAATAATTCCGCCTGTTCTGATTTTAATAATTCCGCCTGTTCTGATTTTAATAATTCCGCCTGTTCTGATTTTAATAATTCCGCCTGTTCTGATTTTAATAATTCCGCCTGTTCTATTCTAATAATTCCGCCTGTTCTGATTTTAATAATTCCGCCTGTTCTGATTTTAATAATTCCGCCTGTTCTGATTTTAATCATTCCGCCTGTTCTAATTTTAATAATTCCGCCTGTTCTGATTTTAATAATTCCGCCTGTTCTGATTTAAATAATTCCGCCTGTTCTATTCTAATAATTCCGCCTGTTCTGATTTTAATAATTCCGCCTGTTCTGATTTTAATAATTCCGCCTGTTCTGATTTTAATAATTCCGCCTGTTCTGATTTTAACAATTCCGCCTGTTCTGATTTTAATAATTCCGCCTGTTCTGATTTTAATAATTCCGCCTGTTCTATTCTAATAATTCCGCCTGTTCTGATTTTAATAATTCCGCCTGTTCTGATTTTAATAATTCCGCCTGTTCTGATTTTAATAATTCCGCCTGTTCTGATTTTAATAATTCCGCCTGTTTTGATTTTAATAATTACGCCTGTTCTGATTTTTATAATTCCGCCTGTTCTGATTTTAATAATTCCGCCTGTTCTGATTTTAATAATTCCGCCTGTTCTGATTTTAATAATTCCGCCTGTTCTGATTTTAATAATTCCGCTTGTTCTGATTTTAATAATTCCGCCTGTTCTGATTTTCAATAATTCCGCCTGTTCTGATTTTAATAATTCCGCCTGTTCTGATTTTAATAATTCCGACTGTTTTGTTTCCCTCAATATAATTCGGCTAAAAATAAAAATCAAATATTTAATACCGTAACCCTTCTCTATCATTAAATCGTATTCTCTTTTTTCTATCCATCTTTTTTTCAACAAATATAATTTTAACATTTAAAAAAAATTATATTTGTTAATTCTTCACCGTTTTCCAGACAATTGCAATTGATCAAACTGTTTTTGGCAGTGTGGCCGCCGCTTTGGTTTGCACTTGTCTTGTTTGCCTTCTTTTCATTCCACATTTTTTAAGGTCCAAATTCAATCCATATATTTTTTTAAAATTTCCCTCTCAATTTTAGTGTTATTGCCGCTGTTTTCTCCGTTTTTTCAATTAGTTGGGGAATTTTTGGAATTTTAGCCCTTTGGGAAGTTGACCTCGATCCACTTTCGATGGCATCATTGTTGATGGTAAAATTGGTCAAATTATTTATTAAAATTGATTCCTTTTACAAAAGGCCATTGGATTCAGCGTTGATTTCACCGCCCACATCAGCTATCATTATTATAAAGCACCAGAATTGGTTAGTAAAATAAATTAAATTAATTGACCATTTACATATTTTGTGCCACAGAATCCACGGCTTAAAATGCAGCAAGCTTTGACTGTCATTGGCTATCCAATGGTTCAGGTAATTTGGTTAGATGACAACATTTAAATTTTCATCAGCATTTTACAATGAATCGAATTATCCCCCATAATCCAAGCCAATTCCTACCAGTAATTAAATTAAATGTAAAAAAATAAATTTGCAAAGGTCGGTTTGTCCACAATTGTTGCATTGCTTCCGCTGCTTTTCAAACAATCCTATTTGGCAATGGTCTTCTTGAAGGCAAATATAATATGATTTTATATTAATTTTGCATTAATACATAATCATAGACAATAATTGTAGTCGTTGCATTGGGAATGTTTCATGGACTCATTTTATTGCCAGCCATTTTGACGGCGCTTCCCACTTCTTCAAAAAGGCAATCATCCGCAAATTTGGATGCCAAAAAAGATTCGCCCAATGGATTTGGCATAAAAAATAATATAATGGACCAACAACAAAGACGTGATTCTGGTCGCTCAACAAAATCAAATAGGTGAAATTTACAATATTTGGCCATAAAATAATGTATTAATAATATTTAATTAGTGATTCCTCATCATCATCGTCCTCATCGGATGCCGGTTTAGGGAGCAGCGGAAGTGGAAGCGAATCCGGCACATTTAGCTCTAATTTGGCAGAGGATAGTGGATCCGAGGGAAAAAGAAAAAACAGTAAAATTGGTGGAGAAAAACAGCATCAAAAAGAGGAAATGGGCCAATGGAATACACAAGAAAGGGTAAAAATAAAAATTTACAATATTAGTCCTAATCTATTGAATCATCTTTAAATTATTCTTTATTAATTGTGCGGAAAAAAAGTGAAGGGGAAAAGAAGATAAGAAAGGAAAAAGGATTGGTTTAAAAAACAGATTGAGGCAATATTTGATTGATAGGGAGGGTGACGGGGCCATTAAGCAAAAAGTGGGGGTACAGTAGGATAACTCTTATTAGTTATTAGGCATTATTGGCATTGACATACAGTAAAAGATTAATTAAAAAATAAATTTATTAATATTCTTTTAAGTTCATGAAAAGGGCAACAACCCAAATTGCACAAAGGCGAAGTGTGATTGGCAGATTGATGAGTGTTGCCGAATGCCCACCATCAACAAATTTGGAGCAAATAAATGTGCAAAACAGTAGAATTGATGGTGTTGCCCTAATCCATAGAATACCATTGGGCCGTTCTGCATCAAATTTAATATGAAAAAATATTATTGTAAAATGGATTTTTTGTTTTTACGGGTTCTCATCATTTTTATGTCAATATTTTATGCATTTTATTACAATTCAATTCCCTCATTGAATTTATGTTTTAAAAATATACGCATATTGAATAATTATTTAATTTTTTATTCAAAATATTTCCAATAATATTGGCAACAAAAATTCAACAATTTCAACAACAATTGATGGAATCAGAACATTTTAACAATCGCAGTGTTTTAAAAGTTACAAAATAGAACATTTAAAAAATATAAATAATAAATATTCTCATTCCCTTTTCATCAACCATTGTGCCGCAAATTGATGAATGCATAATGCGGCACTGACATGCACATTCAATGAACGAGTTTTGCCCAATTGAGTGATTTCCACCGTGGAATCCACTTGGCCAAAAAGTTCAGCCGGAATTCCCTCTTTTTCATCGCCCAATAATAAAATTGAGCGTCGAGGAAATCGGAAATTCTCCTTAAAAAATTCCAAAATTTTAATTCAATTCATTTTGGCATATTACTAATGGGACACTTTTGGTTGTTTGTTCGGCTGCAATGCATTCAAATCCTTCATTGACGCGTTTTTGACTCAAATAAGCGAACAAATCTTTGGGTTTAACCTAAATAATTTTTTAATTTAATTTAATTAATTTAATATTCCTTTGCCTCTTCAATTTGAAGCCAATTTTCGGCATTTAATGAAAGCGCTTTGAATTCTTGGCTTTCCACCAACATTTTATTGGAAATACAAAGTTTTCGAACATTGAATATTTCACAAGTTCGGCAAAGTCCTAATTAATAATTAAGTAATTCTTATTGTATTTAATTTACCTCCTAAATTTGCTGCTTTATTGATTAATGTGGCACAAACAATTAATTCATTCCCATCTTCATTTTTTCCCTCAAAAATATTCAATTTCCTTTGAACTTCCCCAATTAATTCATTTTTGCTATTTTCTTCGCCATTTGAACAAATTTCTTCGTTTTTCTTCACCAAATCTTTAAAAATTCATAATTTTAATTAAATTCCGATTTATTTTAATTTACTTGAATAAACCAAAGATGGTGCTTCAATGAATTTTTGTTCAGAACATAAAATTGGCAATTTTAATTCATTATTCTCTTCAATTGACTAAAAAATGTAATTTAATTTGCATTCAATTTTTTAAAAAAAAACACCAATAATAATTTAAATGGAAATATTTCATCGGATGGCATTCCCGTATTTGCAGGGAATATTTGCAAAATTGTTTGCAATGAAAAATGTTCAATTGGATGGAAATGAGCAAAATAAAAATCATCGCAAAGGAAATTAATAATTCGCGCAGAATTACTGAAAATCATTGGGAAAATTATTATGAAAAATTTGAAAACATAATAAAACCCAGTGGATGTTCCCAATTCGAATTCGGCCAAATTGGAAATTAACGAAAATTGGGCCAAATTCTTCAATTTATGCAAATTTTGTTTCCAATCCAAACGAATTGCGGCCAATGCGGTGCATCGAATCGAAAAATTTTGATGTGTTGCCCAGGGCAAAATACGGGAGAAAAAATTTTGTAATTGATCAATGGACTTTGAGGGGAAAAAAATATTTTAAAATTATTTAGAATTACATTATTTGTGGCCAAATGATGATGGAAAATGTTCAGCCATGAACAAATACTGCCAATTCTTTCGTCGGCAAACTTAAAATAAAATTTAAAAAATTTTTAAATGAATTTTGTACCTTTTTTTCTAATTCCAAAAATTTCGGAAAATATTCAGGAAATTTGGCCAAAATTGTTGACAAAATCCATTCAAAGAATAATTTGATTGAATATTGTTGGCTTTGGTCAAGCAAATTTAGGACACAATGATCAAAAATTGGGTCAATTATTTCCTTGGAATTGACAAAATCCAAAATTAAAATGAGCAATTGGGCCAATCGGGTTTTCTGGCGATGAGCCATGGAAAGGCCGAATGAACTAATTCAAATATATTCAATTTTGAAAATCAATTTGGCCGAAAACCTGGATTTTGTTTTATTTAATTCATTAAATTTTTTGATTATTCCCAACAAAATGGAATTCAAAAATTGGACATTGGATTTGGCCAAAATTGCGAAAATTGTTTTAATGGCCAAAATTCGGCATTGATGGGCGCATAAATGAAATCTATGGATTTCATTTTAATAATATTTTTAATATTTAAATTCCACTAACAAATTTGTATTTTCCATTGGAAGATGAAATTTCCCTTGGTTTTCTGCTTCATCTAATAATGCAAATATTATTTAAGAATTAAATATTAAAAAATGACCATAAATTTGTTGGTAAACAAAACATAAAATGTGCCATTCCCTTTTTATGTGCGGTCCAAAAATTGCCAATTCAATCTGATTATTTTCCAATTAAAATTAGGTATATTTTAATGGAGCTTGGCCCTCAAAAGAGGACGGTACGCTACAATTGAGCGCCATCGCTTATAGCTCTAATTAAGGCGATGTTTTTGGTGTCAAATTAAAGAGCTCACTTCTTGCTATCGAATGTTCGAATGATATAAAAATTATTTGGTTAGTTCAGAATTATTACAGTTGTACTAAAAAAACTATTAAATAAGACTATAAATTTGCGAATTTTTCATAGTTTTTTTTTGAACACAATTCCACCAAATCTTAAAACTAAATATATCTTAATTTGATAGCCAGAAGTGAGCTCTTTAATTTGGCATTAAAATCATCTATCGATTTCGCCTTAATGAGCTCAAGCCGTACGGGGACGATTCCCGAATAGACAAAGGGCAGTGCAATGTGGGCGATTCCCGAATAGTGCAAATGTGGAATTTTCGACTCATAATCAATCAGAAACCGGTTTAAGACCCTACAAATTTTATACCATTTTGTAGATCTCATCGAGACGTATCGAATGGTATATAATTTGCCATAGTTTGACCCAAAATAAAAGAGTTTAAAACCAAAGACTGAAAAAATGATTTGAACGGTTTAATACTCTTTAAATTTGACAAAACAATGACAAATTTTATACCAATCGATGCGTCTCGATGAGATCTACAAAATGGTATAAGATTTGTAGGGTCTAAAACCGGTTTCAGTTTTATTATAAGCAGAAAACATCCACATTTGCACTATTCGGGAATCGACATAGCACCGCTCAAGCGCCGCCCAATTGGGACAACACCCGCTTGTAGTGTACCGTATTAATGGAATTTAGCCCACAAAAGAGGAAAAGGATGATGAGAATTGGGAAGTGCAAAGTGGGAAGAGAATCAAAATTGTCAATACAGTAGTGGAAAAAGGAGGGATAGAGGGAATTAATTTCCTTTGCTTTTAGAAAATATGGTAATTTGTATCACCATCATTCATTTCACATAAAATATACATCAAAAAGGAACAATTACCTGATCTCAATCTTATATAATGCAAAAATTTTGGAATATTATCTGATGTTGAATTCGATCATAGCTTTGTGAGATTGAAATAAATAAATTATTTTTCTTTTGATTCTACTGAGATCTTTTCCCACTATTGTCAATTTGATTGACAATTTGATTCACCCCATCATCCTTTTCCTCTTTTGGGGCCAAATTTCATTACAAATTATTCCATAATGCTATATTTTGCCCACCAAATAATTTGCCCAATTCATTCCAAGCAAATATCGTGAATTGAACATTTGTTGGGCCAATAATACTCCAATTGGAATATTCAATTGGGATTGGAACAATAATTGGTCCAATTTCTCCTTTAAATGAACAATTTTAAATCATTTTAATTTAGCCCAAAATATACTTGAATTATTTCCATCAATTCTCCTCCATTGTTTCCTTCAAATTTCCCAATAAAGTTAATTATTTTTTGATGAAAACAAATTCGAAGAAAATATTTCAAATTTGGTAGAAAATTCCTCGATTTTCGTTGTTCATTGCATTGGCGAAAAAGTCGATTAATTAAATTGCCAAAAAATGCATTTATTTCAATCAAATCAATTTCATCCATTTTCAACTTTAATTAATTATTTATTTTTAAAATATTCTTCACAAACTTCGTCAATCATTTTTGTCAATTTTTCATAATTTTCGCAAATTGATTGGAAATTTTTTGTTTCCAAAATAAATTCGCATAAATTTACGATGCCATCCATTCCGGAATGATGTTCAAAATTCGGAGAATTCATTTCAATTTCAATCCAATTATTATTTGCCGCATAAATTTCTTTGAATTTCATTAAAATTTCCGAAAATTTGTAGACAATCTATTTAATAAAATTCTCAATTTTTTCTTTTTTAATTTAATTTGACCGAATTTTGTCTGCAAAATTCACTAATTCCCTCCTCTATCATTTCACCAAATTCCTCTTTGCTTAATCCTCTTTCCAACAAATTTGTGGCCAAAAAAATTACAAATTTTTGATGTGAATTATTTGTCTAAAATTGGTTTAAATGAATTTTTCCATATTTTACCCAATGATGAATTCGAATGAAAAAGCTTAAAAAATTGAGATTTGCGGCAATTCGAAGGGAAATGTGGGGAATGTCGGCAATTCGAAGGAAAAGACGCCTAAAAATTGAATAAAATTAAAATGAATATAAATTTTGGATGAACCTCCATTGTGGATGAAATTCGACATTTTCAATTGGGAAAATATTCCTCTCTTCAATGCCAAAATTGAGCGATTTTGAGATGAAATAAAGTGGGCATGCCGTCCACAATTTGTCCGGATTTGAAATTAATTCTATGAGAGAAATGATGAAAGCAACTTAAAAACGTTATTTTAGGGTAAAATCAGCAAAATTTTGAGGCAACTTTTATTTTCATTCGAACAACACAATTCTAAAGAATTTGAAAGCATTTGGCCAATTTGGCCTATAAAATTGTCCAATTCCCCTTTTTCTGCCAGTCTCCACATTGGGTCAATTCCATTTAATGCCGGCAAAATTGAATGTAAAATGAACTATAAAAAAGTTGTTATTTCCAATAATTTGACCCAAAAATCAACCTCCTTGTTCCGATGCAAATTCTTTGGCAATTTCGCCGCCCTTTGTAAGGCCCAAATTCGAATCCATCCATTTGGATGTTTGATGGCCTTCTCAAATAATGAACAAAGCCAATTCCATGAAAATTGATTTGAGGACAATGACAAATTGGAGGAATATTCCAATTGGTCAACAAATTTAATTAAAATTTCAAATTTTGGAAGCATTGGAAGAATCAAATGGTACTAATGAAAATATTGATAAATATATTTTTGCAATTAATTTTGAACCTGTGGTTCCTCCAAACCATCCAACAATGTCAAAAATGTGTCCCAAACATTGAAATTTAGATTTTCGTCCATTTTTGTAGCTTCAAGCAAAATTCTCAATCCGGCACTGGCCGATTTTCGGACAAGTTTCGAATCCTCTGTTTTGGCCAATTTTTGACAAATTCCGAAGCATTGGCCCAAAATTGTTTGACTGCCCTCCAAATTAGCCCATTTTGGGGATTGGAAATATTTTTGAATGGCCCGAAGAAAATTTGGGCAAATTTCCTCCAATTCCTCCTTTTTGCCTTCCAATTCGCTTATTTTACTTTGAAATATTTTTTATTAATTTTATTTTTATAATTTCACCTCAATAATTTGGCCAATTCCTCTTCGATATTTTCGGCCAAATTAATATTTTCCAATTTTTTAACCGATATTTTTTCATTTATTGGACAATTAATTTCCAATTTATCATTGTCCACAATATCCAATCCGGCTAAAATTGGATCCATTTCCATTTAAGAGGGTAATTCTTTATTTTCAAATATTTTTTTTGGGTGATGAACTCGAATTAAAATTGGAATATTTTGATGAATGAAATGGAAATTAAGCATGGGAAATTAAAAATATATCATTCATTAATTCCAATCATAAAATTCCCCAATTAAAATTAAATACATTTTTATAAATGTTCCTCCTTTTGAGATGAATGGTCCTTCCAATCATTTTTTTTTCAACTAAATTTAGTTATATTCATTCAACAATAACAATTTGAATTATGAGGTAATTTGTGAATATTCAATTCCTTTCCTATTCAATAAAAATATTCATATTTCTTCATATTCATTTATCATCCATAAATCACATCCATTACGCCAATTGCCGCTGCCGGTTGTTGTTCAACATATTCCGCATAAATTGGCTCCGGTTGAGGTGGAACCAGGGCATACAAATCCACTAATTTAGTCCCGGATTCCCTCGATGTTTTCCAGGAAAATATTGCCTAAATTGTATGTATTTTCATTTGATTTTGTCAATTTTTCTCCAGAGTCACTTGCCTTATTATCGGATTCCGTCGATATTTTCTTCGATTTATCTTCTTCACTTTTCACTTTCTCTATTGGGGTAATCAAGGACAATATTTTCGGAATATTTTCAGTTGATTTTGATGTCCCTCCACCGCCACGTGCCGCCATATCATTTGGTTTAGGAAACTTTCTTTCATTTGATTTACTGGACAATAATTTGCCAAATCCATTTGGATCAACGCGTTCTCCACTTTTTTTATCAAATTTACTTGAAGCGAAAGCCTAAATTTGAATTAATTCAAATGATCTAATTTAATTAACCAAAAAATAATTTCGATTAATTTTATTTGTTTCGGAGAAAATGCCGCCAAAAAGCAATGTTGGCAATGAATAAAAATCAATTTGCTGTTCATTTTGGTAATGGCCTTGATGAAAGCTTGCTAAAAAGAATGCAAATGGATGGTCCGCAATAAATTTAGGATCAGGTGGTCCGCCACCACAGCAAGCACACACCGTTGGCTTGATTAATGTAACGGCACAAGCAATTGTGCCAACCTCATCCAACTGTGTGCAAATATTCATATATTTTATATGGCCAATAAAATTAATTTCAAATGAAACAAAAGTCCAAAAGAGCCATAAAATGACAGCAGAAAATGGTCAATTACATTATTTTTATTTACTTTAAAAATAATCAAATGATTCCAATTAAAACATTAATATATTCCTTGATAATTCTTGTATATGTTGCAGCCGATTCTGAATCGGCTTGCCCTTTCTATTTTTCCACCGGCAAAAAAATATAATGTCAGATATTGTAGTTTGTGACCAAAGGGAATATATCTCAGCTAATAAGCATAATAGAGCATTAATTTATGGACCTAATCTTTCCTTATTAGCCCTAAAAAGGTTAAACCAGTTTAGAAACCCAATGTCATAATTATTAGGTAAACTGTTCAAATCAAGAATTTGCTGAAATCATATAAATAAAAGACCCCGATGGATGGATTGAGCCATAGATTAAGGCTGTACGGTAACAAGAACATGCCCAAAACAGAATCAACTGAAAATTAAGTATAGGCGAAAAAATAACAGAAAGGATAATAATGGGATTAAGTTTAATTTAAAAAAGGAATATCCCATTTTATTCGGCAATAATTCATCCATAAAATGTGCCATTGAAAAGTGGTTGGTGATTAATTTGATTGGAAAGAAGAAAGGCAAAAGGATGGTCGGCAATAAATTTGGGTTTTGGAGGACGAATTGCGGCGGATGCACAACGGACCATTCGAATGGCTGTTGCGGCAGCTGCTTCTGTGCCTTCCTCATTTAACTGAAAATTCGCAAAAGATTTTTGCCCAAAAAGGAAAAATTTAACAAAAATTTAGAACTCAATGAATAAATCAAATTGTTAGAAAGCGCAATACAGAAAATTAGTCAATAAAATTGGGATTAAATTACCTTAAATATTTTAGGGGAAAGCGAAGCAATATTAAAAAGAATAACAATTAATAACATTTATTTTTCGATTGAATTATTATTTAACAATAAATCGTTTAAAATACAAATCTAAATGCATCATAAAGTTGATCAACAATTTTTAATTTCAATCAATTGACAATTTTAAGCTTAGAAAATGCCATTGAAGAGAATTTGTCTATGATGTGTAACAAGCAAAAAGGCGAATGGATGATCCGCAATAAATATTGGTTTAGGGGGTTCAAATCCTGCTGAACAAGCAATTACCAATCGAATGGCTGTTGCGGCAGTCGCTTCAGTGCCTTTCTCATTAACCTGAAAATTGCCTAATACTTTGAATGAAATTAATAAGTTAGAGGGATATGGGAGGGAAATTAGCCGGATGCCAAGATGAATGAAAAAGGCATGTGGACGGGGATGTTATATGGTGTGCAGGATATAGCGGATTAAGGAAATAAAGTGGGTAAAACGTTAAAAAGTTAAACAACTGCATGGATTCAGAATGCCTTGCGGATGAATGAGCCGGAGGCATAAATAGGAAGGCTTGGGGGAGGGGGGAGAGAAGGTATTTCCATCAACTAGTACTGTAGGGTAAAATTTCTTAAATATAAAGAATAAATTTAATACTTTTGATCAATGAAAAATTGAAGATTTTAAAAAACATGGATAAAAATAGATGGTAAAAAATTTCGGTTCAAAAAAAGCAGTGAAAGTTGACCAATATGGGAATAAAGAATATTTATTTGAATTGATAACATTTAATTAAATTATCATTAAAAATCGCTTTTCAAAAATTAATGTTTCTTAAAATGGAAATGGATGGATCGATTTTAATCTTGGAAAATGCCAGTGAAAAGGATTTGTTTATTTTGTTTGGAAACAAGCAAAAATGTGAATGGATGATCGGCGATAAATTTTGGTTTAGGGGGTTCAATTCGGGCGCAGCATAATTCCGCTACAATAATGGCGGTTGCGGCCGCCGCTTCCGTGCCTTTCTCATTCACCTGAAAAATGCCAAATGCATTTTCCTTAGAAAAAATACAAATTTATTAAGTGAAAGAATTGCAAATATATTCAATCAGATTCATCAAGATAAGCTTGGATAAAAATAGATTAAATTTCGATAAGCCAAAAAAGCAACGAAAATAGAGCAATATGGGAAGAAATAGAGAATAATGAAATTTGACAATCATTTAAAATAATTAATAAATGGATGATGGGTTGATAATTGAATTTCTATCAATTATCAAAAATTTTAAGCTTGGAAAATGCCATTGAAAAGGATTTTTTGATTTGAAACAAGCAAAAATGTGAACGGATGATCGGCAATAAATTCCGGTTGAGGGGGTACAAATGAGAGTTCGCTAATGAAGTGCATTACAATCCCAGTTGCGGCAGCTGCTTTGGTGCCTTTCTCATCAATCTAAAAAGTGTTTAATGGCACATTTTTTAAATTTATTAGCTTCTAATAAAGAATTCAAATATAAATTATAAATCCAACATTTAGGAATCAAAACAAAAAGATTGATTTGATTAATAAAAAGAGCAATAATAAATAGGCTCTCATAGAATAATGGATAACATTAAATTATTTCTAAAATTACAATTTAGGTAATGTTTTCTTAAAAATGGATGGATTGACCATTCATTTTTAAGCTTGGAAAATGCCATTGAAGAAAATTTGTGTATTTTGGTTGGAAACAAGCAAAAATGAAAATGGATGGTCGGCGATGAATTTGGCCTTTTCATGGATGACCAATGAACGATTCATCATAATTACGCCGGTGGCAGCAGCCGCCTCTGTCCCTTCTTCATTTACCTGGAATTTTTGATTTTGCAAATATAATTTTTGCAATTCTCAAATTCCGATTAAATTTTTTTAGCTATTTAAATATTTTGGCTCAAAATTTTTGTAGAATGTTCGAATTTATTAATGAGGAAAATAATGATTTTAATGTGAAATTTTCTCAAATTTCATTCAATTTCGCCGTTAAAAATTCCATTAAAAAGAATTTGGGTATTTCCATCATTGTTTGTGGCCAAAAAGAATGCAAATGGATGGTCGGCTTTGAATGAATCATTCATTGTGGCCATCAAAAGGGTAATTTGAATGCCGGTGGCCGCTGCCGCCTTAGTTCCCTCCTCATTCATCTGTAAAAATTTTGAGCCAAAATATTTGCAAGAAATGCGTTTAAAAATGTCAAAATTTGATTTAAATAATAGCAACAAATTACTTTAGCAGAAATATGTATATAAAATGTTATTTAGAATAAATTAAAGAGAAAATGATGTCAAATTTTGATAGAACACAGAAAGGAAAAAGGCATGATACTATATTTATTTTTACCGAAAAAATTAATTTTAGCATTGGACGAATTCAAATTTTTTGAACAAATTAATTTTCAACGTACAAAAACAAGAAACAAAATAAATGCAAAATGCAAATGAATTGGCTATTAGTATTAAATTAATAAATAAAAAATAATATTACGAATTTGAACATAAAAAGCGCATTTGCGATCATTTATAAATAAACTAATTATTTAAGCAATAGCAAAAGCAAAATAAATCTTGTATAAATTAATCGACTCTCCAAGAATTAATAAGAAAAAATATTTATCAAATTTATTTGGACCAAAAATTATTGTGAAACACCGAAAACATAAATCCACGGAGAATTGAATGGAATCAAAGGACACACATAAATTGTAATGGGTTTAACCAAAGAAAAGTCCATTGAAAAGTGTGGCATTTTGTTGATTAGAAAAAAGGAAAAAGGCGAATGGATGATCGGCACGGAAAATTGGCTTCGGAGGTTTCGGCATCATCGATTTGAGCACAACTCGAACTGCGGTGGCAGCAGCCGCTTCCGTCCCTTCTTCGTTCATCTGGAATTACGGTTGAGAAAGAATGTGCCAAAAGAAACAAAAAATAAACAAAAATGGGAAATAAACTTAAATAGAATAGCATAGAAATAAGAAAATTGGAAAAATAAACAGAAAATTCATTCCCAGATTTGTGTATAAACCGCACCTCAATGAAGGCCTTTTGGATGACTTCACTGATTTGGAGTGGTGCCTCGCGGGTAATCCCTCCAAATTGGGCACTATTTGAAAAGGCACGGGCAATTCCCAATTTCTTGAGTGGTCCATTCAATTCGTGGGTGGATTCCAATTTGAATTTTGGCAGCACAACCTATGTGAATTAATTCGCTTAAATTATCCGAATCAATTAACAATCATACATCGACTTCCGTTTTGTGACGCATTTGGACCAAATCGAGCAATTCTTTGCCAGACAAATTTGCCAAAACTTGGCCAAGCCCATAGCGCTCTTTCGGCAACAAAATGAACATGAAAATTTCCTCGCCAACATAGGGCATGCCCAAAACTTGGTACTGGAATGGAAAATGATTAAGAAAATGAAATTAGTTTTGAATACATTTTGGGTGTCCGAATAAATGAATTTGGCCGTCTTTTGCATCATATCCAACTGAAAATGATATAATTAAATTTGATTGGATATTTGGATTAATTTGCCTGTTTTTCTTGGCCTGGACTTGCATAAAATGTTTTTTTTTCGGTGCGTTCCGCATTGAATTTGTCGGCCCAATTGCCTTTGAAGTAGATGGCATTGATTAGAATCAAACTAAAATGAATTTGGGATTCAATTAATTTCGGAAGAAGCCAAAAACCGAGTCAATGCGTCCAGTGAATCCGGCTGGATCAAATCGCGGATTTTATCATGGGTTGCCTCCTCCACAAAATGATTGATTTTCTGTAAATTTTATTTTCCATTTTAATTTTAAATTAATTCAAAAAATTCACATTGGCCGTTTCCTGTTGTTTTTCAAAATTGACCGATTCAAAAAGGCCACCGTAATGTTGGTCAATGGTCGACTTGAATGTGTCCAAAATGGAGAATCCTTCCTTCACGTAAACTTTGTTGGCCACTTCCAGCGTGTAATTCTTTTGGCCATTTCGGATTGAGGCCATCAATTCACCAAAATATTGGTGAACTTTCGAATCGGGAGCACCTAAATAAAATGAATTAATCAAAATGTCATATTTTTGTGTTACCATTTGCCAGCATTTTGTTCATTTCCTTTGCCGTATCCTCCTCCGCTCCGGCATAAACCATTGAAAGGGCGATGGCCACAGAAATGGGCGATACAATGGTGGATTTCCCCCCGGACACTTCGCGCAACAATTTCACGGCAAAATCGGCCTGGGCCTCCAAAATGACGCCATTTTCGGCCATTTTCAAAGGATAAATATTTGAAGGAATTTATAGGGAAATTTGATGTTTTGCTGAAAATTTTGAGTTTATTTGATGTAAAAAATTTAAATTCAGATGAAATGAAGACAAAAAATATTTATTTTATGGCCAATATGGCCTTTAGAATTGAAAGAGAATGAAAATGTTTATTGGTTAGGAATGAAGCTGTGAAAATGTTCGGCTGGCTCTGAATCATCAAAAAAGGTGAATGGCGATAAAATAAATATTTTTGTCGGCGAATTCCACTTTTGATGGGGAATAAGGGGAATGGGAAAAGTGGAATGGATGTGGGCTTGGCCAATTCGAACAAAAAAAATAATGGACAAAAATTTTAAACAACGATGATAAATAAATAAATGATAAAATTGGCCGGGAAAATATTTATTTTAAACAAAAAAAAATAGATGAGAAAAAGGGAACAAATGGAACAATAAACAATAGGATTAAAGGGAAACATAAAGTAATTTAGACAAGAATTTCCCGGACCTCTTTTTAATTGAACTTTTTGTAATAAATGGTCATTCACCCATTCAATAGAATGGCCAAAAAGAAAAATTGGCCAAAAATGGTGAATCATTTTGCTTCCATCACAAAATAAAATGAAGAAAAGGGGAGGTTTAAAGATGACAGCGCAAATATAGGTCTGTGAATAGGCCAAAAAATGGGTTATTTATGGAAGAAAAAATTATTTAGGATTTGTTCAGATGCGCAGATGGACATGCGCGATGCACCTTTATTTTTGCCTATTTTTGGCAGTCTATTGCCGAAAGGCAAACATTATAATTATTTTGTTATCAAAACACGAGAAAATTGAGATTGTTTTTTTACAAAAAAAATATGGAAAATTGTTGTTTACTATTTTGGAAGGAATTGAGGGTAGAAAGGTGGTTTTTGGATGGAACATTGAATGGGGAAAAACACAAATCAATAGGGAAAAATGGGGGAAATTGCGACCAAAGGCCAACCCCAGCGACCCAAGCAGTGTCAAAATAGCCAACCAATGAATAATAAAAAAAATGACGAGGCCAAATGCTGCCCTAAATAATTTTTATCTGATTTATACGATTATTTTTTTAAATATATTATCTGATTGTTGAGTAGAATGAAACTGAATTGAAGAGTAGGAAACAGGAAACCAACCGATGTTTTATGAAAATTTGTTCATTTATCTCCCAGAAAAATGCCAATTAGAGGCCACATATTAATTAAATGTTAATTCATTCTAGCAACAAAGATTCAAGAGATGTCTTACCTATTACTTGTCCTAATCTAGGGCAAAATTGTTTGGGGCGAGAGATGGGCCTAGGCTCTCGCCCCAGACCTTCACCGATTGCCCTAAAAGCTCGGACCTTGGCCGATGGCCTAATATGTCCACAGTGGCCCAAAGAAGGGATAGAGATAAAAGGGAAGTGGACTTAACAATTTTGTACGAGAAAATATTATTTAACAAAGTGAACACCAAAAAGACCATAGGAGGTCGGAGGAGAAAAGGGCTGGTTTAAAAAGGAAGATTGGGAGGGAGTGATGATCGGACAAAAAAGGTGGGTACTGTAGGAGAAAGAATGGAAAGCCCTTCGGCATTATTGGCATTGACACATTCAATATTCAATATTCATCCAATCAAATAAATTCAAATTATCATTTTATTTATATTTTCTTGTCTTTCAATTCATTTTATTTTTCTCGATCTTTTATTTCCATTTTAAAAATCTTGCAAATAAATATGAAAAAAAATAATTTTATTTTAAAAATTGTCCATAAATAATTGAATAAGTTTTAAATCTGTCTAAAATGGATGGATTTTAATATAAATAAAATGCATTTAAAAGTTTAAAAAAAATAATCAATATTTTTTTCATATTCAACCATTTTCTAATCCTAAAAATTCTCAATTCTAAAAGGGCCAAAATGGGTTCTTTTAATAATGTTTTCATTATTTTCTCAATTTCCTTTTGGATTTTTCAATTCTGGATGCGAAGCATTCACAAGAATGGCCGCATTATTCGTGAAACATCAAAAATGGCCATTTTCCATGTATTTTTTGATGGACTAAAAATTAAAATATATTAGCCTGAATAAATAATAAAATGGCTTTTGGCAATGACCAATAAATTCGAATATATCACATTTCTTTGCACAAAATAAATTTTTGATTTTAAATCCAAAAAATGTGCAATTATTTATTAAAGAATCCCGATGCACCGGCATGTTTATGGAAACAATGCTTATTTCGCCAGAATCCATGCGATAAACCATGCAATTGCATTGAAATGCGTGGCACCGGAATTTGCAAATGGAAATAAAGAATAGAAAGTATATTCAAAAATGTGAATTGGAATAATTCAAATTTATTTTTGACAATATTTTCGAAAAATTATCATCGAAAAATCATCGAAAAATTGTATTTGTTGAAATGATTTTCTGGTCCTCAAAAAAGCCTAAAGATTTCTTTCTGTCTGGCATAAATTTTGCATTTTCCTCTTTGTTTCTGTCCAATTCTAATTTTGTTGTTCCACAAAATCCAATGTTTCCTCTATCCAATTGTTCAAACTGGATAATAATTCGATGTGTTGGGATGCCCAAATGGGCACGAAAAAATGAACAAATTCGTTGGGCATGGTCCCCATTGGCCAACGGATTTATGGCCGAACCAGATGCTTTGAACTTAAATCAATTAATTAAAAAAATAATTTGGAATAATTTTACTAGCATAAAAAGGGCAGGCTCATTCAAATTTGTGCCAAGGGAACATTTACAACCAGTGTGCACCACAAGTCCAGTGCCATCCGCCGATTTTTGTGCGCAACTTGCTAATAAATTGATCAAATGGAGGCGGACAGAATTTGTGAATTTCTCCTCTGATAAATTTGTCCAAAGGATGGCAAGTGGCATTTTAATTTGGGAAATGAATTCGTTTTCAACTACCTACCTGCTATTTATTTATATTTTTAGAACATCAACAAAAAAAATCTAAATTTAATCCAATTTTGGCTAATAAAAGGGCACCCATTTTGGGACGGCCGACAATTGTTCTATTATTTGATCGCATTAAAGGAAAAAATCAAATCAAATACAAAATAGAGCACAATTAATTTAATTAATTTAAATAAAATGGAAAAAACTATCATAAATATTTTTCATCTTGGGAATTTATTTAGTATCCAATTTTTCATTCTCATCAATCTCCATTCCAAATTCCAATCATCGTCCTCCTCCCTTTTGCTTCTTCTTTTCCGCCGTAATGCGCAAAATGCCATTCAATGTCAAATGGGATTTGACGGATGTTGGGTCAACATCGTCCGGCAAACGATAATTTCGCTTCACTTCTCGACTCACGGATCCATGCGCATCCGTGTGTTCATCGTGATGACAATAAATGAAAAGATGATCGCCGGACATCATCACCTATGAATAAATATTATTTTTAAATTTTAATAATATTAAAATATTTTAATTGCCTCAATTTCCTGGGGTGAAAAGAAACTGGCATCCAATCCGACTTCCCAACGGTCTGGCAAATTTCGAACATGAATAACATCGTCTTTTCGCTAATAAATAAAATTTAAATATTCATAACGGTACACTACAATTGGGCTTGCTTGTAGCTAGCTTATTAATGAAAATTTTAGTTTCAAATTAAAGAGCTCACTGCTGGGCTATTGATAGATATATAAGATTCATTAGATTTGGTTAAGATTTGGTGGAATTATGTTTCAAAAAACATGACAAATTTGCAAATTTATAATAATATTCTTTTTAATGCTTTTAGAGTACAAATCTGCTCATTCTAAACCAAACCAAATAAATTTTATATCTATCAATAGCCAGAAGTGAGCCCTTTAATTTGACACCAAAATAATCTGTTTCGTCTTTAATGAGTTAAAAAGCGACGCTCCCAGTTGGGAACATCGCCCATTTGAATGGGTCCGTGTTCATAATTTTGTGCCAAACCTGTAATGGCCAATCCCAAAGGTCGGCCTTCCAATCGTGGGTCACATCCACAATATTCATATTGGATATTTGGTTGGTAGTCATTTTAAATATATTAATTTTGATTTAGGGAATTTATGGTGAATGATGAAAATAATTGAATTTTGTGGAATATTTATAGTGGGCTTAATGGAATTTGGAAATACAAATATTTTCAAATAACCAAAATAAATAAATAACATCTGCCAGTGGAGAAGAAATAAATATTTACTAAATCGTAAATCCTAGGAAATATTTTTGTTCTTTCAAAAGTGGTCACCCACTTTTTGAGAATATTTTCCAATGGATTTATTTCGGACATATTTCAAAATTATTTATTTTTAACCAAGGAAAGTAATAAAAAAATTACTTTGTTCATTCAGAAAATGATTTATTTATCTCTGAGAAATATATCTTTTCATTTCACTGATCAAAAGAATGGATTTTGGAAAATAGTGTCCCGACATGAAATCGAGATGGCCTCAAAAATGTGACTGGATTTATTTTGGTCAAATGTACCAGAAAATGAAACAAAACAAAGTTTTTTTTTTGAAATGTCCCATCAACACAAAATGCTGCTTTTCCTCCCCTCGGGATAGGCACAAGTGGAATTCATTTCCATCAACCATGACAAATTCTTCTAAATAAACAACAGATGGATCAAATTATTTATTTCAAATTCTTTACAGAAAATTGTATCTGGAAAACAAAATTATTTAAATATGGGAATGTTTATTAAATAAAAATTGAAAATTAAATATATTTTCTAATTAATATTTTCAATAAATTCGTGAATAAAATTTGGTACACTATAGTATATTGTAATTCATTCCCCTTGAGGCTCATCTTTTACCATCATCATTGTCATTCTTTCCTTCATTTTCCCATCGCCCAAATCATTTTCCTCACTTTCTTTTGCTCCATCTGTTTGCCTCTTCTTCAATTGTTGAGCCTTCCGGAAACGAATTCGTTTATTTCCGAACCAATTTGACACCTTTTCATTCAATTCAAATAATTATTTCCAATATTTGATCAAATTAACTTGTGCCACTGTAATGCCACATTGCTCGGCCAATGCCATTTTGGATGCTTCATCTGTGCCAATATTAAATGAATAATCAAAAATTAATTAAATTACCTGGATAAGGTTGGTTCAAATGTTCCATAAAATATTTATTAAGGATGGAAATAGTCTTGGAGCAAAAATTTTGTCGTTTTTTCCTGTAATTTTTCTGAATTTAAGGAATTAAAAATTGAAAACTTTTCTGCACTGCCAAATGATTTGAGCAAAAGTAATTGACTGCAAACGGCATCACGCAATTCATCGGCCCAAAATTGGGCAGAAAGGCGGATACCCTCGATGAAATGGTCAATGCCAATTTGGGTAATTGGTCGAAGTTGGGAATGAAAATTTAGCAATTCCATTGAATATTCCACACAAGAATTCACATTCTTCAATAAATTAATAAAATATATTTAAATTATTTTTCCCATTTGCCTGTTCAATCAATTTTTCCATCATTTTATATTCCTCAAGGCATTCGCGCATTTTTGCCTTCACTTTTTCCATCTCCGCCGAATCCAAATTCCCATCAATTTTTTGAGCGCAAAATTCGCTGCATTCTTTCTGCATAAATTAAATTAATTACTATTTAAATTAAAATAAAATTTATTTACAAATTTATTTATTTTAAAATGTTAATAAATTTATTTTAAAAAATCAGAATTGTTTCCGGAATGAAAATCAGAATTGTTTCCGGAATGAAAATCAGAATTGTTTCCGGAATGAAAATCAGAATTGTTTCCGGAATGAAAATCAGAATTCATTCCAGAATGAAAATCAGAATTGTTTCCGGAATTAAAATCAGAATTCTTTCCGGAATGAAAATCAGAATTCTTTCCGGAATGAAAATCAGAATTGTTTCCGGAATGAAAATCAGAATTGTTTCCGGAATGAAAATCAGAATTGTTTCCGGAATTAAAATCAGAATTCTTTCCGGAATGAAAATCAGAATTCTTTCCGGAATGAAAATCAGAATTGTTTCCGGAATGAAAATCAGAATTGTTTCCGGAATTAAAATCAGAATTCTTTCCGGAATGAAAATCAGAATTCTTTCCGGAATGAAAATCAGAATTGTTTCCGGAATGAAAATCAGAATTGTTTCCGGAATGAAAATCAGAATTCTTTCCGGAATGAAAATCAGAATTGTTTCCGGAATGAAAATCAGAATTGTTTCCGGAATGCAGAATTCTTTCCGGAATGAAAATCAGAATTCTTTCCGGAATGAAAATCAGAATTGTTTCCGGAATGAAAATCAGAATTGTTTCCGGAATGAAAATCAGAATTCTTTCCGGAATGAAAATCAGAATTCATTCCGGAATGAAAATCAGAATTCATTCCGGAATGAAAATCAGAATTGTTTCCGGAATGAAAATCAGAATTGTTTCCAGAATTAAAATCAGAATTGTTTCCGGAATGAAAATCAGAATTGTTTCCGGAATTAAAATCAGAATTCTTTCCGGAATGAAAATCAGAATTCTTTCCGGAATGAAAATCAGAATTGTTTCCGGAATGAAAATCAGAATTGTTTCCAGAATTAAAATCAGAATTGTTTCCGGAATGAAAATCAGAATTGTTTCCGGAATTAAAATCAGAATTCTTTCCCGAATGAAAATCAGAATTGTTTCTGCAATGAAAATTTAAGTTTCTATAAATATTTTTTGTACCATTTTTTGTTCAACCGTTGACATTTTCTTTTGTTCAATTTCATCATTTTCTCTTTCATCATTAATTAGCCCACTTTGGCCAAATAATAATTTCACTGAATCGGCCAAGCAAATTGTCATTTGTCCTCAAACAATATTCAATTCAATTTAATATTTTTAATTTTACCAATTTTTTGCTTTTCATCATTCAAAACCGAAAAAATTGCACCAAAATAAGGATTTTCCCTCCTTAAAAATAAATGGCATTAAAATATTAAATTCAATTATTTACATTTGGCCCATTAATTCGTCTCGATGTTCGGATATATTCCTCCCATTTTCTTGCATCTGAAAACGTAAATCAGCCAACATTTGGTCGAATCCGCCCAAATATGTGCCAAATAATATTTGATCATTTGCTGGTGGCATTTCATTTTCAGAGGATATCAAAAATGCAGGCAACATTTTAAAGGAAATGCAGGAATAATAAAAAAAATATAAATATTTGGGGGTAAATTTGATGGAATTGAATTGACTGTAGAGAGTAATTTCCTGCCAATCAACCAATTTAAAGCATTTGATTTTGGCCCAAATTTTCTCGACTGGCGCCAACCTTTGCTGCTCCATTTCCTCCATTATCTCTCCTTATCGAATATCGATCTTAAATCATTTTTATATGGTCCAAATGGAAGGCAACAATCAAAGGTAGGGGTGGAGGTATTTTTTTGTATGCAAATTCCTATTATGAAAAAATGCCGCTGGCTGGGCAGCTGCTTATCAGCGAAATTTTGGGGAAATTATTCAAGAGAATTGGAAAACGGATTGGAGAGAATTCGAAGTGAAAGAATAAATCGAATGGAAAAATTTAATATTTTTCTTTTTATGAAAAAATATAATAAAGAAAATTTTACATATATCAAATCAAGATTAATCGGATTTATATTCATCTTCAACGAAATATTCTCAAATTTTTGATGTTTTCTTTCACTGCTTGAAAAGCCCATAAAGAAGTCAATGCCATTCAATTCCATTCTTCGAACATTTAAGCACAAAATGAAAGCAAAAAAAAACAATGCAAATTGACCTTAAAATTAAAATAAAATTTTAAAATAAGAATAATTGCATAATTACATTTTGATTGAATTTGCATTTGCAAAATATCGAAAAAAATATGGCAAATGCCTGCCATTTCCCATATACAGTAAAATGCCTTCAAGGAATGTCATTTCATCAACTGAATAATAAAAATTTATAAGAAAAAGAACAAAAACTGACCAATAAAATGTAGAAAAATGCCATCAAAATTCAAAATCATTCCGTGAAATTGAACAATAATTTTTGCCACCATATTGTTGCATCCAATTGACAATTAAACATAAATATTTGGAGGAGCCATCCATTGAGGGAATTTGACAGAATTGCATCGCAACAAAAAAAACATTCGAAAATACAAAATCAAAACCAAGGTTCATTCCAATTTTTAGGCACAAAATCAGACAAAATTACAACGCAAATACAAAATACACAAACAAATCATGAACAATAAAAGATATAAAAAATAAATCTAAAAATGATAGATAAATATAAAAATAATTTTAATATCAACATTTTCAATTCACGCAAACATTTTTAATTATTTTACAATTTTTAACCTACCGTAGTTGTTGTTGGTCCGGTGGTCGTCGAAGTTGTAATTAACTGGAATTTTTAAAAATTAATTTTGAAAAAAAAAAGAAAATGATGGGCAAACCTCCGTTGTGGACAATCCGGCGGTTGTGATGTTCGAAGGCTGAACAGAAAATTCATTAAAAATTTTATTTGTACAAATGTTTATATTTTAGATTGAACATTTTTGGATTCTCCTTTTATGGAATTTGATTATACAAAATTAATGGAATTTTGTGAGTCAAATTTTTGGAAATAAAATTAATTATTTTAACATTTTTTTTCAATTTAACAGAGATGAAAATAAATAAATATAAAAAATCATTCTTTAAATTATTTTAATTTTTTTAAAGAAAATTTTGGTATTTTGATTTGAAAAAAAGTGTTAAGAAATTTACCATTCCACTGTGCATGGTCTCATTTCCAGTGGCAAGAGAGCCAACAGTTGTTGTTTGGTTCTATTAATTAAAATTAAAAAGAAATTAATGCAAAAATTGTCACAATTTTACCTCTCCGCCCCCTTCAGGAGGATTGAACCAAGTCTTGAAGGTATCCTCAAAGAATTGACCATCTCCTCCAAGTTGTTCATTCCCGACCACGACAGTGCTAGTTCCGCGGAATTCATTCTTCTTTCCAAGGGCCGCATATCGCTTTGCCGGTTTCGATGCACTATCATCCTTGTTTGGCTGCATTCGTACATCATAGCATCGCGTGCTATAAATAGGGAAATACCAAAATTTAAACCCAATTTTATGATTTTGATAATTTTTAAAATAGTCCAAAAAAGAGAAATAAAATACATTTTACATTGCTTCTTTCATTCAAATTTTTGAACAAAAAAAAGAAATAAAATTACCGCTCCTGGTTGCACATCACCTTCCATTGTTTGAACTCATTTCCTTTCGGACATTCCGCTCTAAAATGATGGAAAACATTAATTGAGCCATTTTTTGAATTTTCAAACCGGGTTTGTCCAATCCCAAAGGACAAGGCCGTCAGAATGAAAAGAATTGGGGCCACCGAAATGGCAAATTGGAAAATGATTTTGGTCATTTTCCCTGTGAAAAAGGGGAAAAGAGGATATATTTTAAATTTGAATAAAAAATTGTATAAATTTTTGAAAGGTCCGGAGGGCTAATTCATTTATTTGTTTCACGATTTTGGATAGATTCGAAAAATTATTAAATTGAGAAAATGAAATACTCAAAATGAAAATGAAAAATATAAAAATGATGTGGAAAAAATAAATGGACCATTTTGGGACGGGTTAACTAAAATTAAAAATAAAATAAATGAATGATTAGGAAATGGGAACGGGCATATTAAATTGGTTGGGATGGGGAGGGAGTGGAGGAGGGAGGGGGAGCCAAATTTGAAGGTGATTAATTAAAATTAAATGAAAAATAAAATGGGAATTGGAGCAATTTGGCCTTTTTTGGGCCAAAGGATGATTAGACCAATTTTAATATAGAAATGGGCAATGGATGTGGATGGGAAAATTTTGGCGAAGTTATGATTGCTCATCATTGGATCCAATTCTTAGAGAATTTTGGGCAAAAAATTCGTCATTTAATAATGAAAATTACTGGAAATTTGTATTATTACTTTTTCCTACAGTAGATCGAAGTAAAGTAAAAAAAATAATTCCATTAAAAGAGTAGAATTGTTCGTACGAAATACGAATATGAATTCGCTTAAAAAGTTGGCTTGGGACAATATTTGATTGATGATTAGGTAAAAAGAGTGGGTACAGTAACTTCAATTGGATTCATTTAAGAGTACACGGAATAAATGATTTAAAATTCAATTCAAATAATAATTTTAAGAATAAAAAATAACTTTATTAATCAATTAAATAAATTGTCCATTAAAGCAAAATATAGTGATATTAAAAAAAAACTATATAGCACAGATAATACATTTTTTTATTAAAATAATTAATTAATATTCATTTTATTTCAATTAAATGTTCATTTTGCTTCTATTCTTTCCATTTAAACATCCATTGATTGATTCATTCATTTGTTTAAATATACCCGGCTTAAAATTTAAAATATTTATTTAATATAATTAATTCTCCCACATTTTTACGGCTTTCGATTATTATAAATTGTTGCCGAAACAACTTTCCCAGATGCAATCACCGGTTGCGGGCATTCCCTGCCTTTTGCCTGGGGAATAATGGCCATAGCCTTTCCGGGTCGAGTAATTGGCAACACTTCACAAATGTGGATTTGGGGAACACTGAAAAAAAAAAGAAATAAATTAATGAATAGAGTGGACAAACATTATTTGGGATTGGACAATTTGGGGTTGGACACTGGAAGCATAGCAAACTTGGGGATCGGCTGGGCCAGCAGAGGTCACGGGCGCTTGGATCCAATCAATGGATTCCACCAAATCCTTGGCCTTAAATTCTTTGTGATTTGACCGAATTATTCCAATTTTTATTTTATATTATTTTTAAATTTCCCACCTTTCTTTTTTGTGAATCCGTCAAATTCCTTTTGACTTTATCCTTTGCCATCGGCTGCTGATTTTCTTGCGGCGACTTTTGCCTGGACCTTGTCTTCCAATTTGGCTCTGAACTTTTTCGATGGCTCGATGGTGTCCCCAGGGAACTGTTCTTTTTTCCTTGGCTTTCCTGCTTCACCAAAAGTTTTTGTGGGGGCGGATGTTGGCCAAAAGGCGAAGGACTTTTTGAATTGGATCGAATTGCCGTTGGTGTCCCACGAGAAGATTGACTGCCTCCTAGTTGGGAAAAATATTGTTATTTCCAAAATTTTGGTTTACGGTATTCGCATTCGCTGACAATTGGTGGGGGCACAGTGGATGAATGGCTTCGACGGGAGGCCTGCTCAAATTGTTTATCAAAGTCAACTTCGCAATGTTCCCTTTCATAGTCGTATTCCTCATTATTGTTGTTATTATTGTGTTTTTGGTGTGTCTTTTGATGATTGCTTGGATGTTTTTCCACTTTCTTCTTTTCCTTTTCGCCGCTGCCATTCCCCGAAATTAATCTTTTTATAACATTCATTTTTGCTTAATTATTTTACAATTAATTTAATCAATCTTAGAAAATGCAATTCGAATTTGGATTTATAGTCCTAAGCGAGAACTAAAGTTATTTGAGATGAGAATGGGCCAAGGCTCTCGCCCGGGCCTTCGCCGGGGCCTAAGTTCCTCACCGTGAACCAAAAACGGGATAGGGATTTGAAGGGAAGACCTTAAATTATTATTTATTTGATTGTGCGGGAAAAATGATAAAAAAAAAAGATTTCGCAAAGTGAACATTTTATATAGAAAATATTGGTTTAAATTTTAAAAGGGCTAGGGGCAACATTTGATTGATGATTTAGGTAAAAAGAGAGTGGCAAATAATGGGTACAGTAGGATAAATAGGAAAGGCCCTAGGAATTATTGGAATTATATAACAGCCATTATAAAAAGGCTGGTCAATAATAAATCATTAAATATAAATTTATATAGGGCATTTTTATAAATGATTATAATTCTGCATTTTGAATTATTAAATACGTTTCGAATAATTTGTTGGATGGATAATGGATTTAATAAATGAGTTAATGAAGAAGAAAAGTTGAAAAGATGGCATTTGCGTAAAAATGATTGAATATGAAGGAAAAATATCTATGGAAACGTTCAAAAAAAGGAAAAACAACATTCCCATTCAATTTTCCCGTTCAACAATGAGAGTAGTCCTCTCCATTGGGATTGGAATGAGTTTTGCGTCAATTCAATGGGCACAATTGTTCCAGAAGTAGAAACGGAGGGGAAAAGAGGGCATGACTCCCCTCAGGGCTAGCAGCAAATTATTTAGCCGAATTTCAGCTGTGTGACTGCTGGGATTATAACCGGGTCAACCACCCTCCCCTCCCATTGGAAGAAGCATCTGTTTTGTTTTGTTTGGGGTAAAATGCCGAAATGTGGGGGCGGAAAAGGGGCCAACAATAATAAATTGGTGAAGGACGAAAATGGGTTTATAAATGGGTGACTTCTGAAATCTGAATTGAGGGTGGAGGAATGAGTGGGGTGATCTTGAAAAGAATATAAAATAGCCAGAATATTCCGGAATTGCTGGGAATAGCAAGCAAAAGCATTTTCATCAAAAATTTGTTGAATATTTTATGAAAAATTAGCAAAATAAAATCAACATAAACAGCAGCAGGATGGTAAAGGGAGATTTATTATTCAATTTCGTTCATCCGAGTATATTGGCAAATGACGACTTTCTTTCAAGCACAAATTATGATTCATTCACATTCAAACTTCACAGCAATTCATTTCTTACGACAGCTGACTTTACTCCTATAAGGCCTATCCATATCAATATCACAAATTTAATAAAATCCATTCATTGAGAAGCAAATTAGAGAACACCAGGAGTAGTTTGGATTGGGAATTGTTGGAAATGGGGAAGAATGGAATAAATGAGAGATGTTTGGCTTAAGCCAAACATCCCATATCTTTACAATAATATTTATTTGCATTCATTTGGGAAAAACATAATTAGTTTGAATAATAGGGAGAACATGGAATAATTTACACAAAATCGTAAATACTACGGATGACAGGGAATACAATTATGCATTATTGATTATTTACATCACAAACAATAATTATCTTTTATCTTCTGTTCTGTATTGCATTCATTACACATTAGCCATCATATAGAAGCCGAAGAATGTGAAGAGGACGGGAAAAACAATTATGCAACAAACTAAACAGGTGATGCCAATGCATATAATGATGCCACTGTTGCTACGCTGTTCTGGAAAATAAATGAATGGAATAGATGGATTCAATTCTTATTTATACTTTGATGAATAATAGGAGCAGGATTGGGCGGCGGATTTGGGACCATGATCTCAGTCTGAGCATAATATGCTGGCGGTGGCATTTCCGAATTGATTGTCACATGAGTTTCGCTTTGTTGATATTCAATGCCGCGTTCTTGATCTTCCATTGAATAATTTTTGAGGAAATAACTTGGAATTTGGACTAAAAAAGAGAGGATGCTGAAAAAAAATATACAAAATTCATAAAAAATGAAGTTAATTGATTTACAAATCAATAATGAATGAATCAAATTATTAAATACGCCAAGGATAATATTTAGGGGTCACTATCGTATCTGGCCTCTGAGCTGTGCACATTTGTGATATTACCATTCGATTCCTTCATCGAGCTGAGATCAAATATGAAAAAATTTTCTGCCGGAGGCGTCTAAAAAAAGTTACTGTATGCAAAAAAATGCAAAGAATGTAAAAGTGAAGGGTCCCCCCTATAGGTAGAAAATTTTTGAACACTTTTTTGGCAAAATTACACCCTGGGCGATATGTTAGACTTCTTTAAGACTCCTATGCTCCGAGCCCCTAAGCCCTAACCCTAGCCCCAACCCTAATCCTAACCCCTAAACTTAGCCCCTGCTCTGAAACAAAAATGACCATAACTTTTTTATTTTTCGGTTTTTTGCGAAACCAATGGCAGATTCGGATTCCTCTCATCGAGACGCGTCGATCGAGCTATAAATTGACCGAAATTTCAAAAATTTTTTGAGTTTCGACCCATAAGGGGGGACAAGCACTTTTCCAAATTTCATCATATTGTAACTTTTTTTCTAGACGCGTCCGGCAGAAAATTTTTGCAGATTCAAACTCAACTCGACAAGATGAATCGAATGGTATATCACACATGTATACAGCTCGGAGGCCAGATACTATAGTACACCCAATATTTATTTGCATTCATTTGGAAAAAAACATATTAGGTTGAATAATAGGGAACATGGAATAACGAATAATTTATACAAAATCGTAGTGCATGAGAAATAGGAATACTATGATGACAGGGAATACAATTATGCATTGTTTAATATCACAAACAATTATTATCTTTATTTCTCTTCTGTATTGCATTCGTTTTGGTAGATCAAACCAAGTAGACGCGGTTGTTGCGGTAGAACAACAGGACAAACACGATGGGCAAAACAATTATGCAGCAGATGCAACAGGTGATGCCAACACAACATCCACTAACAAAGCCGTCGCTGCTGCTACAATGATCTGGAAAATAAAAGAAAGAATAGATGGATTCGATTATTATTTATACCATGACTACTTTCGACAACGACAATTGGAGCAGGATTGGGCGGCGGATTTGGAACCATGATTTCTGCATGAGCACAATAGGCAGGAGGTGGCATTTCCGCATTGATTGTCCCATGAGTTTCGCTTTGTTGATATCCAGTGCCGCGTTGATTGTTCATGTTCATTGAATTATTAAATTTTTGAAGGAATAGCTTTGGCTTTTGATCTAAAAAAATTGAAAAATGTAGGAATATAATAAATGGCATGTGAATAAATTCTGTACATGTATGTATTAGTTTATTGATTATGTAGTTTACAAACGGTATTTTCAATACCGTACCTAAAAATTCATTAAAGCGAATGATCTAAGATATCGATTGATTTTTTTTTTCACATCGAGAAGATATTTTTTTGTTCGTAAAATCGCATTCATTTGTCCATAAAATCAGATTTTTTTCATTATTTTGTCCATAACGTAATAACTTCGTAGTGGTTGATCCTAGCCTTATAAATTATAATCTTATAAACCTTATACCCAATCGATAGAGTTCATCGAGACGAGACGCGCCGATTGATATATAGTTTGTCGGGGTTTGGTTCAAAACTAAAAGATTTATAAACCAAGAACCAGAATAGGGTTTAAACGACTTAATACTTTGAATTATGGCCAACAACAACAATACAATCACATCCTTCCCATTCACAATTTAAGTCAAAAATCACATATCATTACATAAATTTTATATTCCGTTCAAGAAACAAGAAAGAATAAAGCTCTAAATTTTTACAAAAAATTTTAAGATTCTTTTCATTCTTAAAAACCCGAATTAAAATTAAAAATGGATAAGCTTTGTGCTGATGTGGCAGCAATTTACAGCAAAGAAGCTGATCATAAAGTTCAAACGGAAAAGTGAGTATTTAATAATGGCATTAATAAAATGTTAATTAAATTAATTAATCAGGCTTCGTCAACTTCTTGAAAATGTCTTTTCCACTTATCCTCAATCACAAGATGCAACAAAATTGATTGAAACAATTCGACATTTGGTCGAAACAGGTTTCATTTTAGTAACATTGAATTAATTCAACCAATTTTTCAAAGTTGTGAATAATGAGAGCACCAGTATGGTTGTGTCGAGACAATTCCTTATGGACGTTGCCGAACGAATTAGCAAAGATTTTCCAGCAAATTTGGTTATTACAATTGGCGAAGTCATCCTCAATTTGTTGCAGGTTTTTCACATCATTAAAACTAATAATTTGGGAATTATGAAGAATCAATTTATTAGTCCAGAATTTGCAAAAAAGAACCAAAGAAATACCTGAAGTTTTACAACCTCCTATCGATAAAACTTAAAAGGCTTAGATTAGGACTAAATAATTTTCTGGCTACGAGCTACGACAAAGGATTACTCCTTCATTTCAAATTGCAGATCAGATTGCATAAGTTCCATGATTTGGGTCAGGAACAGGAACCCAACCACTCTCAAATCAATTTTCACGAGTTTTAAGAAAGTGGCGGTTCCAGGATTTTCCTAAAGGGGGGAGGCGCGCCACCCTGAAACCGCCACTGCCTGATTGGAAGTATTGATTTAGTTATAGTAGATTAGGTTAAACATTAGTGGTAACCGGGTACCTCCAACTATAACCAATTTACAACATTACAATTTTCTTACAACTCCTCAATTTCCCTAATTTTTAGGCCCGTGCCATTGCATACGAAGAGCAGATCACACAAATTCGAACAATTTTGGCTGATGCTTTTGAACGTTCTGGCCAATTGGCACAAGCTGCACGCACTTTAATGGGCATTCCGCTCGAGACTGGCCAAAGGTTTGTCATCATTGGTGTTTACAAAACTCATAAAAACCAATTTAGAACCTATCGGGCAGATTTCAAAATGAATTTGTATTTGCGCATCACCGAATTATTTTTGGACGCCGACAACATTATCGAGGCCGATCGCCATGTGAAACGTGCTTCCCTTCTTCAGCAGGATGTCAAAGATGATTTGGGAATTTTGCTAAAATATAAGGTTTAAACATTGTTTTTTGTTATAATTTGTCAAAATATTTAAAGTTCCTCTATGCCCGTGTCCTGGACCGTCAAGGCGCATTCATTGAGGCCGCCCAACGCTACAATGAACTTTCCATCAAACAAGGCCTTCCCCAGTCCGAAAGAATGCATGCCCTCCAAAATGCCTTGACTTGCACTTTATTGGCACCGCCTGGTTTAATTTTACTAATTATTTTGCCAATTTAATTATTTTATAGGACTTCATCGAAATCGACTACTGAACACTCTGTTCAAGGATGAAAGATGCCAACAATTGATTGGATATTTGTTACTTAAGAATATGTATTTGGAACGACTGATCCAAGGGTCAGAGGTTTGTGGTTTTTTTAATGATTTATGCAAATTGGTAGAGGAGGGACGATATCGACGCCGTCGTTTGTAGCTCTTTAAGAACGAAGCCGATATTGATGATTTTAGTTTCAAATTAAAGAGCTCACTCAGGGCCATCCATCGATATAAGATTTATTTATTGTGGTTAAGATTTGATGAAATTATGTCCAAAAAACTCAAAAATTTGCAAATTTATAATAATAGTCTTTTTTCAATGGTTTTTTAAGTATAACTCTGTTAATTCTGAACCAAACTAAATAATTTTTATATCAATCGATAGCCAGAAGTGAGCTCTTTAATTTGACACAAAATTATCTATATCGTTTTTATCCTTAATGGGCTACAAACGACGCCGTCCAGTTGAACAGGTTCGATAGGGGAAGGAGAAGGAAGCATCAAAATTTCCATAAAAATTTAATGAATTCAATTAATATTTTTTTAGTTGATCGAATTTGAGGCATCACTTAGCCCACACCAGAAATTGCTAGACGCCGAGGGCTCTTCCATTCTGCAACGTTCCATCCTTGAGCACAATATTTTGGCCGCCTCTCGACTTTTTTCCAACATTTCCTTCGCTCGACTTGGCCAACTCATCGGTGTTCCCACAAATAAGGTTTCCAAGTCAATTAAATTAATTTTAATATTCACCAAAAATTTAGGCCGAAAAGATTGCGTCGCAAATGATTTCAGAGGACAAAGTTGGTGGCCATATCAACCAAATGGATGAGACTATTTATTTTGATGGTTTGAATAATTTTTAAAATAAAAAATTGTTTTATTTTTCAGTCCCCGATTCCCAAAATCGAACGGAGGCGGAAATTGCATCAATTTGTGAATTAACAAATTCAATCAATGAACGGTTGGCCGCTCGATTCCCGGAATGGCATGCCCAACGTGTGAGGGAATATAGCACCAATAAAGCATTAAATGCTGCAGTAATGGACAAATAATGAAAAGGACAATATTTATGGATGACTATTTAATTTATTTAAAAAAATTTGGAGACCACTTCACTATCTTATTCACATTTTTGTTTGGCATAAATGAAGATTTTTATTTTTACAATATGTTTATTTTTGCGGAAGATCCACTAGGACTGGATAGCTCAAGCGGTAAAGTCATTGACTTTTGCAATAGGATGAAAGTTCGATTCCCTGTAGCGGAGTGTAATTTTTTATAGACTTTTCTTCAAATAAATAATTTTTAAAATCACGGGTATTCAAAATTAATATTTAAAATTTTTATTTCAATTAAAATGAATGTTCGTTACTATGTATAAAAATAAAAATTGTGAAAAATAAAAATTTCTATAAAATGAGATGTGTTTGAAAATGGAAAAGAGACTAGAAATTTTCAATAAAAAAAATTGATTTGACACCGGAAAAGGTGGGGAAAATACAAAAAGTTTCATGATGAGAAACGCGTAGTCATTCCGAAAAATTTTATGAAATTGTCACAATATAAATTCTCTTTTTCGGGAGGAAATTGTCCGTAATTTATGAGAGAATGAAAATGTACAAAATTGAGTGCAAGCTCCTTTTTCTGGGAAAATAACAAAAATAAAAGACTAGATTTTATAAATGAATGGAGTGGATGGGGATATTGGGATGATATTTTTTTGATGGAAAGAATTATTTGTTGAATTCTCGAGGCGGCTTCCTCCGATTTTGGGCTAATGTTTTCCATCTAACGCATCCAAATATTTGTAATCAATCAGCCGAGGTATTAGGACATGTCTGAAAATTGGCTGAATTTAATTAAAATTGTTTTTTATGGCCAAACCGAATGGGCAAGAAACAAAAGCAGACAATGGGAAAGACCATTTCGATGAAGGGATAAGGGCTGAAGCCGATGAAGCAAAGAATGAACAATTGAATGATTTGGCATGTGGTGAACAGGTGGACTTTCCGTTGGGGCACCCGCCGAATATAATGTGTGGGTGGATAGGCTTGCTGCAAAATTGTTGGTCAATTTAATTTGAATATTACTCTCTCACTTGTTCCGTAATCAAAAGCAACAATCGTTCGACCATTTCATTGCCGGTCAACGAAGTGAATGCCATATATAGGAAGAGGCCATGCAAAACGGAGGTGGGAATCCATTGAAGGGGAAATGGGAGCAAAAAGAAGGTAGAGGCCAAAATCAGCATATGCGCTATCAATGTGGCCAACCGTGTTTCGCGCACATTCATTATCCTATAAAGGGGGGTTATAAAAGTTGGCTCCATTTTTGGGCGGACTTACACTTCATGGACATGCCCTTGGGCGACTCGTTCTTCCACATCGGCCAATGCCCTGACATGCAAAGGGGAATGCGGCAATGCTCCATGCATCCATGGGAGGCCAACAATGGAGAGGAACTAAAATACACTTAATGAATGATTTTATTGTGGCACAAACGGTGTTGAGAACGGCCACAACGAATAGGTCCAAATGTTGGGCACTTCCCTTCTTCAATTTATTCTGATTATTGTTAACAATGGCAGAACAAATGTTTTGGTCCATGTAGAATAGGAAAGAGAGGAAGAAGCCGAGAAGAAAGCAAACAAAAATTGCTTGCCAAGAAAGGCGCCAGAATTCGGGAATGCGAAAGAGGGGAATTTCGGGACGCATTTTGAACATGTCCTCTGCAAAAAAATGAATATATATTCATTTTTAAATGATTTTTCGTACTGTCAATTTCGCTGAATGTGTAGGCACCGATAAAGGACATAATGAGGACGGATGCGGGCAGTGCATAATCAGCGAGCCATTCCCGTCGAGAACGCGTCAAATATGGAGTTTTACGAAAATTATAGAGGAATAGTGCGAGCCAAAGTGTGCCAAACATGAGCAAAAGATAGAGGATTGAGGTGTCCCGATGGCAGCCAATGTCACTTTCAATCTGATTGAATCAAGAATTGGATACATTGATTGGGAAAATGAATTCACCTGAGTGATGTTATGTTGCAATTCTGGATTCACAATTTTCTGTATCAGCGAAATATTCTGCTGTAAATTCATTTGTTGCTGCCTTCTGGCCGCCGCCACTGCCATCGCTTCCGAAAGGGTCTCTGGATCGGCACAACTTTGATAATTGCCAACGAAACCTGCACAAAATACGGATTAATTCAATTTACAAAATTCATTTTGATTACTTGTGTGAATGGCTCGGACACTTTCCACGGCAAAGGCAATTGCAATGAACAGTGAAAACATTTCCTCCGCTGATCTTGTCGCCAATTTCATTAAACTGCACAGTTCAGTGGCCGAATAGACCACCAAAAAGAATTGGCACCATAGTCCAACACAGGCATACATGGCGAAAAAATCGTAGCCCAAAGATTCCGATATCCTATAGATCACTTTGATGTAAATTGCCAATGGCACTGTGGTGAGTAGAATTATCATTGGCTGACCGCCGAATGCGGCAAAGAAAATGCCGCCAATTGCCTATAAAATAATGGGTTTTTTGAAGTGGCATATTTTCGACACCTGAGCCAGAATTCCTTTGCGGACATTTATGCCGCCGCCCGTATTGTCGTCGTTGAGCACACCGAAAGCAATGGCTGGGAGAAGACAGGCAAAATAGAGGAAAATTATTGAGGAGAACATTTTTTGGATGGTCCGATGTCCTCGTAGACCTAATTTAGATAGGTTTTTGAATTAAAATTAATTTAATTTTCGCTTACCATCCAAATAATCCGTCACATAATGCTTCTTACGCCTTTTGAAATCCTCAAAGAGGCCACGGAATGGGAAGAATTTTCCAAGGCCAAACTGAAAATTTCAAAAATTCTTTCCGGAATGAAAATCAGAATTCTTTCCGGAATGAGAATCAGAATTCTTTCCGGAATGAGAATCAGAATTCTTTCCGGAATGAAAATCAGAATTCTTTCCGGAATGAGAATCAGAATTCTTTCCGGAATGAAAATCAGAATTCTTTCCGGAATGAAAATCAGAATTCTTTCCGGAATGAAAATCAGAATTCTTTCCGGAATGAAAATCAGAATTGTTTCCGGAATGAAAATCAGAATTCTTTCCGGAATGAGAATCAGAATTCTTTCCGGAATGAAAATCAGAATTGTTTCCGGAATGAAAATCAGAATTCTTTCCGGAATGAAAATCAGAATTCTTTCCGGAATGAAAATCAGAATTCTTTCCGGAATGAAAATCAGAATTGTTTCCGGAATGAAAATCAGAATTGTTTCCGGAATGAAAATCAGAATTGTTTCCGGAATGAAAATCAGAATTGTTTCCGGAATGAAAATCAGAATTGTTTCCGGAATGAAAATCAGAATTCTTTCCGGAATGAGAATCAGAATTCTTTCCGGAATGAGAATCAGAATTCTTTCCGGAATGAAAATCAGAATTCTTTCCGGAATGAGAATCAGAATTCTTTCCGGAATGAAAATCAGAATTCTTTCCGGAATGAAAATCAGAATTCTTTCCGGAATGAGAATCAGAATTCTTTCCGGAATGAAAATCAGAATTCTTTCCGGAATGAAAATCAGAATTCTTTCCGGAATGAAAATCAGAATTGTTTCCGGAATGAAAATCAGAATTGTTTCCGGAATGAAAATCAGAATTGTTTCCGGAATGAAAATCAGAATTGTTTCCGGAATGAAAATCAGAATTGTTTCCGGAATGAAAATCAGAATTGTTTCCGGAATGAAAATCAGAATTGTTTCCGGAATGAAAATCAGAATTCTTTCCGGAATGAAAATCAGAATTCTTTCCAGAATGAGAATCAGAATTCTTTCCGGAATGAAAATCAGAATTGTTTCCGGAATGAAAATCAGAATTCTTTCCGGAATGAAAATCAGAATTCTTTCCGGAATGAAAATCAGAATTCTTTCCGGAATGAAAATAAAGTCCATCCAAAAACTGACCACTTGTTCTTTTGCTTGGCTCAAGTGAATTGATGCCTTTCGTTCACGCCATTGCGATTGTTCCATGGCCAATTCCTTTGCTGCCTCCAGCAATGTTGCTCGGAATGATTCCACGGAATTGGTCATCACCAGCCGTTGCCGAATGTCCATATCGGCAAAAAGTGTGGCGAATGTTCGCGTCGTTTCCAATGCCGTTTTTGTTCCTTTCTGAATATAAATAAATTAATAATAACAATTAAATAAAATTAATTTGCACCGCTCGGGATGGAGCAATCACGATGATGATGAAACGCAAATCCTGCATTGTTCGACCCAAATTTGTTGGGTGCGAAAGACGCGCAATTGCAACATGACGATGCTGGACGGTGTTGAGCATACATCTTCAATATTAATTTTAATTAAATTATTAAATTCAATTTATTACAAAGCGCAAATCCATGTTTGATCATAATCGAATGTCCCTCCAACGGTGCCAGTTGTGCAAATGCTTTGAACAGTTCGACTCAAAATGTGGACTGAAAAATGGTCAATTTTAATTTTAGGAATTATCAACAAAAATATTCTCCTCACATTGATTGCCAGCATCCTGTGTGAATAATACGGAGCGGACTTGTTCACTGGTGAATTCCGGCTCTTGGATGTCCATTTCGTGGATAATTCTTTAAATTTCTCGATTATTTGCCTTAAAAGTGTCCAATTTTTACTTGGCAAAAATTTCCTCCAGCGAAGTTTCCTGCAAATCCAGCAATAAAACTGCTTTATTCAACAAATGATCAATGTCCATTGTGGCACGAATTTCCGAGCCAAAATCCTTCATCGGAATCTTCTCATGCTTCGAATACATCAACGTCACATTGTCGAATTCATCTGCGATGAATAAATAAATAAATAATTATTTTAATAATTAATATTTTTTGATTTTATTTAATCTTTGGAGAAGATGATAGATGAGATAAGAAGAAGGAAATGAATTGAATGAAAATATTTTGTAAATGTGTTCCTTGACCAATTCCTTTCTTCATTTTCCTACCAATATTGCTCCAACTCATCGTATCAATTGGTGGTGTATCCGGACATTCCAACGGATCATACCCTCCACCAACGGTCATTTCATCTAATCCCCCAAAAAGTGTGCTGCTGTTGTTCAATTGAAGTAAACTGCCCAGCTGGCTGTTTGAGCGTGTTTCGCACAGCTTTGAATCCTTTCCGGAACCCGTTTCAATTAAGACGCCGCTGTCCCGTTTCTTTGGTCGATTAATGTTTCCACCAAATATTGTTGCCGATTGTTGTGGATCAATTCCACCCGGCAAATGATGGGAGCAATCTTGTAGACTCTTCATCGAAAGCCAGCTAACCCGTTTGCTCATTGTTGGCACTGTGGCAGTGCCTGGCGTTTGTTCCCCTCCATTTCCGCTATTCCCACTTCCGCCTTCATCATTCACTTGACCAACACTGAATCGATGTTGACTGTTCGTTTTTAACCCAGTCAAATGGTTAATAGGCAATTGGCGACCTCCGCCTTGACGATTATGCAAAAATGCCATCCCGGCGGCAACATTGATAATTGGCTGGGAAGAACGTCGTTGGAATGGTCGATGACGGGGTGCTGGATATCGGACAGATGGAGTTGGCTGAACCATTGGAAATGCCGACATTTTGCCGGCTTGAACACCGGCAACGGCGGCAGCAAAACACAAAGAGGAACGGAAGGCAATGGCCGGAGCACCCGTATGCACGGAACGACGTCGACTCAAATCAGGCGGAGAATTGCCTAAGGCGTTATTAGATAAAAGTATGAAATATTTCTAGAATTTACCTGTTCCATTTGCAGAATGGGGAGGACTTCGTTCGGGTCTTGGCCGATTCCCAACACTCAATCTGGGCCCATGGCCACTTTGCTCATTATGAAGGAAGTGTTGTTGGCCGTAAAGCATGGCGCCACTGCCATAAACGCGAGAATAGGCTTCGCAGGCGGCTTGCGCTCTCGGTGATGCGTTTCGACTTGGCCCGGTGGAATTGGATGGGGAATGGATTAGCACTTGGAATTCGTCGGCCTCTTCATCCGCCTCCTCACAATCAGTTTGGCCAATCACCGGGGAACCTTCGCCCGACCCTCCTTGGCCATCTCGGTTACCGGCTGCTTCTTTGTAAATTTCACTTGGACAAGAATGAACGGAATGGCCGGAAACAGTGGAAATTCGACGCTGTTCTGGGACGAATAGGAGGCCTTGGGATGTTTGATGGGGAAGAATACGGCCATGGCAAGTTGTGGATGAGGTGATTGGTTCGCCAGAATTGGAAGGGCCTCCAACAGAGGATTCCTTTCGGCTGCTGCTTTGATCACTGTTCGGCGAGGATGGGTCAATGGAAAGTGGAGAATGTTGAATGGATGAAGGGGATGGAGAACAATCGACTTGGCCACCATTATTATTATTCGGAATCAACAATGGCACAATTGTGAGGCCACCACTGTCCCTCCTTCTTTCTTGAAGAATATGCCGGTGATTGTTTTGGGCCATTTTTGGAGTTTCTGTTGGTCCATTTTGGATCTTTTCTGCTGCTTCAATGTCCGCCTCCTTTTTATTTGCTTTTGGCTTTTTATCCGAGTCCACTTTTTTCATCTGACTTTTTTGGCTTTCTTTTTGGTTGTCCTCATTTATCGTTGAAGTGAATTTGCTTTTGCCATTTAAAATGGAAATGCCGTTTGCATAAAATGTTGGTGATTTTTGTGGAATTTCGCCGTTTCTATGATTGCTGCAGTTCAATGGAGGCGGTGGACTTTTTGGTGAAGCCATTCAATTTAATCAGCAAATTATTCAAAAATTTGATCATTTGGTGGAGAAAATATTTTAGTACGGAAGGAATGTGAAAATGAGATCAACGAATATATTTAAAATTAAAGCTGAAAATTAAATATAAATATGGAAAAATGTTAACTGAAGTTTGTACGAAATTTATAATAATTCTCTCACATCAAATATTAAAATAGTTAATTTAGTACTTCCTTTGCATTGTTGAAGCAAAGATAATTGCTATGATTTACACATTGAATGGTGGTGGGGAAAAGGGATTAAGGGAATATGGAGAGGAGGATTATTTTCAATTTTAGGTGGGTGAATATGAATAATTAATTATTATTATAGTAATAAGTAACAGAATTGTCTGTATGAATATTTTACTTGAAAGAAGATTTACATTATAATTTTTGGTTGGAATTAAATTTGGCAAAAGAATAGCAATGAGAAAATTTGCACTTTTTCCAAAAGTGCGTCATTCCCTTTATTGTGACTTTTATTGTGAAAATGGCTCCATTCTGTTCCCTAAAAGGCAATATTTTCCGGTGTAAATGTTTGGTTGCTCACAGTGATATTGAAAAGATGCCAAAAACAACAAAAAAGGCTAAGTAAACAGCAAAAAACCATTTTTGGCTAAAATTTTCTGGCTGATGAGATGAAGGAAACGAATTTGAAAATGAATGTGACAATGGAAATGGAAAATTGAAATCCATGATTGAATATGAAGGAAGAAGAAGTCCTTTTTGCCATTTCATCCAATTTAGTGGCAAAATTTTTAGCTAGCAAAAAAGCGGCTTTTTGGAGAATTAACGATGGGTGGAAAAGGCGGAAAATTAGGAAAATATTCTCGAAAAGAAAATATGAGAATAGGGAAGTCGAAGCAAAAGGAATAAATGGGGAGAACGGGGCTTAAGCGGCTTTGAAAAATTCATTCTTCGTTCCGGCCTCACAAAAAACTGTGGAGGGACGGCGTTCAAGCGGGAATAAACGAAGGAGGCGAATTCGCCTGGAGGAGGAATCCCCAACGGTCGTTTGTGGCGGCAAATCAAATTAGGCAATTTTAAAGAGCGGAAAATGGGAAAGGAGGATGGGAAGGCGCAGAAAAGTGGCCAACATTGTGGCAGAGGCGACCGTCCGTAAAACGTGGAAAGGAAGCAAGGGAATGCCGAAACGATGATGAGGGACAAAAAAATGCGATGACTTTTTTATGCCGAAAAATGCCAATTCCAGGACTGGGACTGGGAATGAGAAGCCTAACTTTTTGTTGGGGAACAGAATAGACAAAATGAAGCCACCCCAACAAATTGAGCCGTCTAAACCGGAAAAAGAGTCAATGGACTCAAAAATATGTTTGGGCCAATTGAGCGGTCCATTGAGTGAGTGAGGGGGAAAATGAAGCGCCACCATTGGCCTCTTCCAAAAATGTTTTGTGTTCATTCATTCAATTTTGCCTTCCTTTCCATCCATTTTGTCCATTTGGGTGGCGGCCGGCATTGACGTTAATGCCCCCCATTCCCAGTTCATCATTGCCAACCACAACATCCTGCGCCCCCTTTATTTGGGGTGGATGTGACGGACTCTGGGGACCGAAAACTGCTGCGAGAATTGTTGGACTTTGGAAGAAGGGGATTTTGGAGGCATTAGCCAACATTTATGGGAGCGGAAGTGCAAATTGATGAGAAACGGGAAAAAGTTCTTTTTTGGACTAATGAAGTTGAAATCATAGAGGATGAGGGGAATAAAAAATTATTTTTGAATTTTTGGCTTCATTTTCTAAAATGTTGTTAAAAAGGAGAATAAACCAAAAGATGGGAAGATTATGCCAAAAGGAAAATGGAGGATTTTTGGGGAAATGCTAGAAAAAGAGTGCCAGTGACGTTTTTTGGCTCACTCTTGGCGGAATTAGCCCAAAACGAAGGCATTCCCTGCGGTTAACACATAAAAAGAAGGCAATGGATTGGGGTCAAGTCCCACATTCTTCTTTTTGTTTGGTTGTGGTTTTGGCCTTGGTTTGGAATAGAGAGAGCAAAGAAGACATCCATTTCCCTCAATTCCTTTCATCGGGTGTTCTTGCCTATTTCCATCCACCCTCACATTCATTGAGGGGTCGAAGGCCTTTACACAGAAATAAAAACTGCTTTTGGCCAAAGGCCCCGGAAAAGGCACTAATTTGCCATTGCTGTGCCAAACGGACCGAAAATTGGGCATAGCCAGCCAATGTGCCTGCCGCCTTTCTTTGGGCCAACCGCTCAAAGGCAGCCAGCCGCTTCTCCTTCGGGGATTGGAGGATGGAGGAAAAGCGGAATTGCTTAAGCGGGGGAGGATGGAAAAGGGAGAAGGGAATGAGGGGAAAAGGACGTGGAAAAGACATTTCTTCGAGACTTTGGATTGGATTGTTGGAGGGTCAGCCGGTTGCCTTTTTCCTTTTGGGTATTGAATGAAAAGATGAAGAGGGACGTGGAATTGTCGTCTACTTCTTCCCCAACAAAACTAATGGCTTTTTTGCCTTTGTGGCCATCCTCCCCTATTCTGGAATTGAAATTGGCTTTGGCTGCCTTTGCCGTTCCTTTGGCCAAGTTTTTCTTTCCCGAATCTGGGAAAGTGGACAGGATGGGGGTGAACAGAATAAAGAAGGGAGAGTGAATTGTTGCCTTTTTTGGGCATTGTGGATGAACATAAAAATTGGGCATTCGGGCGAGAATATGAGGAGGAAATGAAGAGGGGATAATATGGTTTGGCCAAAAATGGACCAATTTCATTCAATTTTTAGATTGGCTTCCTTCTAAAATTGGATAATCCATGGCAAAAAAATTTACAATTGATTAAAAGAAGAGTGATTTTTTAAGAATGAAAAGAAGAAAATATTCTTGGCCTATTTTTATTTGCTCTTTTAAATATTTAATATGGGAAATTTGCATGCCCTCGAGGAAATGGACAGAATGAAAGATGAAGCATAAATTTGGTTGGATTGGGAATATTTTGGCAAAATGGGGGAATATTTTTGCGTGGGCCCCGATTTATGCAGCGAAGCTTGAAAAAAGAAAAATTGACCAAAAGTTGGATGGGAAAGAAGACAACAGAACAGAAATATTCTTTTTCAACCGAATTCAATGATGAGAAGAAGCCAAAAAATATGAATTTTTGCAAAAAAAAGTTTGAGGATTTAAAAAAAGGAGAAAATGGATGACTTATTTTTGGGTGAAATTAAGCCTAGGAAATAAATTCAAACCTGATAATGTTTAAATATGATAATAATTTTGAAAGAAATATTTCCATTCCAAATTCAATCGAAAAAAATTCTTCCATTTAAATTAGTTTATTTAGAAGGAAAAGAACAATGAGTTTTGATGCGGGAAATTGGAGGGATTAGTCAAAAAAATGTAATAAATATTTGCGAAGTAGATTAAAATTAAATAATACAAATAGTAAATGAGAGAGGATTATTATTTGAATTTTGATTGACATGTCTGGTTAATGGAAAAATTATATTATGAAAATAAAATGATGAATTTAATACTATAAAAATGAAAAATAATTTTATGAGATTGCAGAAATTATCAATCAGAATTTTTGCGGCATTTTATTGCTGCAAAATTGACTGCTTCCTACAAAAAAAAATATTCGGATAAGAAAATTGGAAATAGGCACGTTGTTCTTGACAGCCCTTTTTTGCCATCGGCGGAGGGAGGATGAGTTGTTTGTGAATATTTGACAGAAAGGAAAAGGGAGGGATGGAGGAAACCACTTTTAACAAGTTTTGGGCGGCATCTTCCAATGTATAAAAGGAGAAATGGAATGGAAATGTTAAATTGGCCTCTATGTTGGGTGGCGGTGGATTCATCCCTCCGTGAGGATGCCAATGCCAATATTCGGCCTCGGCAATTGGCATTGGCCGCCGATGAATGAAAAATGTTCGCCGGGGGAAAAGAGGTGATGGGACCATGGCCATGGGAATGGAAAATGAACAACGGATAAAAACACGGGATAAAAGGGGTGGGCGCGAGAAATGAATTTGAAAATTCATTCGAGAATTTTTGATAAAAGAAGGATGGGATGGGAAAAAATTTTAGTCTTTGACCATTCTCCATGAACAAGAGGATTGCGCATAGCTTTTGCAAAATGTTTTTGGTAAAATAATATTTTTATTCACGTTTACCATTTCCGGTTGGAACAAAGATGTGAGTGAGGAAATTGAGGGAGAACGGAGAAGGTCACATTAAAGTTGGTGTTGGTGGAGGAAAAAAATAAAAAACACCAAAAGGATGAATTATTTATTGAAAAAATTGACATATTATTGGCCAAAAAATAAAATGATAGATGGAAATTAGACGCAAATTGGCAATGATGATTATGAATGGAAATGGTTGGATGATGTTTGGTTTTGAATTTGGGCTAATGCGAATTTGGAGGACAGTTGGTTTTTAAAATGGGAATTTGTTGGTTGAGTGGAGGAAAATAAACAAATATAGGCCTATTTTTGTCTTGGCTTTTTCTTTTTGAGTTAAATGATGGTGGGGAAAGTGTTTTGTTGCAGAAATGAATGAATAGAAAAAAACCCAAGTTTGGAAAAAGTTCCTTCATCCAATTTGCCTTTACAAAAAAAAAGGTTTACTTAAAGGTGGAAAGGCAAACCAGCTATTTACTAGGGAAAAAGAGGAGGTAATTTCAGTGAAATATAATTTTGTTTGGCCAAAAAGTCCCTTCGCTAACATTGAGAATGGACGCAAATTAGGTTGCCTTTGGAGAAAAGGATGTGCCGCCGAAGGAACGCGGCCGTGGGGGTGGATATGGGCATAAGAAGGAGAAGAAGCCAAAACGGAAGTTGTGGGTAAAATGAAGCAGAGCTCTAGAGAGAAATCTTCATATTTTTTATGGCCCCGAAGGGTTTTTATTTCTATGAAAAAAATGCACATATTGAATGGTAAAGATTATTTATTAAGTGAATTGAATAAGGGCAAAAAATTATGGATGAGACCCCGGGAAAAGTCTATAGCGGCATCCCTGAATGGATTTTGGGAATGATGCGAAATTGTGTGAATTGTGAGGAGACAGGAGAACAATGGCAGAATTCTACGAAAAATGCGATAAAAATACGAGAATAATGGTTATAAGGGAAAATTGAATGAAGTCTAAAATGGTCATTTTAGAATGAAAATTGGAGAAATTATTGCTATTAATTTGGCAAAATATTTTTAAGGTAAATTGGATTGGAGATTAACAGTTTTTAATCATATTAAAAGCGCTGAAAACCAATTAAAAAATATTTCCATATATTTTTTCATCAATGCCAGATGAAAAAAAAACGTAGATTTTGCCCAATTAAATGGCAGAATAATAAAAAAATAATAATTTCTATAAATGTAAACCACTATTGACAATAAAAAAGCTATCAAAGGTCCAAATTAATTGGACATTTGGGAATTAATTTATGCACAAATTTAAAATATGATGAGAGGAAAAAATATAATTTTTATATTTTAATCGTATTTTAATAATAGAATTCTCATTTAATTTGGAGAATTTAATTAGGTTTGAAAAAGAATGAAATATTTTGCAAGGAAATATCAGATTAGGCAGAAAATGAAAATGCAAATGTCATGGCCAAAATTGGCCCTCTTTTTAATGATAATGAAATTAAATGGCAAGCAGTTTAATTTATAAAATTTTTGGGAGGTTTGGAGGAAATCAAAATAGGTAGCCTTCTGGAATGGATTCAAAAATCAGAATCCTTTTATAGGAGAGAAAATTGAAATCACAATGCCCTCTGAGGAACTTAGAAATCTGAATGACCTTCGGTAACTTTAAAACGAGAATTAGCTTAAAATACGAATTTGTAAAATGAAATAAAAAGAAGAATTAATAGAATTAATATTCCCATGAATGAATATTAAGAATATGAAATAAAAATTAAAATAAAAATAAATATTTTTCGCGTAATTAAAATAAAAATTTCAAAAAACCTTCGTCGTCGAATTCATGGGTGCTATCATCCTCGAAGAGGTAATAATTTGAAGGGCGACGGTCGACTGGGATGATTGCATCGGCCATTGCCGGAACAATCATTCCCAATTCAGCGGCATTCATTCCGGATGCGGTGTGAATATTCCCAATGGAATCGGCGGAATATACGGTGGCGGATGTGTAGGAAGGATCATAGGCGACATTGGAATTTGCGGCACAATTTGTGCAATTTCCATGGGATGAAATTATTTGTCCACCCGATGCGGATTGGACCATCGAAGAATGGTTTTGATGGTTGGGTGGGGCCGGCTGAGGCCCATAAGCCGAATTGCTCATTGTTCGACTTCGACCGCCGATTGATTGGAATCCGGTTGTGGAATTGGATGTGCCCGAATGTGAACCTTGGCAACTGCCCATCATCACCGTTGAATAGCGTTCCTAATTGAATTATAATTGAATAAAATAATTAAATGTTATATTTAGTGCTAGGACAATCCTAAAGGGAGTCATTTAATTTGGCAACAAAAACACTGAATTTGGCAACAATCTTTCGTGTCGAAAAATATTATATTTTTGAGGCCATATAACTTGGCCAAATCCGACTTTTTTAAGATTCCCTAACCCCTAGCCCTTAGCCCCTAATCCCATGCCTGCCCTGAACCTAACCCTAGCCCTAAACCCCTAGTTAGGGCCAAGTTATATGGCCTCAAAAATATAATATTTTTCGACACGAAAGATTGTTGCCAAATTCAGTGTTTTTGTTGCCAAATTAAGTTTATCTCCAATCCTAAATAGTGCAAATGTGGGCGATCTCCAAAATGTTGCAAAAGTGCTCTAATTAGAATTAAATATAAAATTGGATTAAATTGACCAAATATATTTATTTTCATTTTAATGTTTTTGTTTTTCCAAACATTTTGTTTTCCGTCAAACATTAGCGTTTAAATTTTTAAAAATTTATGTTTTTTAACATTTAATATATTTTTTAAATTTTTTTATTGTTTGTATTTGAAATTATTTTAATTTTATATCAAAAGTTTAATTTAACATTTTAATATTTTTTTGCACTTTGTCTATTTAGGAATCATCCCAGAACTATTTTATTTTACCTGGGCAGTCTGTGCCTCAGAATGCTTTTTCCTAGCTTGTTGCTGTTGGTTTTGTTGTTGATTTTGTTGCTGTTGCTGTTGAATGATGATTTGGCCAGTCGACCGAGGCCGTCTCATTCTGAAACGTTGATGTTGGGCTTGGGCCGCCACAAATTGTTGTTCCCTTTGGCCAATTTGTTGTTGAATTCTCCGTTGATTCATCGGTGTTTGTTGCCCACTGCCAACGGTGCTTCCACTTCCCATACTCCCACTGGCATCATCGCCCGAATCCTGGCGTCCCCCTCCATTTCCTACTGTACCAATCACACATGGTTGTTGGCGTCTTTGTTGATTTTGCAGTCGATTGATTACTGTACCGCCTCCACTTGGAATGTGCTGTTGGCGATTTGGGGCAGCAATCAAAGGAGATTGCTGTTGGAGTTGGTTACCGCTGGCTGCGCGAACGTGGAATACTCTGCCACTGGTCCGAACTTCACGGTCAGCGCCTACTGCAAAAGATAAAAGAAATGTAAAATTTCCGTATGATATTTTGGTAAGGATATCCCAATTTGACGTCTTTTTATAACTCATTAAGGACTGAACCGATTTTGATATATTTTCTATCAAATTAAAGATCAGACTTTTGGCTTCCTAATAATATTAATTTTATATAAATTGATTAAGAAATGAATGAGTTGTGGTCAAAAATCTACTGACAATTAAGATAATTTATAACAAAGGGTAGTAAAAGTAATTTGAAATGTTTTTTGGCAAAACTTCATTGATAGCTAACTATTTCTTCTTTAATCTGATACTAAAAATTCCTTTAGTCTTTGATGGGCCATTTTAAACGGCCCCAAGTTAAGCTGTTTCGCTACTCACTTTGCATGAGCGGATGTTGGCCGCCACCACAATTGGAGATGATCATTGGAGGAGATGGAGTGTCATCATCCAACAATAATTGTTCACGGGAATGGCTAATTTCCTTCCCACCAATTCCTCCATTATTCCCTCCTCCTCCACCCATCAATGTCATTGTTCTAATTCTGGCCGGTGGTCCTGGCAATAAAAGGCCAGTCCCACTTCCGGCACTTCCAATGCTGCTTCCGGGTGAGGAGCAAAAACTCGTTTCGGATGCATATTTTCGAAGCCGTCGATGTTGAGGCGGTTTTTTGCGAGGAATTCCGCTGGCGCCAATGCAGCCTCCGGAAGAGATTGAACCACCACCGCCGCCTAATCCTCCTTTACTGTAATGTTGGAGGACAAATCGATCGGCGACGGTGGTCAAAGGCAATTGGGTGGTTGGATTTTCTGCAAAAAAAATCAAAATATTTAATTTAAATTGAAGTATTTTACTACCATTTGGATTTGTGCCATCGCAACAATTGCATTGGCATTCGGCCGAGGCCGATGGGCCACAATGTTGTCTTTTATGGGAGACAATCACAGAGTTGGGGGCAGTAAAATTGCCCTGATGAGTGGAATTTGGTGCAGGCTTTTGGAGCAAAAGTGGCTGCCGACAGTCTTCCCCTTGGGCATTTTGAAATCTTTGAATGGGCGAAGAACAGGCAGAAACATCACTGAAATGAATGGCATATTTATAGAATTAAATTTAAATCAATAAAATTAATATTTAAATTATTTAATTGTAATTCTTTCAAATATAGTATAAATACTCTATTAAAAGCCAAGCCTCTAATAGAATCCCACTGGCAAAAATTTCCATTTTTGATTTTTTAAATTGTAAAAATATATTTTGAATCTAAAAAGTTCCGTTTGTTGGAAATTTTGTTGAATAATTTCATTTTTCATCTATTTTCCCTCTCTTAAATTTATAAACCCAGCCTCTATTAGAATCCCACCCTAGAGAGACTTTGAAAATTATAAGTCAATTGGCTTCTAATAGAAAATTTACGGTAATTTTAATTTAATTTTTTCCATTCCATTTACTCACTTTTCTGCCTTTTTCCCATCATTGGCATCGGCACCAGCCCTTTTTTGTTGTTGCTCGGGAATTTTTATCCGTAAAGGTCGACTCAAATCCCGCTTTGTATCCTCCTCAACATCTTCTCCTCTGTCCGAATCACCTCCTCGAGATGATTCTGGCCCCGTGGATGATGCCTTTCGAAAGCGAACAACATTTTCCCGTTTGCCGCCCAATGGAATTGATGACATTGTTTTGGCCGTCGTTTTGGTCCTTTCCTTTTGTTGTTTTTCATTGTTATTTGGCTCCGAAGATTGATTTGATATTTTTCCAATTGATTTTTGTGATTTTTGTCCATCGCTGTCCTGTTGTTGTTGTTGAAAATCGTCCATGCGCATTTATTATTCGCTGTTTTTGGTTGTTTTGACAAGGAAAACTTTTAATATTTTTACATTCAATTTTTTAGGATTTCATTCAAAATTTCATTTTTTATTCCTTGTCATCTTCGTTTTGTGTTGTGCAAAATATTTGATGAAATTTTCGCTAAATTATTTAAAAATTAAATTTTAATATGAATAAACGCGCAAAATAGAATAAAAAATAGAAAGAAATATTAAAAAGATGATAAATATGGAAAATATTAATTTATTGGTTTTTGTACCGACAATAGATATTTGCCATGGATTTCCTGTGTTGACCCCTAATTCCCTCATTTCACGTGTTACTTCCCCGCGGGACTCATCCGTCCATTTTTGGGTTGCCCCCAAATAACTTTTTAGGGTGGCTGTCAAATCCAATGGAAGGCGACAAAATGCTACTAAATTTAAACACTTTTGGAGACCTTAAAAATATTGCAGCTGATAAATGGATGGACGAAAAAATATTCTCGATGGATTTTGCTTGGCCAAAATACGATTGAAATAGGAAAAAACCAATTGCTTATTTTCGGTCTTCTTCAATGGTTTTTTTCCATTGATGGGGACATTTTCTCCTTTTCACGTCATAAAATCATGGTTCAGTCAAAGTTTCGACCGCAAGGGACAAAAATAGATGGAAACGGTGGAAAAGAACATTTGTTGGCCAAAATTTTGAAGCCAAAAGGTAAAAAAGAAAGAGCATCAAATTAGCTGGGGGAAACGAAAATGAATTGGCAAAGGCCAATTAAGAGAGAAGAAAATGAGTTATGGTCAATGGCCAACACAAATTGATGGAGGAAAATTGAATTAGCCGAAAGGAGGGGAGATTGATTGCAGCAAATAATTCTGCAAAATGCAAGCAAATTTGATTGAATGAGGGATATTAGCCTGCTGAAAGGAATGATAATAAAGGCAAAATTGACTATAAAAATTGATTCTAAAATATGGCCATTTTGGTTGTCTTATTCCATTTAGCGATGGCACAAAATTGACCAAAAAAAAGTTCCAGTCAAAATCCTTTCTTCCATCCCCACATATTTTTTATCGCGGTTTTAAGCCATTGGCCAATTCCGCTGCCATCCAATAAATCCTCCCTTCGACCCCCACACACAAATAGACAGAAACGATTGGGGGCAACGACGGCGGTAGACTGCGGGAAGGAGGAAAAGATTGGCCAATGCAGAAATTGCCTGAGGCCTTGTCAGCTTCTTCTTCGGACCTGCCGCTGAAGGCAGGCGCTATTGGCCAAATCTTCTTCGGCCAGAAAAAACGAAGGTTGAGGGGAGAATATTCCCAATGGAACGACGGCGCGTTTTATTGACTCTTCCTCCATATTGGCCGGAAGGAGGGAAATGGAGGGGGACGAAGTGGGAAAAACGGCAATTCCCTCAGTCAATCCGAAACGTTTCCATCGGGCAGCTTCAGTCAAAAAGACTTTTGGCCATCGCAAAAAATAATGCTGAAAGATTGGAGGAATGCGGAAATGATGGATGTTTTTTGTTGGCCCAAAGATTGGAAGAAGATTGGAAATGATGAAAGATTGGAATCGAATATTGGATGAAGGAACAATTTAGGGAGAATAATGTGGATTTATGATGAAAGGAAATTGGCTAAAAGATATTTAGTTTTTTTAATGAATTGTTTGGACTTGATCTATTTTATGTGGAATTGGCTAATTCGGCCAAAATCCACCAACGCCCATTTGGAGTCGGCACATGAAAGAGAAAGGAAAAAACATAAAAAAGGGCCCTTCCTTCATCCTTGACTGTAAAATGGCCATTGGAATGAAAGAAGGAGCCAAAAATGCAAATAATGCTTTTAGTCATTCATCAAACAGTGAAGGAGGGAGGGAATGCAGTTTTGCATTCAGCTTGAAAACCATTTTGCCCATTTTGGCTGGTTGGTTGGTTGGTTCCATTCATTCATTCATTGGCCAAAAAGCGTTCCCCTTTCCATCCACCCCCACTTTTTCCCTTGGGTCATCTCCATTTGGCAATCCTTTTCGGCCTCCACATTTTTTGGCCATTTGCCTTTCCCACCCCATTAAATCCTTACTAGCCCCAATTATTTCCGGGGAAAAACTCCTTTCTATAGTATTTATTTGCCCTTGAGCAATTCATATTAATGAAAATATTAAAAAAAGAAAGACATTTTTTAAATAGGAAAAAATGTTTGAATGGAGGATTAATTTTTTTAAATTTTATCTTTAAAAAAATTTAGGTCTCTATGTACTATAAATCAAAAATAATAAAAAGCTAAACATTTTATTCTGCCACTGAATTTTGGCATTTTGGGAATTGGGAAAAAGTTGGAATTTAGCGGCTATCTACCTGCTTTTTCCTTAAAATTACTCTATATTAACAAAGAAATTGGTCATAAATTCAACATTAAAATAGTTTTACAATCAAACAAAATTAGTAAAATAGAATTTCGAAAAATTATTTTAATATCTGCAGGTAGATAACCGATAAATACCCAAAAGTCTAGTCAAAGAAGTAGGTATTAGCAATTCGAAATTTTTAGAACGGCTGCAAAATGTCTAAAATTGCCAATAAAGGTTTTATTTTTCCCCAATAAGAGGGAGAAGGGAAAGAGGCATCGGAAGGCGCCAAAATAAGGCAGCAAAATTGGTTTTTTGCTGCCGACGACCGCCGATAGAAGAATTTAATTAGAGAGTTCATTTGTAATGAATAAAAGAAGGAAAAGGTTTTTGAATAAGACAGGCTGAATTGGGAAATGTTCTGGCCAAAAATAAAGGTAAAAAATAGTCGAATAATTTTTGCGCGCAGATCTTTAAAAATCCTTGTTTTAAAATTGTACTTAAAACTGAATCATTCACGCAAATTTTCCTCAATTTTGGGTTGTCTGGGAGTAAAATTTGTTTTTTTTCCAGTTAGTCAGTCGCATTTTACACTGGTTGAAAATGAAAATGAGAAGAATTTAAAAATGGGAAAAAAGTTCGAGTTGGAATTGGAACAACTTTGGGGTGGAAAAAGGATGGAACAGCAGAATTCGACCGGCAATTTGTCAGTGTGGCACGGGACATTCCTCCATTCCATATGAAGGCATTTTAGCGGTGAGTGAGGATTTCGCCACATTGTATTGGACTTGGTGGCGAGGAGGACAGATTTTTGCCGCAAATTGAGTTAATGAGGGACGGCAGGCGAAACAACCCCTCCGGGGGCGAAGAAAGGTTGGAAAATGGAAGGGGAAAATAGCACAACGGAGAATTACCTAGCCAAATAAAATGCGGCAAATAATTTAACATTTTAGTAATGTTTTAAAAGAATGGAGGGAAAATGACTTTTGGCCAAATTTTGAGGCAGACAATAAACAGATGAAAAATGAATTGGAAAACCCCCTCTTTTGGGGCCTTTCCCATTTGTGCCACTGTTGAACTGCACAAATATAAAATATTTCCCTCCTTCCCATTCCCACATTCCCATCACAAACAAATTGCAATCAAAAATTTGTTCACGTTGAATGTGTTCTCGGATTTCCCATGGATTCTATGGCCCAAGTGCATGTCCTCCCCCATTTCCCAATGACTTCTCATTTTTCGTTTTTCCATTCCCCCTGGGGGGCCCATCTCTCATTTATACTTGCCAAAGGGGAAAGTAGAATCCGTCGACTGTTGCCGGCTTTTAAAAATTAATCGCGTTAAATGTGTCTATTGGAGCATTTAAATTTTTTTACAAAATTAAAAATTGTTTTTTGTTTCTGAAATATTTTTTTTTAAATTTGTGCACTTTCTTTTGTGTGGACGTTTTACAAAGTTTTTGATGGTTCCAAATGAGTGGAAAACACACACAAATTTTCCCTTCACGTCAATCTTCCTTATGTTGCCCAGTTTCCTTCATTAGTCATTTTGGACGGGAGGTTTGGGGGAAAGGGGCGAGAAAATTGGCCATTCCCCAAACACACAAAAACAGTTTGGAAGGCAAATTGATGCAAATGAGCAAAAGAAAGAAGGCAATATAATGTGGGGAAAGGAGGGGGCACTTTGGGTGGGGGCTAAATGGCCAAAAGGGGAGGAAAGGGATGGGAAAGTGCCATCGGCACAAATTGTGTCGAACATTCTTTGCAAAATGTCGAAGAAGGGCACAAAAATGTGGGGTGCCCGGAAATGTTCTTGGCCGTCAAAGAATCGGCGGTGATGCGCTTTGATGGGATAAAAGGGAGAGGGGGGAATTGCCCGAAGGTTAAGTGAAAAACGTCAATGGCAAAATTAAATGTGGCTATTGGATGAAAGGAAGGAAGGAAAGAAGAGGTTAACTATGGGCAAAAACAGCACCAGACAATGTTGAATGGGCCCTTTTTCTTCTTATGTTTTTGGCCCTCCTTTTTCCTCCATTTTTTGCTAAAACAACGGAAAATGGCATTTTTGGCATTAATTATTCACACCCTCAATTCCCGCTATTTTTCAGAATAATACAACAATCATTCACTCAACATTTTGCTAGACTTTTTTGTTGTGGGTTTGCCGCATTTTAAAAAATTTGAAGTGGTTTAAATAAGGAGAAGGTAAATGAATGAATGAATGAACGAAGCAAAAATTTGAGTACATGGGAATGGAAAAAATGACGTATAAATAAATTAAAAATTGGAAAGGAGGCCTTTATTTCTAATTTAATAATAAAATAAATATATGGAATTGGGAGAATTGTACGAAAAAACGATTGTTGATTAAATTTGGTAAAATTGAATTAGTATTAAAATTTAATGGTTTGGTTCGGATTTCGGAATTTAATTGGGATCTTTGCCCCACATAATCTTATTATTATGCACTCAATGGGCCCCATTAGCACCCAACACATGATCACGGGCAAATTGAGTACATTCCAATGGAATGAAATGGGTTTGGGAGGGAAACCATCCAAATGGCCACAAATTATTTAACAATGAACTTAGAGTGAGCCAGCCAATCCACCAATAAATGAATGAATGGATTTTGAGTAGATGACCTTTTGCTTTTCAATTGCAAAAATATTAATCAATCTTGGCAAATTCCAACAAAGTCAGGTAGACCAAAATGTTGGCCAAAAAGCTTGACGAAATGAAGAGGGAAGGGAGAAGGTGAACAGGTGGTTTTAACAAATTTTAATAAACTATTTTGCCGACAATAATTGATTTTTTAATAAACAAGCAAATTTTATAGTTTATGTGAACATAGAAAGGAATTAAATATGTTCATTTGTAAAAATCGTTTCAATAGAACAAAAAATTAGCCGGAAACAAGTGTCCTCAATACATTCCTTCCAACAAGTAATATTTTAGTGAGCCTGAACATGAAGATGATGGATTGATGTGAAGGAAAATGGATGGAAATGGAATGCTTTTTAGAAAATGATGAGATGACCCATGACAATGGGGAACAGAATCTTCATTTCAGAATTTTTTTGCAAAAATGAAGGATTCGGAAAACTTAACCTATTATTGATGAGAAATTTAGTGAATTTGAAGGATTAATAAATATTGAATTACTACATCTTTTATGAATAAAATTAGAAGAAGCCACCCTTAAGGTCATAAAAACTGATAAAATGAGAGCGCAAACAATTCATAAAATTGCTGAAAGAACCATAATAATAATAATAATATTGGATTGAGGAATGAATGAATGGATGGGGGACAATAATATTAATTTTTATTAGGGAATGGCCCCGTCCAATGCCAAATGCCAATGGCGACTGGGTGCGTTGCTGTTTATTTATTATTTGGTGAAAATGTGCGGTGGGAATGGATGGAAATTTATTACCGAGAATGCACACAGACCATTGTGAGGGTGGATGCCGAGACGGGAATGATGGAGGGGGGGGGAGGGTGGCCAAATTGCCCTGGGGATATGTGGGAAAGTGCAAAGTTGAAAAGGAAGGAAATGCCGAAAGTCGAGAGGCGGGAAGGTGAGGTGACTGACTGACTGACTTGTTTGCCTTAAAAAACGATGAATGCAAGTTGGAGGGAAAATTAATTAAATTGCTGGACTGGCTGCAATTTTATCCTTATATTTTATTCAGTAAAAGGAGGAACAATTTAAATGGGCGGATTTTGGAAAAATAAAACAATTATGTTGAAATGTCCTATTTGCAGTTTTTGATGGCAAAAAAATAAAAGATCTCTTTTATATATTTTTAAATGAAAAAATGAATCAGTAGAGAATGATTTTGTTTAATTAAAAAATATTACTAATATTTTGCCTTTTCAAAATAATAAGAAGGAAACGGCTATTGTGCCAATTCTTTGGACAGTAAAATGGAAAACCATTATAGGGACAAAAATGGTAACAAATAAATATAGAAAAATGTTTAATATTTAATATTGTCAATAAAAGGAAATAATTGTAGTGCGTCAATTCCAGAACAGGTGAAAATTGAAGAAGAATGGAAATAAATTTATTTTTGGAAGTGGTAAAAAATTGGATTGAATTAATATAGAATTTTTTATGGATATTTGTATGTTTTAGCAAATTACTGGTAAAATAAAAGAATATATTCAAAAATGACGATATTATTTGGTCAAATGTTCGAAAATTGGCCGAGTAAAAAGGCAAAAAGTGCAGAAAATTTAAATAGATGGAGGGACATAGAAAGGAGCTAAGAAAATTCTTGCGAAATTAGATTTGAAGGAAACGAACTAAATCTAACAGGCAAAATACATAATAAAACGCAATTTTATATTCGAAATGTTAAATGATCTCCGATTTATAATTTATTTTTTTAGTGATTTTTGTCACGAATACGAAGAGGGTGGATGCCGTTTTGCCACCGCATATGAATGCCAAAAAATTCAACAGATGAATTCTGCCCTATTAATTCTGATTTATTCCACCCTCACGCATTCAATATTAATTGGAGAAAAATAAATTCATTTAATGAAGAAAAAAGATGATATTTGCTAAACAAGCATTATGCATACAGTAATAAATGGATTGAAAATATTCCTAAATTTACATAATCTTCTTTTAATATTTGGTAAATGAGTGGATTAAAATTAAAAGCTAATTTTTAATAAAATAAAAATAGCTGGACTGAATGAATAGTCCAGAGAATTTTTGGGGTAATGAAAGAATGTTTTGGGCTAATTGGGTTGGTCTAGACTGGATGGATTGGGTTTATGCCCACAATAAAATTCGATTGAAATGAATTCAATTCAATTGATCCGCCGCCGCACATCTGTCCCTCCCTTTAGGGCGGCAATAAACAAAATAATTGGGCCACAATTCAAGGGGAAAATCCATCATTTCATTGTTCCAATCAAGGGGATCAAGGTTTGTGTGAAGGAGGGGAATGGTCTCGTGATTAACAAATCATCAATTTTCCCTCTAAAAGACACGAAATCCAACATTTTTTTGATGATCGACTTCCAAAAGTCGCCGACAATTGGCCATTGGCCCATTTTTGTGATCTTTCAAATGCATTTTAACCCGGAAGATTGATTAGAAGGATATGGGAGAATAAAAGAAGAAAATAATGAATGAATGGATGGATGGCTTTTGGTTATAAATATTAAATAAAGAAAATGTAAAATTTGTTTAATCTCAAGGGAAATATTCTCCTTAATTTATTTGGTTGAAAGCCAAAAAAATGAATAATTGTCGGCGGAAGACATGGAAAAAATTATGAAAAATGGGAGGCATTTTTTGCATGGATATAATGAAAAATATTAGAGGAATTCTTTCGACAATTGTCGAGGAAAATAAATGGAAAAAACTTCCTCATTTTCGTGCATTTCTTTTGACTAACTTTTTATGAGTTAGAGGCAAACATTTTTGGCAATAAAAAGGCACAAAAAAACCTATTAAAAATTGAGGGAATTTGTTTGGCAAAATCGGAACCGAATCAAAGGAATAAAAATTCCTCAACAAAACGTTTTTCCATTCAATTCATCCCAAAAAATGGCATTTTTGGGTGGAAATAATAAAAAAAGGGAACAAAAGGAAAGTTGAGAAGAGTGGGTGGAAGTGGAAAAATGTGACCGAATGGAATATTTAAATATTATTGCATTGCACTTCTCACTGAATGGAATGAATGGACAAAATGAGGAAGAAAAATTGAGGGCAAAATGGCAAAAAAATTAAATGAAATAGTGAATTAATTCTTTTATTTTTGAGAGAAAAATAAAAATCTGTGAATTTATTGATGTAATTTCAATAGGAATTTTATAGCCGGAATTTATTTTATTCATATTTATGTAATGTTAGTTCATAAATATAAAAAAAAAATAAAAAAATTGAATAGAAATTAGAAAAATTGACGGAATTGAGAAATAGATATTTGTAATTTGTGCTCAAAAAATGTGAGCTAAATATTCAAAAAAAAATAAAAGAGCCATTGAAGAGAAGATAAGTATTTAAAATTATTTTTATTATTTTTTTACCTTTTTTATGGCTGAAAATTTTTAATTAAAATTTATAATAAGGAAGAATAATAAATAAATAATTGAATGATAAATAAAAATTAATAATTAAAATTATGAATTTTTTTGTTTTTAAATAAATATTAATTAATTATTAATAATAATAAGTCTATAAATACTGTAGTTAAACCAACCAATACTGAATGGCTCATCATAGTCGTCCTCCTCCTCTCCATAAGTGTTGGCATATTGGAATTGAAGTCCATCCAGACAGGATTCTGGATCCGATTGGAATGAGCCAACGGATGGACTGGCACCACAACGAAGAGGCACCTTTAACGGCAAAAATGAATATCAAATTAAATGAATTCAGCTGATTACCTTTAATAAATCATCGTCCACATTGCCTGGATACAATGTTTGCATGTACAAATCCGCAGTGGAATTATGATTTGGCGATGGGGAAGGCGGCGGAAATATTTCTAATTTTGGTTTTCCTGCAAAATTAACTAATAAATATGAAAGTATATTGCCCAGAAAATATACTCTTAAGATTGGGTGAAGGGTCAGAATTTTGACGTTTGAGTCGGCATTCCTGCCGAATTAATTGTTCGGGCCGAGTCATTCCCCGGGCGGATGGAGTCCGTTCGGGAGGGGTCGCATATTTTCGTTGGCCATTTGGCCGAGGACTGCCCCTTGGCCTAAAATAACATCAAATGAATATATTTTAAATTTTGAAATATTTACTTGAAGAATTTTGGTCCCCCACTTCCGCTGCGTCGTCGATGATCGGCCATAATAATTGGCCGTAGACTGGCCGCCTCCTCATCCAAATCACCACTGCTGGCATATCCGCCCACGGTCAATGGTGACTGTGAAATATTTTAATTTAATTTATAATTTATTTTTGTTATTTATTTATTTAACTTTTGGTTTTGCATAAAACCCGTAGGTTAAAAAGTCGTAACCAATTTATCATTTCATAAATAGAGCTAAATTTAAGCCTATGGCTACCGTAAATTCTCTATTAATACCCCATGGGGAATTATTTTTCAACTTTTAAAATTAGGAAAATATAAGGAAGGACTCATTAATTTGTGGACATATTTGAACAATTTATAGTGGATTTTGTAGAGCTTTAGGGAACTAATAAGTAAGAATATGTAATAAAAATTTATTTTTATGTTCACCTTACCAGGAGCTTATGGTCCCAAAACCGAGGGTATAGAATTATTATAAAAATGGGGTATTAAAAGAGAATTTACGGTATTGAAATTGATATTCGTTTATTTAATCCCCTTACCGGTGTTTCATCATTCAAACTGCCCGTTGTGCCATTATGCCGTCCATTTGAATTATTATTTAAATTATTATTGTTATTATTATTATTTGTGTTGATTATGTTGTTTTGGGGCACAATGAAAATATTCGGCGGAATTGTTGGCCCAAATTCGTCCTCTTTGCTTTTCATTCAATTTTGTATTTTCTTTGGGGGAAAAATCTCCAAAATATTGTTTTTCTCTCCTTTAAAAGGAACAAAAATTGTATTAAATATTTATGCAAAAAAATGTTAAAATGGAAGCAATAAAATGCAATAAAAATATTCCATTATTATATTTTCCCCAATGACAATAAAAAATCATGCGCACGGAAATATGGAGGAAATTAAATTTCTCACTAAATTGCCAACAAAATTGGCACTATTAAAAATAGTAAATTGATTTTATTTGTTTTTGGGTAGGAAGTTAAAAATTGTATTGGCTTTTTCCCATTTGCCATTGAAGCGGATAATAAATCGACCGCAAAAAGAACATTGGTTTTGAGGGTGGAGAATGGGGGTATTGGGGGATGGGTCGATGGAAGGCACTTTTGGGAGTGAAGCAAAAAAGGGGGCCAATCGAGTGGAAGAAGCAGTCGAAAAAGGTTGTCGGCTGGTACATGGAAAAGTCGGCGGAACACTTTTCACGGATTTGTCCCCAGGGGAAACCAACACAGGCATAGTAAAAGAAGGAGGGAACAATCCTAAAAGGGGCCAATGACAAGTTGAAAAAATTGGCCAAAAAGGTTGAAAAGACAATGATGGTCGAAATGAGGTGGCACACAAATTTCCATGGCATTTGAATTTTTAAAAAAATGTTGAAATTCCCATTTTTATGGAATAAACAAAGAAAAAAGAAAGATTAAAAGCCATTGCCCGAGGCAATTATTCATTCCCCCTCAAAGCCATTGTGGAGGTAATTAATAATATTGGAAAAGAGTGGAATATTTTGAACAATAAATTTACTAAAAATGAAAAGGTTGGCTAAAATTCCCTTCATTCTGTGTCCTTAAAAATGATTTTTGAAGGATTTCTGGAAAACAATTAAAAAATTAATGAAGGAAAAGAATTATTCTCATTTAAAAGGGAAAGGTATTCTTCCGGTTTGAAGACAATTTGGGAATATATTTAAGGTACAAAAAGTGAGAATATTTATAAATATTTATATTGAGGAGAAAATGGAGGAAAACGGACACATTGAAGTGAAGTGGAAAAAAGAATAAGTGGAAAAGAGGAGGGGAAATGGCGTGCCAAAGACGGAAAATCGGGAAGGATGGGCCGTCAAAACATCGTCGGCGAGATTGCCAAAATTCAGTAAAAAAATATATAAAAATGGGAGGATTCAAATAATTTAATATATTTATGGTGAATTTATATATTTTAATTCTCAACAATAATTCGATAAAGTGAAAATTGCCCATTTAAAATGTGCCAAAATAATGTAAGGGAATGATGTGATTTGGAAGGAATATTTGGGCTAAACTTGTTGGTTGTTTTCCTCTAATCCTCAAGAATATTCCAAAAATGTACATTTTAGTGCCAAAAATGGAAAAAGGTTCATCAATCTCGGAGGCCATAGAAAATCACTCCCAAAGTGATTAAAAAATTGTGCGGAGATTGGCACCGAACAAATTGTGGCCATATTCCCTTCCTTGTGGATATCCAAAAAGCAGAAAATTGAAGACTAAATTAATATTAATTATCACCAAAAATATTCCAAAATGTTAAAATGACCAAAAGTCAATCTTTGGCCATTCACTTTTAGGCTTAATAAAAATGAATGACGGAAATATAAGTAACTTCCCCCTTTTCATTTGAATTAATTTTGCAAAAATTGTGGAAAATGCCGCCGGGGGAGAAGACCTAACTTAATAAATTTTCTCACGGCTTTTTGCCTCCAAATTCCTCTCTACTTAAAATTTCATCCATTCCTTGTGCCAAAAGAAGGCGGAGGCGGAAAATGTGGAAAGTGGGCAAAGGGAGAGGAACACACGGACGGACGATGGCTCTGTCGAATATTTTTTTGGGGAGGCTTTTTGGGCGGCCTTCTCGACTGGGCGGCCACCGAAAAGCTTATGCAAATAATTGTTTTGCCCTCACCCCTTTCCCATTCTTCATTTTGGCCATTGCTTCATTTTTTGTTAAACTCATTGGCGGCGAATGGGACCATGGAAATTGGAGGAGGCACAAAATTGCTGCCAACCAACCAGAACCACTACTCTCCTATGCTTTTTGGGTGTTCCACAAAATATTTAGGCGAACGTGGGAACATTTTTTGCTGGATGAAAATGAATGCATTTTTGGACATCAAATAATAATTTTAATCGGGTGGAAAATGGAAATTGCCCTAAGGGGGATTTGTGCGTTGGCGTTTGAATGAAAAGAAAAAGAAAATTGGTGGAAGTCGACAATTATAAATAAAAGTAAAAACAAAGAATGACCAAAAATAAAGGGTAAAAGGTAGAGGAGAATTTTCAACAAGTTTTTGTCCAAAATTCCGAGGAAAATTGTGACAAAAAAGTTTATATTAAAAATGATTTTATTTTTGGATGCATTTTAAATTGAATAAAATTTCTGTGTAAATTAAATCAAAAAATTATTTGAAATAAATAAAAATATTTAGTTCATTGTCAAAAACATTCAAATTAAAATGCCATACTTGGCGAGGGAATCTGTTTAATTTTTAATGCGACAATTTTGCCAAAGACCGCGTGCTTAAAGAAGGGAAGGAATTAAAATTTTCTTCATTAAAAAAGCAATGTTAAGAAGCAAAAAAATTTATGGCATTGCCATTGACTTTGGACCGAAAATGAAGCACTTGAGGCAAATAAACAATTGGCTTATTAAAATTGAACAAATGGTAGAATATTCGGATTGGACAATTTAAGCTAGGAAATTTGGCCAAAATTCAGGAGGAGAAAGTTTAGTGGACCATTTCTTATGTTCAAAAAAGAGTGAGGAAAAGCAGCATCGTGGTCGGGGGAAGGGGAGGAGCGGAAATCGCGTGCCGGATGCCTTGTTCATCATTCCGCCGGAGATATATTTATTTTTCATTTTTATTTGGTGTACTTTAATTTATTCTCAAAAGCTCAAAATTTAAAAAATAAAAAAAATATTCAAATTTTATTTTTTGTCAGCATTGAATAGCTAAATTTAGACCAATAATAATAAAAATATTTTTATGGGTTGCCATTTTAATATTTTATTTGTTTACCCATAATATGGGCGAGTGAAAAATAAAACTATTAAAAATATTGGATCAGCCAAGGAATAAGAGCCAATGGCATTCAATTCCTCTCTATACCATTCGTCCATCGACCAATTTACCCCTTTGATGATTGAATTGAAGGCATTTGCCTTTTTTATGGGCCAAATGATTTGTTCCCTTGGCCATATTCCCCTCTGTTCATCATTTGAGGAACAGGTGTCCCTTTTGGCTTATTTTGATGGGAAAAGTGATGAAAATGAGGGGATAAAAGCTTTTTGGCCTTGGAGAAGGAATTTTTGGCAATCAACTTCCCCAAAATCAATCTTCCCCCTTCCTTGTTGTCTGGCCAACAAATCAATCAAAAAAAATATCAAGGAAATTGGATATTCGGTTTTGTTAAAAAATTGCATTTTATGAAGGAAAAAATGGAATAATTTTGTGAAGAAATATTCCCGAAAAAAAGTAAATTAAATTGCGGCAAAGGAATACCCAAAAATGGATGACACTTTTTTTTCAAAAATTGTACACACAAAACAAATTGATTTAAAATTAAATAGGCTCTGGATTGGTTGGAGGAAACAAGTCCATCGAGTCGAATCCATCCTTTTGGCCATTTTGAAATGTGCAAACAAAAATTCCCAAGGGAATTTTTTGAAAAAATGAACAAAATAAAAAATATAATTTTAAAGGAATTTGGGAAGGCATAGAAAATGTTGAATTTTAAAATGAAATTATTATCATCATTTTTATGTACTTTTGGGAATTTGGGATGGCCATAAAAATATATTTTAAGGTGAAGAAGCCTCAAATTTTTTCGGAACGGAGATGAAGCATAAAATGTTGAAAAATGTCAAGAACAAATGAATGAATGAATGATTGACGTAAATTGGCCAAAAAATTATCAGAAAGTGGGGATTCCTTCATTTTTTCATCCTTTTATTTTATTATTATTATTTAACAATAATAAATATTTTATAAAATTGTCTTTTAATATTGTAATGGCAAGGGTAATGGGTAAATATTGGGCAAATTAAAATAAAGTATTTGTGGGAATTGAAAAATATGATATTCATAAATAATGTCACCACAAAAGAGATCAATCGTATAATTAGTTTGTTTATGTTTTTTTTTTCATTTTTTGGCAAATTTTCACATGTATTTTTTTTATTAAATTTACAAAAATCAGCCCAAACTATAATTTAATTTAATGATATTCACAAAATACACAGCCCAAGCCAAATCTCAATTCAGCAAAAATACAGCTTATTCGTTTTTAAATAATATTTCCCAGCTTAAATTGATGAGATCAGCTTTCAAATTTTATTAAAAGCGAATATATATAAATTTGTAAAAAAAAAGAAAATGTTCATCAGTAATTTAATTTAATTTTTAATTCATCATTTTCACTCCATTCTTTTGTCTCATTTCAATTCGACATTTATACGGCTTCAATTTGACGGCAAAATCAAATTCCTTTTCGGAGGATGGCGGATTCAATGGATCAACTGGATAAACCTAAAATTCAATGAATTAATAAAATTAAATTTATTTATTTTATTTTACTTTAAAAATGCGGAAAAAATTTGCAGTAAAAAGGAATAATTCGGTCCTTGCCAATGATTCACCAAGGCAAATCCTTAATGGAAAAATACAAAATTAAAATAATAAATAATTAATTTCCCACCTTTTTCCCAGACTAAATGGAATTAATTCTTCGCATTTCTTCAATTGTCCATTCTCATCCAAAAATCGTTCCGGCTCAAATCGATTCGGATTTGGGAATAACTAAAAATTTATTCGAAAAATTATTTTGAATCGTTTTTGATTGAATTAACCTTTTCATCGAAAAGCACACAACAAATTTGTGGGGTAATTGTGGTTCCCTTTTTCAATTTAAATTTTCCTCTCTGAATTTCCACATCGCACATTGTTCGATGGCTCAAATTTATTGGCAACAAATTGCAAAGTCGTTGGGCTTCCTTTTTGAATTATCGTATTTTTTAATATTAAAAACCCTCTAATAGAAGCCAATTCGTTTCTAAAAATAAAAAACCCACTCTCTAATAGTAGCCCACTCTAGAGAGGTTCTGAAAAATAGAAGCCCATGGGCTTCTAATAGAAAAAATACGGTAATAAAAAATGCCCGAAATTATATTAATTATTATATTACATTTATTACGGCACATAAATATGGCAATTTTGGTCGATCCGCTTGAGTGACCCATTCCCCAAATCCATTCCTCCCTTTTTGGGCATCCAATCCATCCAATTCCATTTGCATTTTGGCCTGCACTCTTTGGTCCAACATCAAATAAAGAACCAAAAAACTCAAAGTTGTCGATGTTGTTTCTTGTCCGGCCATAAATAAATCGGCACAAAGAATTCGCAAATTATCCATTCTATTTAAAAAAAACATTTTCCATTTCCAAAAATATTGGCAAAAATACGTGAAATGCTCATTTAATTCGGCATCGCCTTTTCCCTGTGCCACCAAATCCATTTGGTCAAGGAAATAATCGAGTAAATCCTTTTTTGCTCCCTCCTCTTCATTATTCCCTCCACCATTAGCCTTTCTTTCGGCAATTCTCCCTTGTATTCGTCTGTCCATGAATGCCATCACAGTTCCAAAATTGTGATCAAATTTGGCAAATACATTTGAAAAAATGGGCAAATGCCGAAGCCAAGGCCGTATCATTGTTAATAATCCACAAGTTGTCGACAATTCTTTGACCAAATTTTCCATCATTCCTTTCAGCTCATAAAATTCATCGGAATGCTTCTAAAATGTGAAATTGCCTCAAAAAACATATTGCCATTGTTAATATTGGAAATTAGCTAATTCCGGAATTAGCTAGGGGCCCTGGACTAGTAAATTTAATTTTTTGGAAATCTCTGCTTCTAGGATTCGTATAATAAGCTCATTCGACTCGTCATAGTCGATTTACTCTATGAATTTTCAAATGCAGACCGTTAATAGGGTCATGGTTAGAGTAGAGCGCCGGAGGCTTGGATGGGAATCTATCGAAAAGTATACTAAACAAGTGTAGAACAGTTTGAATGAAATTTCCTATAGTAAATCGACCATGGCGAGTCGAATTGGCCTATTATCATGTCTGTACGATAACTATAAGCCGCAAATTAAAATAAAACTCTTTGATAATTTCGCAATTAACCAATTTTCAATATTCTCTACAAATACATTAATTAATTGCCAACCCCTTTGAAAGAATATCCAAAAAGGAATCGATTGATGGTTGAGCCAATCAAAATGTCAATTTCCTTTTGTAAATTCACACATTCACCAAAATGTTCATTTGCCAAGAATTTTTCCCGAAATTCATTGATTGAATTTGAAATGAAATTCAGTTTTCATGAGATACAGTACTTCAAAATAAGAGAGGTGAGCCACTAATACAGGATTTACGGTACATCGAATTTGTTTTTCATTGAAAATGATCTTTAACAACATTCAATTTTTAAATAAAATACTTAAAATATTATCAAAAATCGATGAATTTTATTTAATTCCATTTTGTTGAATTTTCTTTTTCATTTTTACTCTCTTGATTTTTTATTCCCCGCATTCAACCTTCAAATGGCATAGTTCAAATTGATGGATTGAATTGGATCGGCCTTTTTGAGCAAAAACCGGTTTTATTAATTGAATCATCCTTCACAGGGCAAAGAAAAGGGGCGAAACAAACAACTTTTCTCGCACCAATCCCCCCTCTCCCTTCACTTCCCATTTGCCTTTTTTGCCCATCCAATTTTCCATTGGCAAATATAAAATTCCCAAATAAATTCGAAAAATCTTCTCTCAACAAAAGACCAAAAATGTCCACCTACGAATATCGAAGTGAATACAAAACAGGGCCAGATGGATACCATCGAGAATATCGCAGTGGCCCAGATGGCACATTCCAAAATGAAACTCGCACCGGAAGTGGACTAAGCACAACGCCGGGTTAGTGCCAAAAATATTTTGACAAAATAGAAATATAAATGATTTATTGAAATTGAAAAATTAAAATGAGTAATTAAAAAATAAAATTTAAATATTTTCAATACTATTTAAGAAAATTTGAGGTGTTGGTTATCCCCAGGCAGATTTATCTTTGGGTCAATTGGGAAAGATTACGGTAACCCTAATTCGTCATACGGCTTAGGATTAGGGTCATCCATAGGGATAGGTTATCATCTCATGGATCCGTACCCCTAAAATCCAAATCACCCATAAGAGGGACCTTCATTTCTAAACATCTACCCGAGGACAACCGACAATTACCAAAATTGCTTTAACTAATTTTTTTATACTTAGAAGAAATTAATAATTTTTTTGTAGGCATTGATGCCACCACCGTCCGTCCGCCTACAAATTTGAGCAACTATAGTACCTCCCATCTTCATTCCTCCTCCTCGGTCAGTCCAATGCCAAGATCGGTGGTCACCGAAGAATACACTTATTCAACCCGAAATGGGCCCGGCGGCAGTTATACAATCACAAAAGGACCGTATATTCGGGTGGAGAGCAATCATCAAGGACCCAATTATCGGGCACATTTGGGCCCAAGACCGTAAGATTATTATTAAAGGGGATATTGATTTATTTATTAATTTTCAGGGCATTGGGTGGGCGAAGGCAATACACCGAAACAACAACAATCAATCGGGGAAACATTGGTGGACGACCAAATTTGCATTGAACAAAAAAGGAGAGAAAAAATTGAACAAAATGAATTGAAAATTGAAATGAATTTAAAGAATTAATGGAAGAATAATAGATTTAAAATGATTTCTCGCATTTTATGGAAATTTATTAGATGATTTGGTGCATAAAATTGATATCTGAATTTATCCGAATATGTAATTATAATTTTAAAAATATATTTAAATATAGAAAAGATAGAAAAAGCACAAAAAAAGGATGTAAAGAAAATTATAGTTTATAAAATGAAATAAAATTCAATCTATTTCAATTTCATCCATTAACAACCCCCATTGCTGCTTGCAATGGATTATAAAATTGTTGGCCATTGGGTTGTTGTTGCATTTGTTGTTGGCCAAATAGTGCACTATAACCCATGCTAGGCACCGGTTGATATTGTTGATAGGGATATGGCTGAAAATAAAATTAAAATAAAGTATTAAAATTTTAGAATCATTTTCAATTGTTATTTTCCTTATTTCTGCCAAAAATTTACCTGCTGCTGTGGCATACCATTGCCATATGGACTAAATCCACCATTTTGTCCGCCGTATTGAATGTTCATGGATGAGGCAGGCAATGCTTGCGGAATGCCGTTCACATTTCCATATCCATTCACTCCATAGTAAGGATATGTATTGGCACCACTCATTTGTTGTGGTTGGCCATAGGACGGATATTGGCCAAAAGCAGCCGAATTGAGAGAAATGGCACAGACTAAAATGAGGTAGAAAAATTGGGCCATGGCCAGAATAAATAATTTCCTCTGGGAAATGTTTAAATTATGAATTAAATTAATGGAAAATTTAATCAAAATTGGCTTTATTAATTCTTTAATTTTTAACATTTTTCCTCTCTAAAAGTTTAAATGAGAAAAAAATTATAAAAATGTTTATTTTGTTTATTCATTCACCCATTCTTTCCCTGAATTTTAGATAATTTTTAATAGTGAAAGAACAGCTTCACATACATAAATGGGACAAAAAGAGAGGAAAATTAAAATCAACCATTCACTGAATTTTAATTTAAGCCCCTTAAAATTGAATTTAATATAGTAGCATGTAGGGTAGGAGACAGTCAGTCAACCGAACCGAAACCGAACCGAACCGAGGCGATTTTTGGCAAAAAAACCGAACCGAAAACCGAGGTCCGAAAACAGGGAAAACCGAAAACCGAGGGTCCAAACCGACCGGTTTTTCGGTTTTTATTTTTAACCTTGAGGGACAATTTTTGGTTAAAATTTTACCTTATTCGACCATTTTTAATTAAAAATTTTCCCTAACGGGCCATTTTTAGGCTTAAAATATTATCTTTTGGATCATTTTTAGCCTAATATTTTTCCTTACGGGTCTATTTTTGTCTGATTTTTTACTCTATGGCCATCTTTGACTTTAATTTTACCATCCAAGAAATTTTTGGTCTATTTTTTATTCAAAACCATTTTCAACTGAAATTTTTTGCTTAAACGGGCATTTTTAATATAAATTATTTCATTTATGGCCTTTCTTTTCTAATTTTTCCCCCTGCGGGGCCATTTTTATTCGAAATTCTTCTTTTTGTGAATTATTTAGGCTAAAATTTTTCTCTGTTGAGCTTTTTTGAAATATTTTCTCTTTTGGGTCTTTTTTGTTGAAGCAAACCTAGAAGAATAACTAAAAATTGAAGTAAAATATTGGATATGTGATATTTGAATAAATTTTCTTTGATTTTTTGCGAAATTTTATGAAAAATTAAATTTTTCAATAATTTTTTGACCATTTTTCAAAAAAACGAAAAACCGGAAAACCGAACCGAAAACCGAGGATTTTTTCCAAACCGAACCGAAAAACGAGGTCGGCAAACCGGGCCAACCGAAAACCGAAGACGCCGGTTTAAAACCGACTCTCTCCTACCCTAGCTAGCATGTGCAAATATAATTTATAATTAAAAAATGAACAATTTTATAATATTATGAATCTCATTAGATCTTTGTATTCCTAATTTGGTTTCGAGAAAATTTCGATAAAATAACGAATTTAATTAGTGTACATTTATTAGTTTCAGCTCTATAAAATTGGCTTAATTTATTCACAAATGTCAACAAATTAAAGAGTTTCTAAAATTTCCTAATTTTGGATGGGTTGAAAAATAATTCCCCAGGGGTTTTAATTAAGCATTAAACGTATTTCTTTATACTAATCATTCAATCTATGGTTAAATAAAATAACAAATTAAAATAATAATGCTGTGAATTGTGAATTCAATTTCATTTTAATCTCATTAAAATAATCACAAATTCAGTATATAAAATTTGGCATTTTTAATATTCTCATTAAATTATTTCATCATTTTCCATAACTTCCTCCAGTCGAAAATCCAATCACTGTTCCGGTATCAGTTTGGCCAGCATTCGTTGGTCCCATATCCAATGAACTATAAAATATAAATTAATATTTAAAATTATTTATTCTTTTTAAATTTTTACCTAGGATCCGGGGCACTTGATTGACTATCTGAAAAAATATTTAAATTTTATATTTGTAATTAAATTATTTTAAAACTTGAATTATATCCGTATCCTCCATATCCTCCATATCCGTATCCATAATAGCTGTTCGGATAATAATAACCGTAACCATAATTATTATTATTGTAGCCATAGCCATAATAATATTGACGCCTCGCTCGAATTGCACCGACTGGATAATTTTTTTATTAATTAAATAAAATAACATTAAATTGTGCACCTTTTTCATCATCATCACTATGAAGTTTTCCATTACATTTTAAGATGAATAAAATTTGTACTAAAATTAAGAAGATGGGAAAGGATTTTGGATAAAACATTTTTAATAATATTTTTTAAATAAATGTTAAAATTTATGGATGGTACATTTCCATTTTTATAGCAATAAAACCCTTCAATCAATGGCAGGAAGTAATTTTTAATTGAGCGAAGAATGATCTGTGATATTGAATCAAAGGAAAATTGTCAAATTGACCTACTAAAGAAATGAATTCATTTTATGAGAATTTGGCGAATTAAAAATGAATTATAATATTAAATTTATTCAATTTCCGTGTACTTTGACAAAATATTAAATTTACACACCGGAATTCCATTCGCCGAATTTGTGATCATTGAAACATTCAATTAGGAATAAAATACTTTATATGAAATATAATAAAAAACCAAGTCGAAAATAATCAAAAATCAAAATTTTCATATTTTTCCATTTTAATTGCATTAAAATATTTTGAATGCCTTCTTTTTTAGCCTTGTTGAGGAGCTCCTCCATATCCACCGACACCGTAACCATTTCCAATTCCATTTTGTTGTGGTGGACCATAATTGCCTGGGGCAGCAGCCCCATATCCGCCTCCACCATACTGTTGAGATGGGGCCGCCATACCGTATTGCGACTTGAATAATATTTAAAATTGAACTAATTATTAAATTTTCTCCCACAAACCCCAAATCCAGTTCCAGGCTGTTGTTGTTGTTGTTGATATGGATTATTATTTATTCCCCCACCACTGTATCCATTATATCCAAAACTTCCTCCATTATTTGCTGTCGGTTGACCTCCAAATAAACTGCTAATGCCATTTCCGATGCCACCAAATGCGCCGCCCATTCCCCCGCCTCCCATCATCATTTTGAAAAACATCTTCATCATTTCAAAGAGTCCACCGGCACCGCCATTTCCTCCAAATCCGCCACCACCACTGTTCCCTCCAAATCCACCCATTCCACCAAACATTGAAAATGGATTCAGCATTGAGGCAAATGCCGATGCCGGATCACCGCCGCTTCCTCCACCGCCTCCGAATCCTCCATTGCTTCCACCTAATCCGGCAGCACTGCTACCACCGAATCCCGTATTGGGAGATGGTCCATTTCCACCTCCAGCACCAAAAAAGTTGCCAAATCCATTGCAAAAATTAATGGAAATAATGAAAATTAGGAAACAAAAGTGTGGAGAAATCATCCTTCTAAATTATCAAAATATATTATTGAAAATTTGGATTTTATCCTTCGCTCATTTTATTAAAAAAAGGTACGAAACAAATATCACAAGCCAATTTTGATGCCATTCATTTTGTGCTGGTTGGATGAGTCCAGTTTTGGGACAAAGCTGGCCAAATATTGGATTTCAATAAAATTTCCATTTTCCATAATTGCGTAATTTCATTTTGAAATGGTAAATTGATTTTTGATGTGTTTTTATTTAAAAATAAGAACATCTATCTCACAAGTTAGAAATCAAAAATTCAGATAAAATAAGTTTTATTCTTATAATATTAAAAAAAAATTGCGATCAAACATTTATTGAAGAAGGAGATTCTTAATTCTTATATTATTAATTTTTGCTAAAAAAATAAAAAAGTTTTAAAGCTAGATGTTCAGACTATCGATTTAAATTGGGTATTGTAAGTATAATATTTGAATATACCTAAATTGTATTTGATTAGCTAATATTATGAATGATGATGATCACTCCATTATTTTTGAATATTTTTACATTTTCTATTTTTTTATTTAATATTTTTAAAATATTATAAAAATTCAAACTATTAAATAATTAAATAATATTAATATATTTATAATATATATTTTATTTACAGCATTAATTCTTTACTCTATTGTCATAATTTATAAAAATTGATGCAATAAAAAATGATGTTAATTTTTTATATTTTGAAGACGGTGCTTCTTCTGGCATCGTAGCCAACTGCGCGGTCGGCAACAGAAGTGTATTGAGGATGGCTAAAACGCTTTTGGAAATAATCCCTTTGAGCATTCTCAATTGGAATTTGTGTAGTTCTTGGACCCGGTGACGGTGAAGGGGTGCCACCACCGATGGCACCGGGAATGGCACGTGCCGGCAATATTCCATTTATAATATTCAATTTTGGTGGAGAAAATTCGTTGTCTTTGATAATATATCGTAAAATTGGAATAAAACGGAGGAATGCGCGTCGATATTCGCCACTGAAAAATAAATATTAACAAAATAAAAATTTGAATAAAACGGAAAAAAGACATAAAAATATTACGAAAAATATTCAAATAATTGAAATTTTTAATTTACCCAATGATTACCTAAATTTAAACAGAATAATGGTATTTGCAGAACAGGAAATCAATGCGAGAATTACGGTTACTTCAATAATATTATTTGATTCCCAAAATTTTGAAATTTGAAGAAAATGTGCAGTCAAATAGTAACTCGTATTCGGCGTAAATCCAAATAGAGAAACGAGCAAAATGCATAACAAAGAAACAAATATTCTTTTTGTTGGCAAAACTGAGTGGGAAAATAAATTTATAATTTTAATATTTTTGATTGAACCATTTTCGCTGATCAAAAAGCGCATTGTAATCCAAAGAATGGCATAAATTATGATGCTCAATAATTCACAGGAAATTGCCAATCCCATTAAATATTTTGCATTTTTTTGCAGAGTCGAAGTGATCCCACAATTTGTTAATTTACTGAATAAATATTTATTTGAATTATTAAAAAATTAATTTTCGATTAAATCAATGAATTAACCCGAAACTTTTCATATGAAATAATTGCTATCAATATGGCCATATAATTTGCCATACGGAAATAGTAAGGCTTATTTGGCATTATAGGATTTTAATTTTACAATAGAATTCGAATCTGGCCTCTGGTAAAAAGTTGATTTTTGACACAAAAATTTTGGGTAAATTCAATAATTTTAAAATGTATTTTAATTACAACGTGATTGGTGCATCGGCCGCTTCTTGATAAGCAAAGCAAAGAAGAATGATGGCAGGACTGAATGTTGCCAAAGCAACGAGGAAAAAATAAATTTTCCTATTCAAATGTTGATATCTAAAAAATAATTTTTGATTTTTATTTCGGAAAGAATTAAAAATAAATAATTTAAAATGACCGTAATGGCCAAAAAACACTGATGAACCGGTCAATGGCGATTGCGGCCATTAAAACGAATGAAATAGAGAAAAGTGCAAGAAAAATGGAGGAAATATAAAAACATTGAATCATTGAATATTTCCAATCGAAAAGTCGTTTTAATTCAAATAATTTGTTGATATCAAATGAAAGGAGACAAAATTCATAAAAGGCCTTTAATTGGGATAAACATTTTTAAATGGAGTAAAAAACCAAAAGAATATTGCAGGGAGTGTGCAGCCATTTTGCCTTAATTGTTATATAAATTACACTGGAATTGAACAAAATTCCAATCAAAGCCAATGTGGAACGGGTTATGGCAAATGCAATGTCCATTGACAAAATTTTTGAATAAATTAGGATTTAAACAATATTTGGGATAAATGGAAAATCAAATTTAAAAATGGCTTAAATTTAATTAAAATAGATGACATTTTTAAATGGAATGGTAAAAAAAAAAAAATTAATTTTCATAGACAAATGTCAATTTTGGAGAAATAAAAAAAAGGAAAATTATTTTGCTGCATTTTGAGCAAAAAATGAATTGGACAAGGAAGTGAATTGTCCTTCTCAAAAATATTAAAGTAAAAAGATTGTAAGTTTGTTCATTTATTTGTTTAAATATTCCACTCATTCGATGGATTAACCAAAATGTTATATTATTAAAATCCACCTTTTGGGCCATTTCTTTAATCTTAATCCACCAATCAAATTCAGCTGCTCCAAATTTTGGCTAAAAATGGCAGCTGAAATTAAATCTCAACTAAACTACGGTGCCTCCAAAAATATGCGCATTCAATTGAATTGCAGAAAAGAACCAAAAGAATCACAATTTAAATTAAAAATTAATTTGAATTTGAATAAATGAAAATGTTGGAGCTATTTGAAAAAATTGAAAGACTAAAAATCAAAAGAAAAAAATATATTTTAATAATATGATATTCCTTGCAGCAATTCTATATTCATTTTAAATGAATTGCCAAAATCACTTCATAATGTTGGTTGAATAATTGAATTGGAATGGTTGCAAATTTGGATTCTGAGAAATTGCATCAAACTAAAAATGGATTTTACAATATAATTATTTAAAATAAATTTTACGGAAGTTTGAGTTTGTGGCGTGAAAACCATCCACAAATGTTTAATTCGAATTTGGATAAATTGCTTCCAAAATAATAAAATATTCACCTTGAATGCTTTCGCAGCCGCAATCACATCCGGAATTTCAATTTAATAATATTGATTGTCAGACAAATAATAATAATTTTTAATTGCATTTTCAAATCTAAATAAAAAATCATTTCAAAATAAGAATATTAGTCCTAATCTAGGACTAATTGGTTTATGGCTAGAGTTGGGCCTAGACTCTCGCCCCGGGACTTCGTCCGGTGCCAAAGTCCCCGTATCCGGTACTCCAAATTATGGGATATGGATTAAAGAGAATTTTTGATTATTATTTATATTACATTATCATTTATCAATTTTCAGAAAAATTGGAATAATAAAGTGAAGGGCAAAAAGAGAAAAGACACTGTAGGAGGGAAAAGGGGCTGATGTGAAATTGGATTGGGGCAATATTTGATTGATAGGTTAACAAAAAAGTGAGGGTACAGTCTAAAGACTCATAGGCATTGCTGGCATTGACAAAGGGAAAAAACAGTAATTCGTTTTTTTCTGTTGATTTGCCGAATACGTATAGGGTGTTATTGAAAGTCTGAAACTGTGTTTTTGGAATTTTTTTAATTTTCATTTTTAATTGAAACCGAAACTGATGGAATAATTAATGCCAATTAAATAATTAAAAGGTTAAAGAGGAGTAAAAGGAAAAAGGGCAAATTTTTGTTAACAATTCTAATATTTTTTAGATATAATACAATTTTAGAAAGAAATTGGGAATTTGGCCAAATTCACCTGCTGATTGGACAAAAATCAATTTATTGGAGGCACGATTTCTGGACTTAAATCATAAAAATCGATTAAAATAATCAGAAAATTAGAAATAAATGAATTATTTTTCAATTTATTATCTTCTGCTTCAATCAGTGGAGCTTTTCCAATTTTTTAAATTCATAAAAAATTCTCTACCTAATAATTAGTATAAAATAAAAAATTATAAAAATTTTCTTCAATTTTTATCAAATTATGTGAAAATATAAAATTCAATTTTGTCAAATTTTTATTCCATAAAAATGACCAAAATATTCCATTTTAAATATGCCAATTTTATGATTATTTTTTACTTTTAAAGATACCTCCACTTTAAAATTATTCAATTTCATTTTATGTGATTATTCAAAGATTATTCAATAATAATTGTGTATTCCATTCTTGTGAGATTAATGAAAGACTTCATTGGCTTCCAACTCCCCGTTGTTAAGCACAATTATGCACAAAGTAAGTATGTAATAGACTCGCGGAATCGGTAAAAAACTTGGCCAATAAAAAGAATTCTTGGAATATTCATCGATTTGTACAAAAAAAAAGATAGCCTCAAACATACCCATAAAAAGTTCTCATTTGGATAAAACAATTGCCAGACAAATAACTATTCAAATTCATATTTAAATGTAATAAAAATTCAATTTGATGTGATATAAATTTAAATTTAATCTATTTTCGAGGCAAAAGTCGGAAATTTGCCATAAATTTATATAGATAATAAAGTTAGAAATTTATAAGAAATAAAATAATTATTATATTTACAATATTGACTTTTATGATTATATTCCTTCCACTAATTTTAGATTAATAAAAAAAAACCATAATGGCAATCAGCGAAGCCCCAAATACGACCACAAATTTTTTAGTGATTTTTGTGATTTCTCTACTCCAATTTTTGACACTTTTTTTCATGACAATTGTGTTTGAGGCATTCTCAAAATTAACTTCAAGGCATACTGCCCTTTTGTTGCTTTTTAGCAAAGTAAATTAATAATGATTAAAATCAATTATTTTTCAATTATTTTTGTAAGGAATTGGCCACTCACATTTTGGAATTCTACAACACTTTTATTCTAATTGCCTTCGATTTTATGCATTTGCCAAAACCACCGGGTTTCAAATATCCAATGCTTTACTTTTCCACATATTTATATTTTATTAATTATATTCACGTTTTGGCCATGGCAATCAATCGATTTTATGCAATTTTCTTTTCAGAAAAATATTCAATTATTTGGAGTAGAAAGTGAATTTATTTTGTTAAATTAAAATATATTCAATTTTATATATTTTATAGAGGCACAATTATAATTTGCATAATTGTTTGGATCTTTGGAATTGCCTTAGGCTCACATCAAGTTGTTTATTCGCCCTCCAGCGATAATTCATATCAACCTTCAATGGTCGACATTGTTCAGGCCATTGTGATTGCCGGATCCATTTTTGTCTATGGCGCAATTCTAATAAAATTGGCACATGTTGTGCTGTTTTCTTTGCTAGTGTCATTCCAATGCCACTAAATCATGCATTGGCAATTAAACAGAACAATATTCAAGGCAATTAATTCAATAATTCAATGGGGATAAAAATGGGAAATTGAGAGATAATCCTCTCCACAATTTAAAGCCAATTAATTGTAAAATTGACATAATTCGAAAAATTGAAATTTTGATTTCAATTTCAGCCGATTTGCTCATCGTTTTGCATTACACAAATGGAACATTGTTTCTGGCATTGGACGAATTGCTGCTTTTCATTTTATGTAAAGAATTCCGTGAAAGAATTCGGCATCAAATTGTTCATCAAATGACAAAATTGCAAAAATATTTTCGATTTATTTATTGCGTAAAACAACAAACGGCAAACATAACCCCAACAAATGAATTCATCGATCGACGTTGTTCGCAAACACCAGTGGTCAATCTTCAACAACAACAACAACAACAACAATGTTGAGAAGAAAATTCAACAAAGAAATATTTTAATTTTAGATAAAGAGGGAATTAAATAATCTCATTTTTTCATTTTTATTGTATTATAATTATTAAAATATAAATTTTATAAATGAATGAATGTCCATTGCCCAGCACCACAAATCGCAGAATATTTTGCAAAGCTTTTCGAGGCTAGCACCGATCCATTTTGGATCCCATGAAATGGGCAAGAAGTTGGACAAACAAAATTGACAAGAAAATATCGAGGAAGGGGAGGGGAGGAGAATTTTGACCGGGACTGGCGGCGACCGATGCGCAAAAATCGACGGACCAACCCCCACAACAAACAACAAAAAGCACATTGACCCACCAACCAACCACCTTTCGGTCCTATTGACCTAGTGAAGAGGAAGAAATGAGTAGTGGATATTTTGGGGCGAAGTTGAGGGAAACAAATCGGTGGAGGAAGGGCAAGCACCAATTGTTGAAAAGGAGGCCTCGGATAAATTTAGGCCACTGGCCAGTCTCTGGATCGAGCTAAAAAAGTTTATTTCCGTATTTTTAGCCTTCCAAAAATGCCACTAGAAAAACGTCGAAATGCCCTCCCCGGTGGCCAAATACTCCTAAACAACAATAATGAGGGGGAACAACAAATGGAAATGGAAATTGAATCGGCCGAAAAGGAATTATTGCTGTTGGATTGTCCTCGATCCGATGAGGAATTTCCTTCATCCGCAGCAGAATCGTCCAACAATGATGCCGAAAATCATTCAAATGTCATTGCTTCTTCCAGTTCGAATTCATCCAATTCTTCTTTTCCCATTTCATTTCCATCAAATCAAATTACCACGGAATCGAATGAATTGATGGCAATTTTAATTGGCCAAATTCAGGTGGATTCCCCATTTAAATATATTAAATAAATAATATTTTTAGGAGCAAATGAATTTGCTCTCTTCGATGCCAAATAATTTTTCCCCAATTTCAACAACAAATTCGGCATCAAATGCCATTCATCAACATTCCAATTTGTCCATCATTCCTGGCATTGATGGTCCTTCATATCCACTTTTCTCTTCGTTCAGTGCCCAAAATTTGCATCATTTGCCAATTCGACAATCACAAAATTGTTGTTCATCATCAACAATGTTCCCCAATCAATTTGAACCAAAAATTATGGTAAATTTATGCCAAAATAAAATATTTAAAATATTTAATTCATTAAGAATGCCACTGTTGGGGATTCATCCAATTTCTCAACGCCAATTAATCATCAAAAATTGAATCAATTTCAATTGAATAAATTTGCATGCAATTCCATCGATGAAAAGGCAATTTGTGAAGCATTGCTTACTTCGCCACAAGCATTGGCCATTTCCGGCCTTTTGCCTCCAGCCACTTTGAGTAATTTATTAACTACATTTTAATTAATTATTAATTTAATATTCGATTGAAGACAATGCTCAATTATGGGACCAATGGCTTTGCCAATTGGCCACCACATTGAGTGCCACACAATGGCAACAATTTTGGCGGCATTATGCCGCATTGTTTGGCCTTCAATCTTTGCCATCTCATTTGAATGCATTTTTCCACAATTCTTCGCTGAATAAATATTCAAATTTGGGAGCATTTTCGGTAATTATTTTCAATTTAATTATTTAATATTTTATTTTTCAGTTTTCTTCATTTAAAAATTCCAACAATTTGAAATTGAATCAATCCAACGATGATGATTTTCTTCCCACTAATAATCAACGAATTCGCCGTTCTGGAATTTGCGATTTGGGTTTGCACAATTCGGAGCTGAATATTCGCATCCGTGACATTTTTTGTGGGTTTAAAAATTTAATTTCTTTATAATATTCAAATAAAGAAATAATTTAAACTTTAATTAAATTCAATGAATTTTTGTTGATCAAAAATTATCCAAAAATTTGGCCATTGAAAAAAAAATACGAATCCATTCCCCTCTTTTCTTCCTATCTACTGCCCTTCTTTCTTGTTATCCCCAAAAACAGCTGTTCCCGAGGGAATTTTGGTCGGCAACTCCAAAAACTAGACTATTTTATTTTATGAAGATGGCGGAAATTGCGTCGTCAAATGGGCATTGAGGGCAATGGATGGGGACAAATGTATTGGGGAAAAGGGCAAATGGAAAATGTGTTTGGGAGAATAAATTGTAGAGGAATAAAACCCAACAAACAACAATTGGATATTGGTAGACTTCTTTGGGGCCCAATTCTCATTTCATCAGAGATCCATTAAATTTTAAAAGTTTTGGCTCCCCCAAAAGAGCGTGTGATTAATTTAATTCTGCTTAATACCCCAAAATCCATTGGCATTTTCCATTCCATTTTTAATGAATGGAGGAAATTCTCACCCTAAACTTTTAATGGCACTTTTCTATACAATTTATTCTTGAACAATGCTTTTTGATGTTTGTAATTTAATAAATAAAATTCTATTAAATTATTCTCTGATCAATTCTTTCATTTTTTTTGATTTTTATTTTCCTTTTATCCATTTTCGAGTCCCAAAGCCCAATTGATTAAACTCCTCTGCTGATGAGGAAATGAAGTCTTCGTTTTTATTTGATTTATTAAAGCAGCTTATTTTATTTTGGGGCAAAGTGGAACAATGGAAAGAGTGTAGAAGGGAGGGGTGGGTGACGTTCATCGTTCGGCGGGGCAAATGCCATCAATCCCCTGAGCTAATTTTAGCATCACAAATGACGCATAATTCCCATTCTATTATTAGCTTCATTCTCACAATATTGTTTTGGGCTCCTTTCTTTATTGGCCCAATGCTTTGTTGGAAAATGATTCAACAAAATGGTTGAATATTCATTCTTTTGACAATAAATTAATATTCCATTTCAATCAGCATAATTAATATTAAATTGCTAATTTCATTTTCCGCACATTTTTCCCTCATTAAGCCGCCATCTGCCAGCCGGCATTGATCCAATACCCTTCCTTTCTCATCAATTGAGAGGAAGAACACCTTCCCCCTCTCCCCTTTCTCGACGCGTTCTGAAAAGCGGCTCAAAATTCGGCCACCAACAAAAAGAGCAAATGTGCTGGGCCCCGTATCGAATGTGAAAGGGGGAAGGGGAATGGCTTAATCACGAATCGATGAGGCACCAACCATCGCCTTCGATTCGCCCCCTCCATTTTGCTGAATTTTTCATTGGCCATATTGCCCTCCTCCCATTCCCATCCTTTTTTGCTAAACTTTTTGCTTTACCTTCTCAAAAAGCGCCTTTTAAATTCTCCAGCAAATGGAGTGAATTAAAATTCAATTCATAAATTTGGATGAAGCCATTTTGCTGATCGAGAATTAAATTAAATTTGAAAAAAGTTAATTTTTCATCATCCTTTCAATTTACTCACCATCGACCATCTGTATTATTTTTAAATAAATGCGAAACTTATTTAAATTGAAATTGAATCAAAATTAATTAAAAATCATTTATATAATTTATGGAAGGATTTTTAGTGAAATCGATTTCAAATGAAATAAATAAATTAATTCCTTTTTTTTAAATTAATATAATTTCAATATACCTGTATTTCTCTCACATTATTTGTTGTAAAATTGCTATTTTTCAGAATCATATAAAATTTATTAATACCAAGGCAGCAGAAAAATCCATGATAATTATCCCTTCAACATCATCAATTAAAAGAATACCATTTTATTGGCGAGAATCGAACAACGCCTAAAAAGTAAATATCAACAAAAGAATTCACAATAAGAAAGAGAGTTTTGGAATTTGGCGTCAATTTGTTGGTAATAAAATTGACAAAAATGGAATTAAATTAAATTACAAAATGAATTCAAACATCAATAATTTACATTAAAATATTAAAACTAAATAGACATTAATATCAACGATTGAATTTATGAAAAGAGCATTTAATCTGAATTTGACCGGTTTCAATTCATCGAGATTAAGGGAATAAGGCTTTATTTTTCCTCAAATGAATTTCTATTGTGCATTTAAAATGTGAATTTTTATGAATTTTTATTTAATCAACGAAAAATATAAATTTCCAAAATTTAAAAAAAAGACTGGAAAATTGCAGCTCAATTCATCCATCAACACCTCGAGGATTATTCAAAATTACCTCATCCACGAATTATTGCCTAAAATAAAATTGTTTGCCATTCAATAATCAGTACAGTAATCGAATCGCCATGGGCAATAATCACGCGAATGCGGCTGTCATCGCCATGGAAAGGGGCAGTGGCCATGGACAGCATGGAAGTGGACGACGAAATCAGCAGGGTGAGCAGCCATATCATCTGTACCATCCAACCAGCCACCATTTGGTCATTCACACAAATGGTTGGTTTTGGATTACTGACTAATTGAACATATTTACATATTTTTAATTGAATTTGTTGCAATTTTAATTCAAATTAAATCAATTTTTATTCTCAATTTAATATTTAAAAATACCAATTTTTCATTGAACAAAATTTTTTGCTTTTTGCCAACTAGGTGCAATCGGCATTCACCAGAAAATGGGGAATAAGCCTTCCCTCCATTTCCCTCATTTTCATTGGCATTCATCCTCCATTCTTTTTTTTCCTTTTAGCGAAGTTTTGCGCCCATTTTCCGCCAGCAATTAGCCATTCCCTCCCTCCTTTTTTCCCCAATTTTCTTTCAACTCGGCACACCGCTTAACCAATCCAGCAAAAGAAAAAAGGTGGAAGAAAATTCTCGAAATGTCAAAAACAAAGTAATTTTAATGCCAAACCAAATAATCCGGCTTAATATATGCAATTTAATAATTAATAAATATTAAAAAGTTTTTAATCGAATTTTTTTAAATAAAATTTCGTTTCATCTTTATTCCCCACTTTTTGGTTGTTTATTCACCTTTTCATCCGGTTCCCATCCACATTTCACTTAAATTCCTTTCATCAAATTTATAAAAGTTCAAAATATTGTTGACAAATCAAATGTGGGAAGGGGAAGGGAAAACTCACACGATGGTTTGGCCATCAATTCATTCATTCATTTCATTCCATCCAAACCAACATTCTCGGCAATTGGCCTCACGGTTCTTTCTCCTCCCTTTCCCGTGAAGGCACTCACTCTTGTGGCCAAAGTGCCAGCTGTCCTTTCCCGTCTATTAGCAATGTACCCTTCCGCCGGGCATTTCATAGACCTTTTCCAAACCCCTTTCCCCTTCTTTTAAGCCAGCAATCTCGCGAAAATCAATAAAGCCCCTGAAGGCGGGACCTCCTTGAAGCGAATTTTTGGCAAAAAATAAATGAATGAATGAATTATTGGCAGCCTCAAAAATTTCAAATATTTTAATGAGAATTCGGATTATTAAAAATATTTCTAAAATTGAATGAATTTAAATCATTTATTTTGAATTAATTATCTCAATTGCCCTAAAATTAATTCTTCTTGGCCAGCTAATCCCTCATCAGCCAAACATCAAATCCAAATTTATTAGCGTGTTAAAAATAGGAAAAAACTAATTTTAAGCAATCCATATGCAAATGGCGAAATAAAACACAATTTTAAAACTCCCTAACTCCTCCATTCGGCAAAATTGGTGAATTAATTTATTACTAAAATAAAATGCCAAAGCCTTTCTCCCTAATATTATTATTTAGCCAAAAATAAACAAAATTATTTTCTTGTTTTCTTTAAAAGATCTATTAATATTCTGGTTGACATCGAAAATAATTAAAGGGAATATTTTGATTATTCCAAAATGGGTAATTTCAATCAAAAAATAACTACTACTGTATATCAAATTTGATTTTAATACCTTATTAGGCTGAAATCAAAACAAAAAATCATAAAATGTTAAATTTCGATCTAATTTCTCAAAATAAAATACCAATTTTTCTTCCCTTTTAATGAACATATTTTTTGTTACTATTTTTGGACAGAGGATAATGTGGTAAAAAATTCTCATCCCTTCGCAAAATAAATATTCGCCTTTGCCCCAATCCATTGCTTTTGGTTTGTCGTCGATGGCACCAAAACGAATTTTCGCACGCATATCTCTTTAGCGGAAAAAAGAGTCGAGAAAATGCCAAAAGCAGCGTAAAGGAAAATGAGGAAAATTGACTGAATTGGCCAGGCTCAATTGCGTTCACCAAATATAGTATAAGAGAATGAATATTAAATAGCATTCTCAAAAAATACTAGAAAAAAATATTCAATTATAATTTTTTATTAATAAAAACAACAAAATGAGCAACAATGACAACTTTCCTCCCTCCTCAAAAAATGATGATTTTTTTTGGATTAAATTTGGACAAAAATAGAAAGAGGAAAATGGGTTTTATTTGGTTTAGTGGATCATCCATAAATAAAAATAAATATTTAGAATCATGTGAAATTGGAGGATTTATTTATTTATTATAGCGCCAAAAATAGAAGAAAATAAAAATATGCAAATCTGAGGCCGTTTTGGAATGATGAATCCTCTTTGATTGAAAATATTTTTAAATTTTATTTTCCTTTAAAATAATTTAATTTTTATATTTATGAAAAAAAATGATTTGCATAAAAATTACCAACATTTTTCTAATCAATTTTGACTGACCATAAAATCGAGAATTTTTGTCAATCAAAAATTATCAGAGCCAAATAAATGTATTCTCCCTCATTATTATTATTATTTTATTGACCATTTTGTCAGCCCACTTTTTATCATAAATTGGTCGACAATTTTTCAAAAACATTTCCTCTCAAACGACCGGATCAATTAGTAATTTTTATTAATTTTAAAAGATTTTTTGCTGAAAAATTATTATTTTTTCCATTTTATTTCATTAAATGTTTTTCATTCCAAATTGGTGGCAATTACTTTTTTATTTAAAAAAGATGCGCACTATTTTTGTTGCTGAACATTCCATCACATTCTTTTGGCCACAAATATAGAAGATTAATTTGATTAGGCAGAGGAAATGGGTGTCAATAATATTTCTCTCGTCAATCCCTAAAAAATTCCACACAAACCAAAACAATTTATTGATATTAATAAAAGAGCATATTATTTATTAATAGGGATAAAATTAGAATTAAGCCATATCTCACTGAAAAAAATATTTATTCAAAAGAAAAAATTCAATGATTAAATTTTAACTTTTTTCATAGAAATTTTTCTTAAAATCCACTATAGAATTAAAAATGTTTTTTTCCTGCAAAAAAATTTCGGTTCTTTTGAAATTATAAAATGTGAATTTTTCTTCAGAAAATTTGATAGATTTGATAGAATTCTGTCCTGAAAGAATGGCGTCAAAAATAAACTGATGCGCAAACATTGCAAAAAAATGTCTCCCAATTTCCATCGATTCTTTCACACAAAATGGCGCATAAATTTGCCTAAAATTCAAGAAATTTCATTGAAACAAATTTGCGTATAAATTCATAATATATTTTAATTTATTTTTAAATAATTTTAGCTATTAATTAAAAATTCAATAAGTAAATTGGCTGCTTCTGCTTTGGTTGATCAACTTTTAAAGAGTGAGAAAAAACTACAAAAGAATTTTGGCCCCTCTCACATTCATTTGTTGCCCACTGAAATTCGAATCCCCGTCGACGACTTCAACAAATCATTTTGGAAAATTTTTCTGCCATAAAACTAAAAGATCAACGGCGAAGATTTCTCATTAATTGGAATAATTTTTTGCGCACATTCTCCAGAAGTTCTCTACACAAAATCAGCCACAGAAATTGATCCATCCTCAACATTTTGTGATCGAAAAGCAGAAATAAAGGAAAACATTTCTCGTCTAAATGTTCATTACTTTATTTTGAAAATTGCTTCTCAGATCAAAAGCAACAAATAATTAATAATTTGAAGAAATGTTAAAGTTTTTGAAGAATAAAACAGCAGAGGAACAGCCCGGAGGCGTTGGAGGACAAGGCGGAAAGGAAAAAGCCGCAGGCAATTGTAAGGAATTATTGAATTATTGCATGACCAAAATATAAATATAAAGGAACTAGTAATATTAATTCATCAAATTCAAATGAATTTTTGAGAATTCCACAAATAAAAATAAATCTAAATTTGACGAAAAATAAATTAAAATATTCTTAATATTTTTTTTACTCATCATAATCTCAACGCCCTTTTAAAGTAAATTAAATTTTAATTAATTAATTAATCTAATAATATTTATTTCCTCTAATTTCACCATCATAATTCATAATCATTAAAGATGTCTGGGAGAATGGGAATTGATTTATAATGGTTTTGAACCAGTTTATCCATCATCATCCATTCTTGCGCATTCCATTCCTTTCTTTCATTTTGGCAAATTAATTACGTCAAAAAAGATGGATTACTTTGGAAATGAATTTTATTCATTCATTTTGCTTTTTATTTTCCTCTTTTTTGTTTAAATTTTTATCTTCCACTTTTCAAAATATTACCAAAATCAAAATATTGATTCCATTCTCGATTGGATCTTTTCCTCCTCCAAAATTCTACAAAATAAACAAATAAAAATGAGCAAAAAGTCAAGTAGGATCACTTTTTTCCAAACAATTCCCCTATCAAAAAATTTATTTAAAAATGGTTCAAAAATTATCCTAACTAAAATTTATTTTTAAATTTTTATTAATTTATTTTTATATTTCTTTCTTTAAAAATTAATCAATTTTTTTCGGCCTAAATATTTGCCTGTAGACATGAGATAGTTCTCCATTTGACCTTTTAGTAATTTCAATTCCAGACTTTTTCCGCCACTTGAACTTCTTTCTTTTTATTCTTTTATTTTTTGTGATTTTGCGCAAAAGTTCTCATTTTTCTTTCAACATTTTCACTTCAATTTTCGATCAAGAATTCTATTTTTTCACTGAAAGAATTGAAAATAGGATGAAAATGGTGGGGCCAAACACGGAACAAATAACAAAAATTTTGAATTGAGGGGTAAGGGGAGGTTGAGGCCGAGAATAGAATTTTTGACGGCGAGAGTGGGGCGAAAGAAGTGGGAATCAATTTTTGACTCGTCCTCCCAATTCCCCTTCAATAAATGTTTTGTTCCTATTTTCGCCATTTTGGCCATCATTCATTGAACCACTTTTGGGAAAAGGAATGGAGGAACATTATTTGGGAAATGCTCCCCTTTTTCCTCTTTTTCCAGACCATTTTTTTGTTATCATCATTTTTACATTCAATTGATAATTTTCAACATAAAATATAGCAATCTAAAATGTCGGAAAATTCACCGGAAAATTATGGAACAATTCCGATGGATCCAATTCCAACAGAATCATCCGAAACAGAAATAATGGAAAAGAATTCATCGACTGAAATTGATTTAATGGAAGAAAATATTCCCGAATTTGTGCCATCTCAGCCAATTGTGATTGAAACTTCGCCAAATACGGCAAAAGGTGTCGAAAACGATGAAGATGGCACATTGATGGCCAACACAACATTCACAATCGACCCAAAAGGCAATTTGAAGCAACAATTTGCCAATTTTACAATCGAAAAACAACCTTCCATTGATTCGGCTGGATGCATTTCATCTTCATCCATCCCTCAATCACCTAAAAATTTCACCACAATTTCGGCACAACCCCCAAAACAACCGAAACTATCTACGGCTGGACCATCGGAAAAAGTGCTCAGATTCCAATTGCCGGCACCATGGCGAATGGATATATGTAAAATTGTTGTTGATTAAAAATACAAAAATAATAATCATCAAAATAAAATATAATTTCCTTATAATTTTTGCGTGCATTCAAAAATTCATCAACCATTTCCAATTTCCATTATAATAATTTATAAGTGAATTTTGGCATTGGCATTAAATGATTGTTAGGCACAGTAAAATGGACTGACTCATTCATTTATTCATTCATTTTTGTTTGCATTAATATTGTATTTTGCCACCAATAATAAATCCCTTCCAATTTACTCCCTGTGTGCCTGTGTCCTTCTTAAATGTATAATATTCACGGGAATGTGTCTATGTAGTGGCATTTTTATATAGAAGTAAAAGTACTTTAGTAATTCCGCGCACACCTGTCATCTTCCTAGTCTGTTTTTCAATATGCCCTTCGAGACAAACGCAAACAAAATTATTATCCTCGCTCAAATCTTAATGGCAAAATTTTAAGCATCTTCACGCACTTTTCACTTTAATCATCAATTTAAAATGAGGAAATTTAATAATAAAAATATTCCAATTTATTATTTTTCAGTAAAATTAAATTAAACATTTAAATTTGAATTTGTTCCAAAAAATTGGTTACCATAAATAAAATGAGCCAATATTCGTGGCCATTTTGTGTTCTCAAAATACAAATTTAGAAATAAAATTGTTCCCCACCCAATTTGCTCACTCTCATGTGTCCCACTTTTTATTTTACTCGGCCACTAGCCAAAAAAATCCACATGACTTCTAAAATAAATAAAATCAACCACACCACATCCATTCATTCCATCTTCCTTTCATTCATTTCCCTCCAACTTATTATCGCCAGCTTCTCATCAACTCAATTGAATATTTTTGGCCAAAAAGTTGTTCTTTACTTTAATCATTTTATGTTTTGGTCTATTAATTTAAATTAAAATTCTAAAAAAATATTTAAAAGTCTCTTCATATAAAAATACAGATCTCAAATCTCAAAAATTATTAAATATTTTATCCCATAAATAATACAAAAATAATTCAATTATAATCAAAAAATATGTTTATTTAGGGAATTAATCCAATTTTTCACGGGCATATAAATATTTTCGATGGAAATAGCTGTGCCATTTTCCGCCTCCATCCACCCAATGTTCCAGTTTCATCCCATTTTTGGGTTTTGCTCTTCCCCGAAATGGCACCCACCCTTCCATTCTATATTTGGCCATTTCCCATCTAAATGGATTAATTTCAGCAGAATTGAATTTCCCCCAAATTATTTTTAGCCCAAATTCTTGCTTTTATTTAACAGAATATATTTTCCCATGTAGTTTAGTTATTTCCTTCATATTTTGCCCGGCATTTAAAATATATTTTTTCCTTGTTTAATCCTCATTCCCTCAACATTCTAGCTCCAACCAAAATTATTTCCAAGTAATAATATCTCTCGGCAGTCAACATATTTTGAACAAATCCTTCATTTTTTGGTTGAATTACGTTTGGATTTTTTCCAATCATGAGCACCGGATTCACCTTCGAAACGCCAACAATTCTGCCTGAGGGCAAATCCAATTTACGGCTTTATTCCTTTGGCTCATTTATGGATGATAGTGACGAAAATGGTTGGCCAATTGAAAAGGATTTTGATGAAGAAGAAGACGACGAACTTTGTTCGATCAGCGAAGAGGAGGAAGGAAATTGGGATTTGGATGAACAACAAAATAATAATAATGAACAACAACATTTGAACGCAACGGCGGACAACAAATATTATAGAGTATTTTTGCCATTTCCAAAACATAAAATTGGCATTTTCATTCAAAAATCTGGGCAAAAATTTTTAAAATTCCAGAAAAATATGGCAAAAAAATTTTTGATCAGGCAAAAATATGGCATCCTTAAGAAGTGTTAAAATTATAAAAGTTTGAAAAAATTTATACTTTATATTGCTCTTTTTACTCGACTTTTTTGACCAATTCGTATTTCGTACTATGAAATAAGATATCATTCATAAGCCTTAAAAACTGCACAGTAGGAGGGTAAAAATTTAGGCAAAAATTAATAATCAGGCAAAATTTGAAATACGGCAAAGAAATGGCATCAAAAATACGGAAAATGCCATATTTATGTTATTATATGACAACCCTGAATACTCAATAAAATAAAAAAATGTGTCATTCTCTGAATTGATATTGCAAATAAGGGAAAAATTTTTGCCATTTTAAAAGATATTAGTCCTAAATTTAGAAACACCTGCTGCTGCTTTCAAATCTTAATATAATTTTTTGGTGCCCACCAAAGATTGGTCCCACCATTTAATTCAATAATGTGCCCAACAACCAACAAAATGTTGCCGTTGAATTAATTAAAGCTTTTTTCCTCGCTTTCTGTTTTTTGGATCAAATTTCCAAGGAAATCTCACATTTCCTGCTTCAAACAATATTTTTCTCCGCTCTGCCAATTCATTCCAATTAAGGGGCACAACCCGACCATTCATCGGGCAAAATTTGCTCATTTTTCTATAAAATATTTCTGCTGCTTAACCTTTTCAGTCAGCCTTCAAGCCCATTATCGGCTTATTCTTTCTTTTTTTTCTCATTGAGGCCAAGTAAAATATAGCAAAAGCGCCGAAGGCAATGTGCGGCTGTCAGCAATGCCTTCCCTCACCTCGATATAATTTCCTTCAATGCCTATTCGGCACATTCCCTCGCCAAAACTCCTCATTCTTTCTCCACTTGACTGGGAGCATACTGCACAGATTTTAGTGCCAAATAGGTCACCTTTTTTGAGCATCAGCTGCCAGCCGAAGGCATAAAGCCGCCAGACGCTTTTGGTCTAACTAACATTACTCACTCAATACCCTTTTTGGCTATATATTGACCCCATAGGAATTAGTCAGAGAGGCTAAGGAGGCCAAAACTTGTTGTGCCCTTCCTCTTCATAGATATTCTCGTTTCCTGTGTGTCTTCTCGACCCAAAGACATATCCGTCAACTTCCTCACTTTTTGTGCCCAACAAAAGGAAAGGAAGTTTTGGACAAAATTGAGGCGACAACTTTTTCCAAATATAAAAAACTTCCTTTGTGGGAGGCAAAAGAGCGGAAAAACCCGGAAGAAACTTTGCTTTTGCCTTCCATTGTGGGTTTAATCTAATTCGCAAATTCGGGCATTATGCCCAAAGGCGACATTGATGAGGCAAATTCCAAGCAAAACAAAATGTTCATCAGCCACCAACCACCCATTTTGGCCTCATTTATATTCTCGCAGTCTGCATAAATAAATAAATAACCAAGCCAATTTAACTCATTTGCAATTTGCATCCGCTTTTCCCACTCATTTCCCCCTTTTGGGTGCTCATCCGCCGAATGCCGTCCCTCTTTTTTGCTGATGAGTTCGCCTCAATTGACCCGTCAATTCTCGTCAAAAGTGCACAAAAAGTGTGAATAAGGGCCATTGGCTTTTTAGGATTGCCACACAGGAAATGCTGAAACGGAAAAGTGGCTGCTGCTGTGAAGCTGTGGGGAACAATCCAATTTCCACGCATTTCCTCCCTTTGCCTCACAAACATTTTTTCCCGGATATCGAATAAATGGAAAAAAAAAACATTGTGAAGAGAAAGAACGAAACAAAACAACCAAAATTGGGACAAACATTTAGTCAACAAAAAATTTTTAAGTCTCCATTCTCAATTTTGGTTTTTGGAACATATTTATTTGGCCTAATTTTGTTAATCATTTTAGCTTTTGAAAAGAAATGGACCATCATCAATATTCCATTAATGAATTAATTAAACCGAATTATTTGATTTAATGCGCGTCAAAAACTGTGCAAAAGTTCAAATTCACCTCATTTTCCACAAATGCATAAAATCCTTTTTGTAATTTGCCAAATGCATCATTGAATCCATTCATTTACCATATTATAAATTGTAAAATAAAAATCATTAAAAATGATCCAGTCAGCAAATAAAAAACTTCAAATTAAATTTTGTAAGATTTATTTTAATTTATTAAAATTGCAACTCCAAAAATTTTGATTTCGGCTTCCAAAAAATATTTTAAATTAAATTCAAAATAATTTTTAAAATTCCTTTTATTAATTTATTCATCCATTCTAATTCCCTCTTTCCCCATTTTCAGTCAAAGAATTTCTGGACAAGGCCAAGGACGATTTCAAACAGAAATGGGACAATCCAGCTTCGGTGGGCCATTTTTTGGATTTATTATTTTGTGCATCAATGCTTTATGTTAATTAATTAATTAGTATTAATAAAGTCTAAATAAATTATCCAATAAATTGCAAATTATTTTGACCAATTAAAATTCATTAAATTAAAAAAATAAAAATTTTATTTATAAATTAATTTTATTTTATTGTAAACCAATCGATTTATATGGGCAAAAAATATGTGAAATTTATGAATTTGGATAAAAATTTAAATTTTTGGTATGGTAAATTTTAAACCAATAATTCCATATCTTTTAATAGATTAAAAATAATCTTTTTGGAATTTTAATTTTGAACCACTCAAATTTTTCACCATTTTATTCACCAAATATATAATTTCCCATTTTTCTACTCCAATAAATTCCACCATTCCAGAGCAGTTTCCAAAAATAGATTTAATTCGCATTAAAATGCACAAATAATCCTTCCTTCCTTCGTTTCCAAATTCCAACATTCCACTATTTTATATAATATATTCATCGGCGAATAACATAAAAATAGATCTCTTTTCTATATCTCCTGCAAATCCATATAAAGATGGAATTAGGATTTTTGATTTCCGCCGGCTTCTTCGCCAAATTTTGTTGATTCGATTATATTCATTCCTTTCCAATCATATCGTATAACCTCTTTTAATTCCCTACCTTCTAATAATTTCCCACCTTCAATTTAGAACCCTGCTTTTAGGGCGAACTTTAAAAAATATTTTTATTGCATTTTCTTTATTCACTAAAGCTTTATAAAATGCACTATAATTTATTAAAAAATATCAATAAATTAATGAGTTGGACCCTAAATTTTCCCAATTTTTTAGGGGTTGAGAAATAATTCTCCACGGGTTTTTAAAAGAGGTTATTCGGTGTGTAAGATTGTTGATTTTATTGTAATACAAAAAAAGTGCTACATTTCATATATTCAAATGTTTCGGCATCATTTTAAACCTTCCTTATTTTGTTTTTCCAATTCCATCATTCCTCATTCAATCATAATATATCCGCCAATCCCCGTCCCATTCTCGGATTGTCACGAGTTTTTTTGCTTTTTGCTTTTTCCCAGCAATTCTCGAAGATTGTTCAATTTTTGCCTTCTTTACTCCGTACACTTCCTTCTTTTCGTTGCTATTTTTACGGCCAACTACCTCTCACTCAATCCATCCATCCATCCATTCCCTCCAATCCAACACACTTGGCCATTTCCGGTTGGATCGATCAACCAATCCGGCCTATTTCCATCCTTTTTGCTAATTCTTTTATGCTCCTCATCAAACATTGCCAATGCTACAGCCAATTTTCATTCATTCATTCCCACCACATCATTTCCCACAAATATTCTCACAATATGTTCTCATTCATACACATTTTTGTTTGATCATTTTTACATTTCCTATTACGTCAAAAAGATTTATGGGAACAATGAACAAATATTATTTAAATTGTGTTAATAAAAGGGCCTCCTAAACACAAATAAAAATGCGCTGCACAAACTGCAAATAATAAATTACATATAATCTCTTTTAAAACCCAATACCAATATGGAATTATTTTTCGACCCCTAAAAAAATTGGGAAAATTTGGGGTCTAATTCCATTTTATGGACATTTTTATGGACATTTTTCAACAAATTATAACTGATTTTGTAGAGTTTTAGGGAACTAAGAAATGCCATAAAACATTTTAAAGTTCACCCTACTAAAAGAGCTATGGGTCCTCAAAGTCGAGGCTGGGGTATTAATAGAGGGTGGGTATTAAAAGAAGTTATACGGCAGCTGTAACTATCACTGTCACTTATTAAATCAATTTTTAATGATCCATCTTTGCCTTCACTAAATAAATTCCTTTTTTTTATTTTCATTCTACAATCTTTTCCATTTTTAAAACAATTTTTTAAAATATTTTACTTTTGCAAAAATTTTTCAAAAAGCCGCCCATTCATTCCTTTTCATCTTTGATCATTGCAAAAAATATTTTAAATTTATTCGGCCTTTTTGTATAATTTTAGCAAAAAAATAAAATAAAATAGACTTCATCTTTGATCATAATTTAATTCAACAAAATATATTTTAAATATATTTTAGAAGCAATCCCAATGAATTTGGAAATTCACGTGAAAAAAATACAAAACAAAAATGAATTTAAAAAGGAAATTAAATATTTTTTTATTCCAAATTTGCTACCATCTTAAAATCCTTTTTAAACCATTTTTCTTCTCTAATAATTTCAATTTTTTGGATTCATTTTTTCAACCAAATTATTACAATTCCAAGGCGCTTCATCCAATTTTACCCAATTTTATCCATCCATCCAGACTTGTTTACATCCATCCCAAATTCCCTCCCATTTTCGTGCCTTCATCAGCTGCTTCTGTTGTCCCCTGTCCCCTCTCTGCTGGAAAAGTCGGCACAATTCCCCCTTTTCAATTCTCCCCGGGTTTTGGTGCACTTTTATTAGTCCTCCATTCCATCGTAGTCTCGGCAATCCAAAAATAACTTCCATTCATAAATGCCGGGAGCAATTTTCTGGCATCCTTCGCCAAAAGGACAAAAATATTATTTTGAGGACGTAAAATTGGCATTGGCCATCATTTCATCATTATGGAATGTGCAAATTTGGCTCATCCTTCCCCATTTCTTTATTTTTTCCATTATTTTGCCCTTTTTTGTCCCCATTTAATCATCTTTCCTTCCACCCAAAAATGTCAAAATAATAATATAAATGCCAGCTGTTCAATAATAATTATTCATTTTTCCATTGGATTTTCATTCAAAAACAACCCAAATTTGGAAACAGGGAAAATTGCCAGTGCGCAACAATTTTCCAACCTCTAATCAAAATTATTGTGTTTTTGCCAAATGAATGCACAAAAATAAATGAAAAATATTAATGAGAGAAAAAAGAAGAAATTTGAACCGGAAATTTTTTAAAAATTTCGGATATATTTTCAACTAAATTTTGGCAATGAAAAATATTTTTAAAAAATTGAAGAATTTCAACAAAAATTCTGATATATATTTCGGCATTTCTCCTTTTTATTATCCTATTAAAATATTCCAAATTCGGCTTTTCTTTTTCCTAAATTGATGAGAATTTGTGCATTGCAAAAAGGATGAAAAATTCTCTGCAAGCTGCAGAGGGAAGAGAATAAATTAGATTAAATTTGCCAACAGGCTAACAATATCCCATAACCATAGGCCTTATTTTTGTCCACATTTTGATCATTGGCCTCTTCCGTCCTTTGCATAAGTATCTAAAAAGATTGTTCACATTTTTAATTGAATTAAAAATATGAATTTTATTTCCTCATTTCCAAATGAACAATAAAATAGGCCAAATTGATTACCCAACAAAAAATGTTCCACCCTTTTAAAAACCAATCGAAAAACCATCCCATCCCATCCAATTCTCCATCAACAGCAATATATTTTCTTATCTTTTCCAATTCCAACCCCTCCGGGGTCATTCAACCATCCAATTTGTTCGTTCATCTTTCCAAGAGCAAAAAATGTGCTATTTTTGGCCAAGGATTGCTCAATTCCCATTCCCTCTTCCATTCTGCCATTTACCGCCCTTCTCGAGAACCAATAAAATTTGTTGTGTGTTGTTGACGGGGGAATTCCTCCTTCTCATTTATTTCTTCTTATTTTCCACTTTTACACAACCCAAATTTATGGCAAAATTTAGGAAAAAATCATCACAATTTTTTGTCCCCGTGAATTGCCTCTGCGCAATTACAGCAATATTTGCAATTTGTTTATTATTTCCATCCATTAAACCGGTTTAATCAAGGAATATTTTTGTTTATTTATTTTTTGGAAAAATGCGCAGGCGCCCAAATAAATATTCTTTAAAAATTATTACTTCCTATTTTCAAGCCTAAAAGGACATTTTTTATAGTAATTAATAGAGTAGAAAAGAGTCGGTTTTTCGAACGTTTCGGTTTGAAAACCTGTTTTTCGGGTTTTAAAAATTTTATTTTCTCCTATTTTCGGTAATTTTGAGCAAAATTTTCAAATTTACAAACCGAAACCGACTTTATCATACTCTATTAATTAAGCAAAGGGGCACGTGCCATTCGGCATTTTCCACTTCATTTTTGGCCAGACTGCCTTCCTCCATCCATTTCCGTTCCTCCATTTTCCCCATTCTCAATTTGTTGTCCTTTTCGTGCTTTCCTCCAATTTTGTTGTTAAATCTGGCTCATTCCCAACAAAATTGAATTTGTGCCATTGCCAACCGAGCGAGGAGAAACAATGGTCCAGCCAATGCTCAGAGCTTTTCAATGCTAATGAGGTTTTGGAGAAGTTCACATTCCCAGCACAGCCAGCCCAGTCATTCATTCATTCTTTCTGTGTGGGCGGCGATGTTCTCTCCCATTAGTATTTTTCCCATTTTTGCCCCCAAATTCTTTGGCATTTTCAGCAGAAGTACCTTTTAAAAGGAACAGCGAAAAAATAATTTTCAGCTGACGTGTTTTTTGGTGTACTGTTCTCATAAAAATAAACCACCTTTTAATTTATTTCCTCAATTTTTCCACTTTTTTGTTTATTTTATTTTGATTTTCAGAATAATATTTTTAAAAGTCCAAATGCACTATTAATAGGGCCAAAATGAACTTTAATAATTTTTAAAAATAATATTTTTATGGCCTTGATCAAACATTTTTGTGTATTCAATTTTTGTTCCATTTCCTCCCATTTTAAAATTGGCCTTTTCCTCCCTTTTTATTTGATTTTGCCCATCAAACTTTTTTTATTCCCGTCCAACTTTTTTTCACTCGAGACTGGGACCATCCCCCATTCCATCCTTCTTTCCAAAAATAGAGCCTAAAATCGGACGAACGGCGAAGTAGCCGGGAGTGGAAAAAATGGAAGAAAACAAAATGGCCGGGGAAGAGAAGATGGGCCAAAAGGAGGAGTCCATCTCACCACAAAAAAGGACCCCGTCGGCGACGGGACACACAGTCGGCCACCCGCCATTTCAAAGCACATACCGCTTCTGTGGGGTAATTCAGGGCCATCGAATCCCACCCCCCCCCCCCCCCCTTGAAGGACATTCAATGGGGAATTGAGCACAAAGGTTTAAATAAGCCTCCCACAAATATTTTTAGGTGCTTTTCCTTCCCTCCCATTTTTAGCAGCTATCCAAATACATTTTTTATTTTCCTCCGCCGACCAACGGCCAAATTATCTTTTTCACCTTTTCCATCCATCCATCGGCCAATATATAAAAGGCAAATTCCTTCTTTTGCCCCATTTTGTCTTATTATCGGCTCTTCACCTTTTCCATTTTAATCAAATCCTCTCGAAAATAAAATGATTCACAAAAAGTGGACACCGGCACACACTTCTCTTTGCCTAATTAAATTTTTGAGACAAAAATATATTTATTTTTTAGTAAAATTCCTTTCCTTTTTTGTTAAAATCGGCGACTTTTTCCAAAAATTGTCATAAAAAAATATTAAAAAAAAAAAAGAAAATTTGAATGATTAATTTTCGTCATCAATTTTGGGTTTGGCTCTTCCATTTCCATTTCATTTTAATCGCTTTATGTCGTTCCCATTTTCTATTTTTTGTAGTTTTTGTTCTGATAATTGAGTCATTTTTAGGATATAAATGGCAATTTTAGGCATTCTAAAAAGGAAAACATGGCCGCGGCCAATAAACCAACCATTTCCTTTTCCAATGGGCAAATGGGGCTTCGTCCAAAAATAACCCACTCCTCCTTCCCTCTTTGGTGCCAATGCCAACATCCGCATTCCAATTTTAATGGAAATATTGAATAAACTTTAACATAATTAAAAAATATTTAGCCAATAAAAACATTGTTAAAATCATTGTGAAAAAGGGGAAAAGATGGTCTCATCGGCCACTTCCTCCTCCACAAAAAACACATCCGCCAGCCTATTTTTGGCCGCACAAATTCCACCATCAAAAAATATGAATTGCCGCTGCCCTCACCCAACCTCAAATGCCGAATTTGAGGAAGAAGGAATGGACGAAAATGTTTTTGGATTTGGCCAAAAACAACAAAAAAGACTGGCCAAAAATTGTGGCCAACAATTCAATTCATTGGCCCATTTCTCCTCCCATTATTGGCATCCATCCAACACTCCAACAATGACACCTTCCCATTGGTTCAATCGCCCAAAAGTGCCTTTCAATTCCCCAAATCATCATTGCCAATTCCCTGAACCGCACAGCAATTTCGGCCTTTTCAACGTTGATAAATTCCATCAATTGGATGATGGCCAAAAGGAGGAGGACCAATGTTCGCCCCTTTTTCGCTCTCCAATGGCCTATTTTGTGCGGAACAACAACGACCAAAAATTGTGTTTATCGCCGCCAATGCCACCCAATGCTGCCATCGATGAGGCACCGTATCCATTGAGAAGGGTTTATTCGGCCAATTCAAATCAAAAACAACAAAAAGGCAACAATTTTGACGATTATTGGGGCAGTTTTGGCCATGATTCGCAGACAACCGCATCCTCCACCTGCTCAACGCCGGCCACCCCATTGTCACCCAAAAAGGCACCACAAAATTCGGCACTTGGATTTCCAATTTTGACGTCGGCACCAAAAAGTGGCGGATTGACAATGGGCACACCGATCAGAGAAAGGGAAAAGATGAATGGGCCACCGGCAAAAATGATGGAGGAAAAGGCCAAAGAAAAAGACAAACAAAATCATCGACAATCCTCGTCCATTCACATTGAGAATTGGACATCCTCCAAGGACCAACAAAGGCAGAAACAAATTCTTGTTCGGCAAACGGTCTCATTGGATTCACCAGAAAGTAGCACCACCGATGATTGCATCAATTGTCAACAATTTGGAGGAGGCCATGGCCATCATCCCCAACAAAGGCAGGCTCACCTTTCTTGGCCAGCATTGAAGGCCAATTTGACGGTGGTGATTGAGCGAAAGAGTTTTGTGGACAAAGTGTACGGATTGTTCAAAGAGGCCGCCTGGATGGCAGGAGGAGGGGGTTACGGCGGCGAATTCAATTTGAAGGCCGAATTATTTTGGCTTAAATTTGGCATTCGCCATTCAATGAAAACAATGTTGAATTGGCAGGTGAGAGAACAAATGAGTCCATCCATTCATTTATGACCAATTATGGATAATTATATATTCCCAAAAATAGTCACAAATCCTCTTTCCTCCTCTATTTTAATATTAAATGGAATTTGGATGGGGAAGTCCAAATCGAATTGGAATTGTGGAGGACATTTTTTGATGAAAACAACAAAATTGTAGGTGGCACGGATTAGTGGAATGGAAAATGAGGGGGGAGTAAATTAACCAAAAATGGCAAAAATAATAATGGAATAAAAACAAATTAATAAAAAGAAGACAAAAGCATTGATGCACAAAATAAAAACAAAATAAATGTTTTTGAATATTTCCAATTTTTTGTAGAACAATTCATGTTTGGACGATTTTGACCGGCTTAAAACCCTGGGCACTGGTTCATTCGGACGGGTGATGCTGGTGAAGCACAAACAAACGGGCACATATTTTGCCATGAAAATATTGGACAAGCAAAAAGTGGTCAAATTGAAGCAGGTTGAGCACACGTTGAATGAGAAACGAATCCTGCAGGCCATCGACTTTCCCTTCCTCGTCAATATGCAATATTCATTCAAAGTATGGACCAACCACCCCCAATGGCCAAATATTCATCTTTTTTAGGACAATTCCAACCTGTATATGGTGCTGGAATTCGTTTCGGGTGGCGAAATGTTCTCGCATTTGCGTCGAATTGGCCGCTTCTCTGAGCCCCATTCCCGCTTTTATGCGGCCCAAATTGTGCTCGCCTTTGAGTATTTGCACTCATTGGATCTCATCTACAGGGATTTGAAGCCCGAAAATCTGCTCATCGACAACAATGGCTATTTGAAGGTTGGCAATTGGATTTTGGATATTTCCATTCATTATTCATTTAAGATCACCGACTTCGGTTTTGCCAAACGGGTAAAGGGCAGGACATGGACTTTGTGCGGGACGCCCGAATATTTGGCACCGGAGATCATCCTCAGCAAGGTGGGCTCCTCAAAATCATTTCAAATTGGATTCACCTTTTAGGGCTACAATAAAGCCGTGGATTGGTGGGCATTGGGGGTGCTGATCTATGAAATGGCCGCCGGCTATCCACCTTTCTTTGCCGATCAACCCATCCAAATTTATGAGAAAATTGTCTCCGGAAAGGTAAATGACCCAATTTACCAATATCATTTCAACGTTTTTATAATTTTAAGGTCAAATTCCCGTCGCATTTCTCCAATGAATTGAAGGATTTGCTGAAGAATTTATTGCAAGTGGATTTGACCAAAAGATTTGGCAATTTGAAGAATGGGGTGGCCGACATCAAAAACCATAAATGGTTTGGTTCCGTCGATTGGATTGCCATTTATCAGCGAAAGGTAAACAAATTTGGGGGAATTGTTTTTTTATTTTGTTTTGTTTGCATTTTTGGTTGGTGGTTTTTGCTTTCCTCCACTTTTTGGGTGCACTAATTAATTAAATTAACATTTTCCATTCTTTCCTTTCCTTTTCATTTTGTGCTCTGTCCAATTCCAGGTTCAACCAATCAGCTTCTCTGTGGCCCCATCCGCCAAAAATCCAATTGAATGCCGACTCCTCGAGGCATTGTACCCAAAAATCAGTGGCCCCGATGATACTCGACATTTTGTGGACAATGTTGACGATGATGATTTCCAATTGAATGTTGGCGATGAAAATTTGCACATCGACAAATTCACAGAATTTTGAGGCCATCCACAATTTTGCTTTACATTTTCACAAACCTCCATTTTTAATGCACTTTTACTGTTTTATTTTTTAATTTATTTTTCCAGTCATTTTTTGCTCTGTGATTGATTAATAAAATTAAATGTGCCAATTTTAATGGATTTATTTTATTTTGAATAATTTGACAGATTGAGGCACCTTTCCTTCCAAAATGCCGTGGCCCCGGCGATTGCAGCAATTTTGATGATTATGAGGAAGAACCGTTGCGCATTTCTGGCACGGAAAAATGCGCAAAGGAATTTTCGGAATTCTAGGCCAACTTCACAATTTTAAATCAACAAAAAAGGCAATCCCGGTACCAACAGCAACAGAACACAAAAAAGATATTCCCTGCATCTAAATCTAAATGAATATTTCCCAAGGCAATTAAAAAGTGAAATATTATTCTGAATATTATCCGATTCAATGTGTTTTATTTACTTGCCATTTCAATGTAATTTTCATTTCTAATGAGTCCCCCAAAATTGTTGGTTCTTTAACTGAAAACTAGTCCAACAAATTGATATCCCCAAAAAACACTCAAATTTGTGCTTCCCATTTTTTATGCTCCTTCTACATAAATTCATAATTATTTTATTTTTGGAATTACCGTATTCATGTCCCTAAAATTCATAAAATTTGTTTTATTTCCAAATTTCCATTCATCTACTTTAATTTTTTTCGATATTTGTCATTATTTTTTGGAATTATGGAAAATGTAAAAATAAAAATGTTATCTTTTATTTTTTTAAACAAATTTTTTGCCGAATACATCTTTTCAAATTTTATAGCTTTAATTTTTTGTTTAATAAAATTTATATGGAATATAACATTATTTGTAAAATTGTATTTTCTTTTACGGTAATAGTTTCGATCAAACACAAAATGTTTGGAGGAATAAAAACATAAACAAAAATTCTAATAAAAAGCCAAATTTCAAAAATGAATTTTCCAAATTCGGCTCATTAAATCAGTCTCAAAATTTTTAATTAAATTTTATTTAACTAAAAAAATACGAAAAAATTTAAGGCTGGATGTTCGGACAATTTTTAGTTATGAATTTTTAAAATTTTTCAAAAATAAAAACTGAATTTTCTAAGCATCTAATTATAATTATATACTGAAAAGCAACTGATTTTTTAGGCAATCCACATAATTATTGATTATAAATTTTTGTTTTATTCAATAAATATTTATTTCAATTTATTTTTGTTTTGGTTTTTGATTTTCCACCTGTTAAGAGTTGACAATTGATTGATAATTCGGAATAGAACAATTCATTCATTATGTGTGGATTGTTCTTATAGTCTAGCCCGGGAAGGTGGATATACAGAAAAATCCTCTATTGCCTAAACAATTTGTAAAATAACAATGGCTTATTCATAAAATTCTTTTATTTTCTCTCCGAAATTAAGGCATAAAACAAATCAAAAAATTAAAAACAATGATTGTAAAATAAAATGACAAAATAAAACAATTATAATTGAGTTGAGGTCAATCAAAAAATCAATTCCCATGAATTTCGTGTACCCGCCGCCCTTTGACGAATAAAACGTTTCGGATGGGAGGCCATCTCAGCCAATGATTGAACCACCGGTATGCAAACGGGTGCGAGCCATTCCCGTCCAAATTGGTTGGACATAATTTGGAGGCATTCCAACATTTTGACCTGAAAAATACAAATTTAATTTAATTTTTGATTATTAATTTATGAATTTACAATAATTGGAAGAGGTAAATTTTTGCGGCAAATTCTTTTGCAAATGTAAAGTCCAATGGAATGAACAATTTTTGGCGTAAAATGCCGGCCACCATTCGTCGATTTTTGCTTCTTCTTCAGCAGTAAACAAAGTCCATCCAACATCGAATTGGCCAAGGATGAAGATTGACAATCGTCGTCAATTGTGATTGGAAGCGATTCGACAATCAATGGGCCGAGCTATTAATTAGTGGGAAAATATTAATTAAATTAATTAATTATAATTTGTCAAAATATTAATTTGTCGAAAATTCATTTCAAAATTTTTGGCCATTTTTAATATCAACAATAATTTATTTTCTTCCTTTTTTGGCAAATTAATAATAATTTTCACATTCAACCTGCATTAATTCGTCGCTCAGCGAATCCGTTGAGGGAATTTGGCCGAGGATTTGCATCAATGGCCCAAGAAGAGTGAGCATTTGCATTTTCTTCTCTTTAGAATGAAATTCTGCCTGGCTGATATTGTCAAAATATTTCACAAAAATTGGAACGAAAATGGTGAAAATCCTAAATAAAATTTGAATTATTAATTAATAAAGTAAAAATATACTTTTGTTGCCAGGAAGGTGATTTTTGGTAAAAACATTTGGCCGGGTCATTTTGAGGAAGGCTAAAAAATTATTGGATTGATTATTTAAAGTAAAATAAATTCATACAAAAAGTCCAAAAGCTCAGCAATTGAATTTGAATTGTTGTTCTGCATTTCTTTTTGTGAAATAATTTTGTCAAAAAATTCAATCAATTTGGCCTCAATTGTTTTGGGTTTTCCGGCCAATAATGTTGAACGCATTTCCAATAATTCAATCCTCAAATTTGCATTTTGGAATGAATTTTGTTTGAATAAATTAAAATTGACAAATTGCTGATTAATTCCATCCATCTTCTCTTCTTCTTCCACTGGTGAATGTTCATTTTCGGATTGATTTTGTTTGTCCAATGCCAAAATGATTTGTTCCCTCAATTCTGGCTGCATTTTTCCTCGATTGTAAATTGCAAAATAAAATGAAAACAATGCTTCTTTGAAGAATAGAAAATCAAAATGGCCAAAATTATTCTCTGTTCGAATTGATTGCAACAAAATTTGGATGAATTCAAATTGAAAATCCTCGAAAAAATATGCAAATAATAAATAAAATTATTTATTACTATTACCTTATTTTGAAGTATTAATAACCAAAATGTTCTCAATTTAGTCGGAAATTTGGATGGCAATTTGCAATTTTGTACTGCCCATTTGCATAAATCATTGTGCAAATTTGTATCCAATGATTGGCCAATGTTTTGAAGGAGAATTGCAATTGAATCGAAAATTGTTGTGGCTGATTTTATTGGCTGAAAATGAATATTTTTTGCCATAAATCTCCAAAAAATATTACCTCTTCATCTTCATTGAATTGCAAAAATGAATCAATTCGAATTTTTAATTCTTTGTAAAATTCCTTCTTCGTCTTTTCATTTTCATCGGCAAAACTATTCAGCCTTTTGGCTGTATTTTCAATTGTTTGGCAACATTCATTGATTTTCGGAATATTCTCCCTTTGAATTTTGCTTCGATTGGCCGAGAAAATTTTGCTAAAAATTAATAAATTTATTTTTAATAAAAAAAAACAAACTCAAAGGAAATTGTCAAAATAACATTTATGGTTGCCTTCGAATTTTGCAATATTTTCTCCTCAAATTGGACCTTTTCTCCTTCCAATTCAGTTTGGAATGGACAAATAATTGGTGGCAAAATGTTGAATTGGCCTTTTTGTAAACATTCATCGAAAAATTCGCCATTTATTTTACAAAATTCATTTTGGGCATATTTTGCCAAAAAATGATTAATTTCATTGGTGCATCTAAATTGTATAATTAATTAAAAATATTTTTGAAAAAAATTACATTAATTCATTTCCCCTTTGGCAAATTGAATGGAAATTTTGATGGAAAAAATTGCAAAATTGTTCATTTTTCTGCAACGGATTTGCTGCCTAAAATTCGAATTAATTTTAATTTAAAATGGTTTAAAACCCACAATTAATATTTGGCATTTTGCATTCAACAATTTCCCCTCATTTTCTCCATCTTCCTTCATTGAGAATATCCCGGCCAAAAGTGGATGCAATGTTTCATTCATCAAATTTCGATTCTCTTCGCCGAATTCATCCAAATCCAAAATGCATTTTCTCAGCCAATATGGCAGCAATTCAATTGCTTCCATTGCAATTTCTTCGCGATTTTGTGGACTTCTCAGCGTTTTCCCATTGATCAGCAAATCCAACCAATATAAAGACCTAGAAAAAATATTTTATTTTTTCACAATTATTCATTTAATTTAAACCTTTGCCAAATCACTTTTGATTGTGCGCTGCTTTCCACCAATGTTTCACTCAATGATTTGATCATTCGAAATCCACCGCCCATTGTGCCCATTTCCGCTTGCAAAATGAATGGTTCAATGTCTATAAAATATGAGGAGTATTTAATTTGGCGAAAAAACATTGAAAAAGGCGAAAAGGATTTAGCGGTTTAATGGTTTGTCCCAGAGAAGACCCTCAAATCCTATACCCAAACAATTGATCTCGTCAGTAGCATCGATTGGTATGGTATAATCGAAAATTATATGGTATTAAACCGTTTAAACCATTTTATGACTTAAGGTTCAAAACCATTTTAAAATTGGTTAAATTTAAGCTGAATCATTATCAATTGATGTTTCTCGACCAGATCGATTGGGTAAATTGTTAATAGGTCTATGACAAACCATTGAAGCGCTAATCTTTTCGCCTTTTTAATATTTTCCCAAAAATATTTTCAATAAGTTAATTAATTAAAATTACTTTCAATTGTCATTTTGGTCATTTTCTCTCCAATCCTCTCCAAATCGTTCATTCCACCATTTCCGGAATATGCCTTCACCAAACTTTTCATTGCTTCGGTTAAAATTTGCTCAGTTCGCTGAAAATAATTCATTTTAATTAATTTTTATTTGTAATTTACATTCAATATTCGACCATTTTGTGCTGGATTCAAAAAGATTGAACGAAAAGCGGCCATCAATTCCTCCAAATTTTCTTCCAAAATTTTGCCAATATTTTTAAATCTTTGACATGCATTAATCTTTAATATAAAATTATTAAAAAATTAATAAAAATTATTATTACAAAAAATTTGCAAATGTCCAGCTGCTTTTTTATCAATTTTTGGCCATCAATGTCCGAATCATTTTCCGTCAATTTTTCACAAATTAATTGGAAACAAAATGGGCCAAATGAATTGTTGGCAAGGAGGCAACCTTTCAATCGGCAGTGCAACATTTCCGATGTAATTGAGGGACCACCTTTGTCATTTTCATTCTAAATTGGAAAATTAAATCAAATTAATTTGAATGATTTCTTTTTCGGTAAATTGTCTCGTTTATACTCTTTTTTCGTAAGAAGGGGGATGCAGGGTTCCCCATTAGGATGTTAGGGTTTAGGGGATACGGGGGATGTTTTTACCCCATCATATCCGTAACCTACCCCCGTAAGAGCCCAATCCTAAACCTGATTCAAAAAGGGGGTGTAAATGAGACAATTACCTCTTTGTCTTGGCTTACCGGTTCGAAATCAATGGGAAAATAGCAAGAAATTATGTCGAACATATCCTCCAAGAAAACGCCTTTAAAATTAATTTATAAAAAACGCAATAATATTTTTGTAACCTAATTTTGTTTGACTGGCCAATTTTTGGTGAATTCTAAAAATGATCAAAAGCACTCGAGGGTCTTGTTCGCCTTGAGCCGATCCCAAAAAATATTGAATTGTCTTTTGCTGTGGCATTGAGGGAAATTGTTTGAATTGAATATTCAAAAGATGCTCAAAAATTGAGTAAAGAATAATTCGGTCTTTCTGCAAATAAATTTAAATTTTGAATATTAAAAAAAAGGTAAACCTGGCCATAACTTTGTGCATTATTATTGACGAAAAGTGTTGAAAATATTTGCTCCAATTGTTCATCTTGAAAGGAATATTCCATCCCAAAATTTGTTGTAATCTTAAATTAGCAAAATAAAGAAAATAATTAAAATTTTAATTAACCATTTTATGTAAAGTCGCAATTAGTAATTCAGATAGATGGCCTGAATCTTCCATCTAATAAAAATATTGTTTTATTTAAGTATCTTTAAGTAAAAATAACCTTGGAAAGCAAAAAATCGAGCAATGAAGTGAATTCTATTGCCAAAAAAGTATGGCCATTTTCGTTGATCAATTTCAGCAAAACGTAGCAAACCTAAAATAATTGCCATCAAATTTAATGCCATTTAAACTCATACCTCATCAATTGCCTTTGCTCTTATTTCGGCTTCTCGTGAGGTCAGTTCATTTCTGAGAAATTCAAGATAAATCATTCAAACTTTTGTAAAGATAAGATGAACCTTAAATCTTCCACGAATTTCAATATGCCATATTCGCCTCCAATTATGGAATTAATTGTTCGATCGGCTTGTTCCCTTTGCTTCAAATCCAATGTGCAATCATTATTCATTTTCATTTGTTCTTTTTTAGTTCATTTAATCTGAAGAAAAAGGAATAAATAATGGGGAATATTTTGCGGAAAAAAAACAATAAAATTGCAGAAAAGATTATTGAAAATGCAGAAAAGCTTATACTGGTTTAGTGGTTCTCCATTGGATACGTTGATTTGTATATTTAATTTGTTTTGAACCAAAACCCATAAAATGGTTTAAGTTGTTTAAAACCTTTGATTTTGATCAAATCATGACAAAATATGTACCAAACGATGTGTTTCGAGTTTCGACGAGATCTATCGAGGGTATAGGGTTTGGGGGTCTGGAACACCACTAAACCGGTATAAACTTTTTTGCATTTTCAATACTTTCTGGTTTCTGCAATTTCAATTTTTTTCAGCAAATTAAATACCATCGATAAATAATTAATTAATTGACAATTTATAATAAATTGATGGTGAACGCAAGATAGGGTAATCTGTAGTCTCAAAAAAAACTAAGAGTGATAATTTTGCTTAAAATCTGATTTAAGTAAACTTATTTTGCGTAAATTTTTCGCCATTTTAAAGCTAAAATTAGTTTTTAAAATGACACAACAAAAATGAATAATAACTTTTTCTTTGAAATTATATAATTTTATAATCAAGAGGGGGCAATACAAATTTTGTTGGAATAATTTTAGGTGCTTTTTTAGGCTTCGGCTTCTAATCTAAGTTCTAATTCTAACTTCTAAGATTCCTTTAGAAAAAATACGGTAGCAAAAATAAAAGCGATTTTATGTCACTATTATCGATTGGTTTTACACTCATCTCCCTCTGCTTTGCACTGCTCTCATCATCATCAGTCATCACTCATCATCATCACTCATCACGGGCCGGGCCCGACCCGGGTTTTACGTTTACCCGGGCCCAGGCCCGGAACCCGGATCATTTGGGACAATCTCGGGTTTTCCCGGGCCTGGGCCCGGGAAAAACTGGGTCCGGGCCCGGGAAAACCCGGGTTTCCGGGCCCGATCGGGAAAAATTTTGAATAAAAAATAAAAACCCGGGCCCGGCAAATCTGAAAAACCGGACTCTAATCATAATCATCTCAATCTCATCACATCGTTCATCATTATCATTGCATCTTCCTTCATCGCATCGATTTAAAAATAATTTCAATAAACCGTTATGAACTTTTCGAAATTTTCAATGTTTTTTTTCTACATTTTCATCAATTTTTTTACAAGTTAAATAGTATACCATCCTTATTAAAATTTATAATTTTAGAAAGACAAAATAATAAATGAATAATTCTTCCAATATACCATTTCCACCAGCTGATCATCCGCCTCCGCCGCCTGCTGATCCAAAACCTCAAAACAATGACAATGAGAACATCATTCATCATCGACGACAATGGCCACCACAATCAACAATGACACCGCCGCCGCCGCCACAAATGCAACAGCAGCAAAATTGGCACTGGCCATCGATGCATCCTCAGCAACAATTCCAATATGACTATGGGCAGCAATACGCACCGGCGCGACATTACATGATGCCGCCTCCAAATCCAGCATGGCAACATCAATATTATCCGCAGCACCAAAATCGATATATGCCAAATCATCAACAAGAATATAGGTCGAGCGAAGAATTACGTCGTACTTTAAGCATCCAACTGGAAATCACAAAAGAATTGAAAAAGTAAGTCGAATTTTGGTTGATTTGCCAATTTTAAATTGACAATTTAAAGAAAGACGAATGATTTGGGGGAGCAAAAGAATGATTTGGAAGTGCAGAAGAATAATTTGGAGAGTCAACTCAAGGAATTGTCGGCAAAGTTGGAAGTATCAGAAAATAAAGAAAAGGAAGTGAATATGAAGGTAAGCTAGAAATTGTTTTTTAATTCAAAAATGAATTTTCAGTTGGAGAAGAAGACGGCCGAATTTGAAGAATTGTTGGTTCGAATTGAAAAGGAAAAGGTCCAAAAGAAGACAAATCAACTGGAACAAATCCAATCGATTTGGGGTGGGCGTTCATTGACATTGTCAAATCCGGAGCTTGATCCATTGGTTAATTTACATCTAATTTATTTTGATTGATTTTTATTTTAGGCGGATGAATTGGCTCAAGTGAAGAATGAATTGGACAGCAAGAATAAACTTGTCAAAAAGATGGAAGCCCAAATGGAAAAGACAAATGAGCAATTGGCAAAATTAATGGAGTAAGCCTAGGGGAAAATAACAAAAAAAATGTCAATATTTAAAGTGCACAAAATGGGAATAAAGAATTGGCCAAAAAGGAGGAATCATTGGAAAATTGGGAGGAAAGAGTCAAAGAAATGGAGAAAAGATTCACGGAAGAAAAGGAATTGGCAATTGCGCAGGTAATTTTGCCTTTTTTTGTTAATTTTTAAAATAATTTTTAGTGTCGAATCGAGGTGGACTCCCGCATCACTGAAATGCAACTTCAACAAAACACGGCATTTGAATCAAAGGAGAAAGAAATTACCAAATTGAAGGGCCTAAATCGGGTAAATTGAATTTATTTTTTTTAACTAATTTCCAATTTTTAAAGAAAATTTCCAACGAATTGGACGATTCAATATCATCACGAAATCGTTTACTGAAGGAATTGCAGGATTTGGATGAAAAATTGGAGAAGCAGGCAAATCGATATGAAGATTTGGAAGGACAGAAAAATGATTTGGAGGGACAACTCAAGGAATTGTGGGCTAAATTAGAAGCATCAGAAAATGATGAAAAGGAAGCGAATATGAAGGTAAAAACCAAAAAAATTTGTTTTTATTCAAAAATGAATATTCAGCTCGAGAAAAAGACAGCAGAATTTGATGAATTGTTGGCCCGAATTGAAAAGGAAAAAGGCCAAAAAGTGAATTGGGAGGAAAAGATGAAATCAATGGAGAAAAGATTCGAGGAAGAAAAGGAATTGGCAATTTCGAAGGTAATTTTTTTCTTTACTTTAATTTTTTTTAAATTCATTTTTTAGTGTCGATCCGAGATGGAGGCCCAATTCATTCAAATGCAATTGCAACTTTCGGAAAAGAACACCGCATTGGAATCCAAAGAGGGAGAAATTACCATATTGAAAAGCCTTAATGAGGTAAATTGAAATGAAAATTTGAATTGGATTTATTTATGAATTCCCATTTTTAAGCAAATTTCCAAAAATTTGGACGACTCAAAAGCATCGCGAAATCAATTGCTATTGGATTTCCTGAATTTGGATTCATCAAAGAAAAAATTGTTGGAAGAAATTTGCATTGAAAAGGAAAAATTGAAGATGCAAATGGATCGATGCAAACAATTGGATTTGGAATTGGCCACCAAAAATGGTCAAATTGCAGCCAAAAATGAGGTAAAAATAAAAATATTTTTGAAATAAATCAAAATTTTTTAACAGGAAATGGAAAAGATGAAGGAAGATCACAAAATTGCGATGGAAAAACTGAAGGAAGATCACAAAATTGGGATGGATAATTTATTTGATGCATACAAAAGTGGATCGGCCGAAAAAGATGAGAAAATCAACAAATTGGAAGATGAAATTGATAAGAAGAAAAAGGAGATTGTGGAGAAGGAAGAACAATGGAATGCCAAAAAAGAGGTAGGAAAAATATTTTCTGAAATATAAAATCAATCCGGGGATCGGCGAGCGGGGATCATTCCACAAAAGGACAAAGGGCAAAATACAAATGGTGCGATTCCACAATCATGCAAATGCAAGCAATATTAAATATTTTAATTTGAAATAAGAAATTTGATTAGAAATTAAAAATATTTTTATCCACACATTTTTGTTCTCCCAAACATTTTGTGTTCAACTAAAACATTTTGTATTTTACCAAACTTTGTTTAAAATAATTTATGATCAAAAATTTATTTGATTTTGCATGTTTGTGGAATTGACATAATATCAACAGTATATTCACAATATAAATCAAACATGATTTTTAGGAAGTGGAACAAATGGAGGATGCGGCGAAATTGATGGAATTTTCATTGGATGCACACAAAATGGCATTGAGAAAAAAAATGATGAGAGAATCCAAAAATTGAGGGATGAAAATGGCTAAAAATGGAAATTATCAAATCATTAAATGGATTTATTTATTGAAGTTGGATGCTGATTGCTGAATCTGAATCACCCATTTTTAATTGACCATATAAGTATAAGTATTATTATTTATTCCACCCAAATTATCATATTTTATTCCCTCCCGTAGACAAACAGTTCATCATATATTAATTATCCACATAATTTGAAAATTAATTGTCTTTTATATTCAACAAATAAAATTATTTTTTATTTCAATTTATTTTCTATTTTCGTTTTCCACCTTATAAGAGTTGATAATTGGCAACGAAATTTAAAAATTGGTAACTGCCGAAGAAAAATAATTCGGGTTTCGACGAATATGATTTCCTTTAATTCGGATGGAAACTTTAATGTACTCGCCAGTGACCAAATAAAACATTTAAAACCACCCAAAAAAGAATACTTGCCTTTTAAATTTAATTATGAATAATAATTTTCAATAATAAAAATTAAATTTTATCCAACAAAATATTTAAAGCTATAAAAAAGTCAAAGTTTTATAAGGAAAAAAATCAGCAAAATTGTGGGAAAATGAGTGAATTTGAATTGGGAGAATTGAGGATGATACAAAAATTAAATAGAATATTCAATTTGACGAGAAAAATCATTGAAATTGAATGAATTAAATCAGCAGAATTATAGAAATTTTAATGCAAAATATCAAATATTAGTAATAATATATATCCGTTTGGGTGGGTACAAAAATCATAAAATGTGAGTGAAAATTTTTTGATGAAATTAAAAAATGTAGAAAATTGGGAAAAATTTTTCACGATGTTTGTTTGACTATTCCGGCTTCCGATAATAATAAAATATTTTAAAAATTGAAGAATATTCGACTAATGTACAAATTGGTAATTTTTGATTAAATCTGCCAAAAAAATGATGAAAAGGAAGGAAATATTGGCAAGAATGAAAATTTGAAATACTAATTTTATGATAAAAATACTCAATTCTGCCAATGGCATTTTTTGACTGATTTCATAAGAAAATGAGGAATAAAGATATAAAAAATATTTTACAAAAATTTAATTTTTTTTTTTGAATTGCATTATTGGGAGGAGGCTCGGGAAATACAATTTTATATCTTTTTTGTTTGGAGGTGAAATTGGGTCAAATTTGTGTTTTGATGCAAAATTAGCCTTTAAAATTCGGAGAATTCCTTTGCGCATTTTTCCGTGCCCGAAATGCGTAACGGTTCTTCCTCATAATCATCAAAATTGCTGGAGTCACCGGGGCCACGGCATTTTGGCAAAAATGGAGCTTCGACCTGCATATTTTATAATTATAATTTGGCACAGAATTTTTGTGAATCCAAAGTAAACAAAAAATAAAATAAAATGTGAAAATGAAATAAATAAAAAAGAGTAAAGCAAAATTGTGGATGGCCTCAAAATTCTGTGAATTTGTCGACGTGCAAATTTTCATCGCCAACATTCAATTGGAAATCATCATCGTCAACATTGTCCACAAAATGTCGAGTATCATCGGGGCCACTGATTTTTGGGTACAATGCCTCGAGGAGTCGGCATTCAATTGGATTTTTGGCGGATGGGGCCACAGAGAAGCTGATTGGCTGAACCTGGAATTGGACAGAGCACAAAATGAAAAGGAAAGGAAAGAATGGAAAATGTTAATTTAATTAATTAGTGCACCCCAAAAAGTGGAGGAAAGCAAAAACCACCAACCAAAAATGCAAACAAAACAAAATAAAAACAATTCCCCCAAATTTGTTTACCTTTCGCTGATAAATGGCAATCCAATCGACGGAACCAAACCATTTATGGTTTTTGATGTCGGCCACCCCATTCTTCAAATTGCCAAATCTTTTGGTCAAATCCACTTGCAATAAATTCTTCAGCAAATCCTTCAATTCATTGGAGAAATGCGACGGGAATTTGACCTTAAAATTATAAAAACGTTGAAATGATATTTTCGAATGGGTCATTTACCTTTCCGGAGACAATTTTCTCATAAATTTGGATGGGTTGATCGGCAAAGAAAGGTGGATAGCCGGCGGCCATTTCGTAGATCAGCACCCCCAATGCCCACCAATCCACGGCTTTATTGTAGCCCTAAAAGGTGAATTCCAATTTGAAATGATTTTGAGGAGCCCACCTTGCTGAGGATGATCTCCGGTGCCAAATATTCGGGCGTCCCACACAAAGTCCATGTCCTGCCCTTTACCCGTTTGGCAAAACCGAAGTCGGTGATCTTAAATGAATGAATGAATGAATGAATGGAAATATGCAAAATCCAATTGCCAACCTTCAAATAGCCATTGTTGTCGATGAGCAGATTTTCGGGCTTCAAATCCCTGTAGATGAGATCCAATGAGTGCAAATACTCAAAGGCGAGCACAATTTGGGCCGCATAAAAGCGGGAATGGGGCTCAGAGAAGCGGCCAATTCGACGCAAATGCGAGAACATTTCGCCACCCGAAACAAATTCCAGCACCATATACAGGTTGGAATTGTCCTAAAAAAGATGAATATTTGGCCATTGATGGCATTGAGGGTGGTTGGTCCATACTTTGAATGAATATTGCATATTGACGAGGAAGGGAAAATCGATGGCCTGCAGGATTCGTTTCTCATTCAACGTGTGCTCAACCTGCTTCAATTTGACCACTTTTTGCTTGTCCAATATTTTCATGGCAAAATATGTGCCCGTTTGTTTGTGCTTCACCAGCATCACCCGTCCGAATGAGCCAGTGCCCAGAGTTTTAAGCCGGTCAAAATCGTCCAAACATGAATTGTTCTACAAAAAATTGGAAATATTCAAAAACATTTATTTTGTTTTTATTTTGTGCATCAATGCTTTTGTCTTTAATTTGTTTTTATTCCATTATTATTTTTGCCATTTTTGGTTAATTTACTCCCCCCTCATTTTCCATTCCACTAATCCGTGCCACCTACAATTTTGTTGTTTTCATCAAAAAATGTCCTCCACAATTCCAATTCGATTTGGACTTCCCCATCCAAATTCCATTTAATATTAAAATAGAGGAGGAAAGAGGATTTGTGACTATTTTTGGGAATATATAATTATCCATAATTGGTCATAAATGAATGGATGGACTCATTTGTTCTCTCACCTGCCAATTCAACATTGTTTTCATTGAATGGCGAATGCCAAATTTAAGCCAAAATAATTCGGCCTTCAAATTGAATTCGCCGCCGTAACCCCCTCCTCCTGCCATCCAGGCGGCCTCTTTGAACAATCCGTACACTTTGTCCACAAAACTCTTTCGCTCAATCACCACCGTCAAATTGGCCTTCAATGCTGGCCAAGAAAGGTGAGCCTGCCTTTGTTGGGGATGATGGCCATGGCCCCCAACAAATTGTTGACAATTGATGCAATCATCGGTGGTGCTACTTTCTGGTGAATCCAATGAGACCGTTTGCCGAACAAGAATTTGTTTCTGCCTTTGTTGGTCTTTGGAGGATGTCCAATTCTCAATGTGAATGGACGAGGATTGCCGATGATTTTGTTTTTCTTTGTTTTTGGCCTTTTCCTCCATCATTTTTGCCGGTGGCCCATTCATCTTTTCCCTTTCTCTGATCGGTGTGCCCATTGTCAATCCGCCACTTTTTGGTGCCGATGCCAAAATTGGAAATCCAAGTGCCGAATTTTGTGGTGCCTTTTTGGGTGACAATGGGGTGGCCGGCATTGAGCAGGTGGAGGATGCGGTTGTCTGCGAATCATGGCCAAAACTGCCCCAATAATCGTCAAAATTGTTGCCTTTTTGTTGTTTTTGATTTGAATTGGCCGAATAAACCCTTCTCAATGGATACGGTGCCTCATTGATGGCAGCATTGGGTGGCATTGGCGGCGATAAACACAATTTTTGGTCGTTGTTGTTCCGCACAAAATAGGCCATTGGAGAGCGAAAAAGGGGCGAACATTGTTCCTCCTCCTTTTGGCCATCATCCAATTGATGGAATTTATCAACGTTGAAAAGGCCGAAATTGTTGTGCGGTTCAGGGAATTGGCAATGATGATTTGGGGAATTGAAAGGCACTTTTGGGCGATTGAACCAATGGGAAGGTGTCATTGTTGGAGTGTTGGATGGATGCCAATAATGGGAGGAATGGGCCAATGAATTGAATTGTTGGCCACAATTTTTGGCCAGTCTTTTTTGTTGTTTTTGGCCAAATCCAAAAACATTTTCGTCCATTTCTTCTTCTTCAAATTCGGCATTTGAGGTTGGGTGGGGGCAGCGGCAATTCATATTCTTTGATGGTGGAATTTGTGCGGCCAAAAATAGGCTGGCGGATGTGTTTTTTGCGGAGGAGGAAGTGGCCGATGAGACCATCTTTTCCCCTTCTTCACAATGATTTTAACAATGTTTTTATTGGCTAAATATTTTTTAATTATGTTAAAGTTTATTCAATATTTCCATTAAAATTGGAATGCGGATGTTGGCATTGGCACCAAAGAGGGAAGGAGGAGTGGGTTATTTTTGGACGAAGCCCCATTTGCCCATTGGAAAAGGAAATGGTTGGTTTATTAGCCGCGGCCATGTTTTTTCTTTCCATCCATTTTAGAATGTCTAAAATTGGAAAGAAAATAGACCGAGAGCGAATGGCGCGGAATGGCCAAAATGGGAGGGGATTTGTAACGGAGTAAATGTCAATAGAGGAAAAAAAGAAACCCCAACCAAATACCAAAAATGAGTCAGCCAAACATAAATATGGGCGGGCACACTTTTATGGGCATCGTTCAAAGGTAAAAGTGGGAAAAAATAGATGGAGAAGAGGATTCAAACATTTAGGGGTATTTAATGGGCGGAGGAAACCATAAATTTGGGACAATTTTAGGACAAATTTAAGAGAAAATATACCGTAAATCCTCTATTAGAAGCCCATAGGTTTATATTATAAATTTCAGAATCATCCAAATGAGGAAAAAATCAAACAATATTTATTTTTTTTCACCTTTTCTCAAGCTTCTTATTATATTAGAAGTGGGGGGGTGGAGTGGGGGGGACTTCAAATAGAGGATTTACGGTAATGAAAAAATGACATTGTTTAGTTTAGAAAAAAGAACAAATTTCATTATTTTTGCCGGAAGCAAAAATCATTTAAAAAAGTTAAAATTGGGATTTGATTTGATTAAATTGAATTTTGTTTCCGGTTGAAATCATTTTAAAATTGTAAATATTTACAAATCAAGGTGAATTTTTTTGTGAATTTTACATTCATTTTGATGGGCGTGGAAATGTTCAAAATAAGGTGAAAGAAAATTATGGGAAAAATGTCAAAATAATAAAAATAGCGGAAATATTTAAATGGAATTTTGGCCTTTAATAATGGAAAACAAAATGAGAGGGAGGAGAAGGAGGATTGGCCAATTAATGAGGCCGGCGGTCTATTTTGGATGGCCATTAAATATGGAAGGCAAAATGTGAAGGAATATTCCCTTTAAATTGCACACATTTTCCCCTTTTAATATTAAATTGGCATGCGTGTGTTCTTTCCTCTACCAAAAAAAATTTTTTATTTTGCTTTTTTGGGACAATTTTTGGATGGAAAGAAAATAGGAAAAATGGAAGAAAATATTAAAAATTTTAATGAAAATTTGTACAATATTTTGAAAGGAAAAATGGCTGTAAATTCAAGAATGAGAAAGATGATTTTGATTTTGCTGATAGAATTTTTGCACTTTTCAAAAATAATCATAGCCGACAAGAACAAATAAGTCATGCGGCCTAAAATGGTGTGCCTCATTATGTTTGGCCATCTTTGAGTGAGGGGGGCAACTTCATCAAATCCAAATGGCAATGTGGTACTTTTTTTTTGTTTTTGAGTGGAATTGAATTTGTCCAAAAGTGTGCTGTTCTCTTGATGAAGTTAGCCAAAAGGCACATTCACATTCCACTCCTCAAAATGTGTCGAATCCAATTTGCCAAAACAAAAGCACAAATTGGACGAATGGAAAGGGAGGAATGGGGCAAAATTGTATCGGAACATTGGCCACAGACAAAAAGGGCAAAGGGGGATATACCTTCATATAAAATTAGATGAAATTTAGTTAGGGGACGGAATAAATTGGTGAATGAATGAATGAATAAAAATATTGAATTGCTCTTTGATGGCCCTTTCCACCCAACTAATTGCCGTGTTTTTTGTTGGGGGGGGGGGCATTTGCCAGCTGATTATGGCCATTTCCCATTTGGACCATTAAAGGGCGCGACAATTGTGAAATGGAACGAAAATGGGGGGGGGGGGGGGGGGGGAGATTGTCTGCCAGTGATTGTTGATAAAAATAGAAATAATGAATGAATAACATTTTTTGGTTGGGGAAAAGGGCAAAAGAATTATTAGAGGGGAAAATGAATGGAAAAAGAGTGGGGGACTGGATATAATTCGAAAATAAATTAAATTGAATTAATACTTTTTCCTTAAAAAATATGGTGGAGGATATTCTTCCAGTGCCAAAATTGGCAATAGAGAAAAGAAGAAGCATTCCAATGGTGGGTGGCTCATCATCATATTTGGCCAAAAATAGAAAATGGAGTGGATGAAGATTGGATGGATTAGATTTATGTGGAAAAGGAAAAATTTTTGAGGATTAAAGATCACAAAATGGATCGCAAATTTTCAATTTAGCAAATGAAAAAAAGCGAATTATTAAGAATATTCAATTGAGAAAAAAAATGAACAATTGGTCAAAATCAGTCTGAAATGATGAGAGGGAATATTAAATATATTTAGAAAGTGGCTACACTTTGTAGCGAAATTTATATCTCATCAGAATTTTGGGCCCTAAATAAAACGAAATTTATGGCTCGAAAATTGTGACCATATCAAAATAATAACAAAAGAGTAATTTTATGGCCAAGTTTAAAGTGTAAATATGATTTACAGAATGAGTCCTATTATAAATTTGGCTAGAATACAAAGTCCATTCACATAATTCGGTTATATAAGCGGCTAAAAAAATTTTGATTTGAAATTTGATGAACGGCGAAATGCTATAAAAAGTGATGAAAAAGAATTGAAACTTGAAGGAAATGAAAGTAATCGGGAGTCGGGGTACTTGAAATATTGCAAAAAATTCCCGAAAAGAATTTTTTGCAGAAAATGAAAAGAAGAACCTCATCAAAAAGCCATTTTTGGAAAGCATCCTGAAAGCAGCAAAAAAGCGAGGGAAGTAGAGCCCATCTTTGGTTTGCCAATATATTGGTTTGGGGCGAAGAAAGGAAAGAGAAGAAGAAGCTATTTGGCCAAAAAAATGCAAAGACATATGGAAGGGTAATCGGGGAAAAGAATTGGTGGATGGAAGGAAGGAAATAGGGGCAAATTTAGCAATAAAAAAGTGGGAAAGAGGCCCGATGAAAAGTATGTTTTTGTGTGTTTTGGCCAGAGAAAAACGTTTTTTACTATAAAATATACGGCCATTGGCCAATATTTCCACCACGGTCTGGCGCCTGCTGGCTTTATGCTGGCGGGGAAACTATTTTTGGATTTTCCCGGATGGAAGAAAATTTTGTGTCCCAAATTGACTACTTTGCTTTTTCTTTGACTATTTAAGCATGGTAAATATTTTCCCCCTTAAGAAGGATGTAAATGATTTTAAGCCTTTTTTTACAAAAAAAGCATTATTGCATTAATCATTCATTTATTTTGATTAATTAAGCTAATAAATAGAGGCCTTATTTTTTCTTATTATTGGGGGATAATTTATGGCCTCGTTTCTATGGTTTTTTGCCACTTTTTGTTGAATTTTTTATGTTATTAAAAACACTCTAATAAAAACAAAATATTAGCAATGTTTTCGGGGATAAATTTGGAACGAATGATGAAGGGAATAAAATTTTTTGGTGGGATAATTTAAATATTTTCTGCTTCATTTGGGATGTTTTTATGGCCGATTATCCCTTTTAATGTCATTTAATAAAATACCGTAAATTCTCTATTAGAAGCCCAAGGGCTTAAAAATTTCAGAGACCATCTAGGTGGGCTTCTATTAGAGCGTGGGCTACTAATAGAGAATTTATAATAACAAATGGGGGACAAAAATGGACAATGAAAATGGACGGCAAATTGCCAGTCGATGATGTGCCAGCCGCAATTTTCTTGCTTGGCGCCTACGGGGTTGTCGCCTTGTATCCTCATTTTGCCTTTGCCTTCCGCTTCAAAACATTGCCGGATGGAAGCGGTGGTTATTTTTGGATGGCCGAGACAGACGATGGATGCGGACTAATAAAAGTGCAGAGGAACCCGGGGAGAATTGAAAAGGGGGAATTGTGCCGACTTTTCCCCAGCAGAGAGGGGACAGAAGCAGCTGATGAAGGCACGAAAATTGGGAATGGGGAATGGATGTAAACAAGTCTGGATGAATGGATAAAATTGGGATAAAATTGGATGAAGTTGGGTTGAAAAAGTCGACAAATGAACTAAAAAATGAAGGGCCAAAATTGATTCGAGGGTGAAAATTGGCTTAAAAAAGCACAACAGTTGTTCAATGAGAATTCGCAAATAAAAATAAGAAATAAATTAGCAGGAAAAATTATCAAAATTATTGAAGAGAAGAAATGCATAACCCAGTGAATGAATTTGGTCAATTCAACAAATATTTATATGAAAATTGTGCATTTTTGTGTTAAATTAATTTGATTTCATTTTGTCGCAAAATTTGCATGCAAATTTAAAAATTTGTTGACGAATGTAAAATCAAATAAAATGGAAATGATTTGTTCATAAATGAATGCAATAATTTGAATGAGAATTTCCAAGTATTTTGGCAATTACATAGGTATAAATTGAATTTGTATTTTTATTGGGTAATATTGCAAGATAATATAGACTTTATAGCGGATATATACTTACCCATGCATTTTAGTTTTTGTAATGAAATTTAAATATTTGATTGCGTAAAAAGCAAAAAAATGAGTTGTGGGGGCGAATTTGATGCAAATTATTTTAAAAGTTATTTTAAATTATTCAAAGAATACGGAAGTTGCTCCATTATAAAATGTATGAAACGAAAATATGGAAAAAATGAAAATAAATACAATAATTTAAAGAAGGGTTGGGCGAGTATTAGTTATGCCCGAGGGTAAATGTGGATAACTTTTGGCTAGCAAATGAATACTTCCTGAAAATTTTTCTACCGTACATAATAGGACCGATTCCAATTGTAGGCTAGCTTCTGAATTTCTGTGATTATTGCTAAATTGAATTCATGCAATAACTTTAGACTCACCCTATAGAACTTTGGAAGCTAGCCCTATCATTTGGATTTTGGAATTGGAACTTGGTCCTATTAAATATGGTAGGAAAATTTTCAGGAAGCATTCTTCTGCTAGCTAAAAAGTTATTCACATTTGCCCGCGGCCAAAAATCATGTTAAAAAAATGACGAGAAAATGAAAAGATACTTTTTACTTATATTAAGACGAAACAAAAACTGAAAAAGTTAGAAAAAGATCGGCGACTGTCTAATCTATTAATGTCAAAAAATAATGAATTCCCAATTCCCATGCCCACGTTGATGAAGTGAACTGTGTTCCTTTATCATTCCTTCCCAATTGCCGCCAATTCCAATGTCAATCCTACTCCTCCCAGCCTTATTATTTATCATTGATAAGAAAATTTTTGCTGCGCGAAAACCCCCTTTTGGTAATATTTGCGATTTGGATTAATCTTTAATAATGGAGAAAGGAATTCTCATTGGACGATTTTTGATTGTTCCCCGCCAGTCACCGCAGATGGAAAAGTCCATCCAAATTTGGGGGTTCCGCCGATGCTCTTCTCTACTAGCGTCACATTTCGTTGACAGGGAAATTTAGCGGCGGCGTTGATCTAAATTAAGCAGCCATTCCCAGTCCAAAGTATAGCAAAAATGCGTTTGGTTTTTGGGTGGAGTAGAAACAAATGGTCGGCGAAACGTGTGATGATAAGGGAAATTTGGCAAGGCGGACATTAATTTGGCATTTTTTGGAGATTTAATATACCGTATTTCCTCTATTATTAACCCCCTCTAATTAACCCCCCTTTTGAGAATTTTTAATGAAAAAAGTGAATTTTTCCCTCTTTGGAGGGTCTGAAACCCAGGCCATTAATAGAGGAAATACGATATTCAAATAATGAATAATAATTGGAAAAATAAATTAATTTGATTGAATCAGAATAAGTCTTTGAGAGAAAATGTATCAATTGAGAGGAAATGATGACAGCTTTATTATTTGCCAATTCGGAGCTGAATATAAGGATTGTGGGTGGAAATCGGCTGTCAATAACAAAAATAACAATCGATTTGGGGAGGAATTTGGTGGTTGGTGGAGTGGACAATTGAATGAGAATGGGAAGGAAAAAAATGGTCAGCTGAATGAGGGCTGGGAATGAAATTGTTGGGGAAAGGCCAAAAACACAAAATATTGAGAATTTTTGGGAAAATATTCATCAGAAATGATGAAACTGGTGGAATGGAAAGGCAATTTCTGAAAATGAGCTACGCGAGATCAATGTTTGACTGAACTGATTTATCATTCCTATTTTGATTTTGTGTTTTGGGTCTTTCAGTTCACATTTCTCGCCATTCATTATTTTTTTCTTTTCACTTTTCAGCAGTTAATAATGTCTGGTCTGGTGCGCAATTTTTGAAGAATAAATTTATATTTGATCGTCTATCTATTTTTTATCGCCTCATTTTATAGACACTCCATAAATGGGTAGCCTATCAATTTTTCGCGCACATTGGGTTTTGGTGGATGCCGGTGTCCGCCCCTCTCCAAAACCCATTCCCATCCTTTCTAACAATATTTCATTGAAAGATTGGAAGCAATTTTGGGGAATGAGAATTTTGGGCGGGTTCCCCAACCATTAAAGAAGCATATTCTCTGCATTTTTATTAGCAAAAAATGAGTAGAAATAGCAAATTGTTTTGGTTTGATCGATCATTTGGAGACGACAATTTACCCATCAAAAATTGGAGAAGACTGAATTTGGTTGGGGGAATGTGGAGCTGCGCGGAAGTGGAAAAATGGTAGCAAATTAGGTGGTGGGGGGAATTGGGCGGCGGTGGAAAACTATTTTTGGAAGTTTTTGATAAAATGGAGGCGGTGGGCGAAGTGAAACAGGAATTTGGGTGGTGGAATTGCGCACAACACAAAAACATTGTGATTGGGGGACGAAATGGGGAATGGGAAGTAGAATTGTGGGAGAATACAAAACACATTTAAATATATTTATATATAAATTTCCAGGTTTTATTTTTGAATTTATTTTAAATTCATTTATTAATCACAATAAAATCTCGATGATTTTTCTATTATTTTCTCTCTTTTAAAAATATGACGTGAACATATTCTATTCATTTGTTGTTATTCACCAGAAAACAATAAAAAGTGATGTCATTGTGTCAACCTCAACTTAACCCATTTTCCTCCCACTTTAAATGAATGAAAGAATTCCTAATTTGGAGATGACTAAACATTTTGTAAAACTCAATGGGAATGGTTAAATCAATTCATTTTAACCCAAAAAAATTAATTTAATAAAGCATTGATGCACAAAATAATAAATTAATCCATAAAATGGCCCACCGATGCTGGATTGTCCCATTTCTGCTTGAAATCGTCCTTGGCCTTGTCCAAAAATTCTTTGACTGAAAATGGGGAAAGGGAGAATTAGAAAACGAATTTTTATACATTTTTAATTGAATCTTATACGGTACTACTGGAGTTTGGAAGGATGGAAGGGAAAAAAGATGCTGGTAGGCGACTCAACTTGTCAATCAAAAAGTCAATCAGTGGTAGAAGAAAGGAAACGTTCCCATCAAAAGGCAAAAATTTATTTACAAATCATGTAACTAAATTATCTCCGCCAAAAAAAGCCAATTTTAGAATCATGTAATTCATTTGAAATGTTAATTTTTTTGAGAAATAATAATAAAATGATTAAAAATTTGCAATTTATAAGACAAAAGGATATTCCTTCTCCCTTTACCAGTGATTGGCACTTTGATTGAAAGATTGAGCCGCCTTCTAGCATTCTTTTCCTTTCCATCCTCCCAACTCCATTACGGTACCATTACAGTACGCTACAATTGGGCGATGGCTTAATGGGCGACGTCGCTTGTAGCTCATTGAGGACGAAACTAATATAGATTATTTTGATGTTAATATGTTAAATCAAAGAGCTCACTGCAAGCTATATAAGATTTATTTGGTTTGTTCAGAATTAGCAGGGTGGTAATTAAAAAACCATTAAAAAGGGCTATTATTATAAATTTGCAAATTTTCATGGTTTTTTAAGTACAACTCTGTTAATTCTGAACCAAACCAAATAAAAGTTATATTAATCGATAGCCAGCAATGAGCTCTTTGATTTGACACCAAAATCATCTGTATCGGTTTGGTTCTTAATGAATTATAAGCGGCGTCGCCCAGTTGAAGTTTCCCTAATCCCATAGTAGATTTAGCAGTAGAAAATATTTTATTTTTTAATATTATTCAATTATTTTATTGACGAATGATGTGAGTTGCAAAAAATTTTTTAAATTTTCTTTTAACTTTTGAATTTATTTTTTTTAATATTCCATTGATCACGCGACTTTAATTTTAATAAAAATTGTCTGCGGCGGAATTAATCCCCTCTACTAATCCAATGCGCGAATGATTTAAAAAATTCCTAAAAAAACTTCTCAGCGTACAAAAGGGCGCTTCAGCCGTTGGATTTCGATGGAGTGGAGGGCCATTCTCCTCCTCATCCTCTTCATCTTCATCGGCCTCTTCCCCCGTTCGACTGGCTAAACACAATTCTTCCTCATCATCTTCCAATTCATCCTCGTCAATTTCTACTTCATCTTCGCCAATTGGCCGAATATTTTCGCCATCAGCCGTCGAAGAAGACGAAGAAATTGAATTCAATTTTTTCTTTGGCGATGGTTTCGTTTTGGCCAACATTCCGAAGGCCGATTCTTCGGCTGGATCCATCGAGCCCACAGCGGAATCGGCCAAAGAGGAAGAGCCAATTGAATGAGAAGCGAACAAAACGGCACCGGAGGAAGAGGAGGAGGAATCAATTGAAATGTTGGCAGTCAATTGGATGATGGATTTTGGCTGTTGTTCGTCGGATGGAATGATGGCGGCGGATTTATTTGGCGAAGATGTTTTTGAATCGTTGGATTGGACAAGAAGAACCATTTACAAGGAAATGGAGGCGAGGAAATGTTGCGGAGAAAATAATTTTTGAATTTGAATGAAGAAATTCTTCCTTTTTGGATTTAAAAGAGAAGAAAAAGCCTTGAGGAATTTGCCAATGCCAAAAAAGAATGAATGGATTTTGGGGTAATCCTCCTCTTTGCGTGGGTGTATGAATGCTTTATGGATTCTTCTTCTGCAAATTTCGAACGAAAGTTCAATTTTTGGTTAGAGTAATGACTAGCAACGGCAAAAATATATATCTGGGTACTCTAAAAATGAGTAAAAAAAATATGAATTATAAAGGGAATTGGTTTATGAGAAATTTAAAAATTTTTTTTGAATTTGTGACGCAAAAAAAAGGAATTAAAAAAAGCTATTTTTGTATTTTGCTTAGAAAAAAATGAGTAATAAAAAACAATAATTCCCCATGAGGTGAATTATTCATCATTTTTTTGATGCCATTTTTGGACAATATGAATTGTATTGTACCAAAAATTTTATTCTTAACTAATCAAAGAAGGAAACATTATTCATCATAAACAAAATTAAATGCCCGTTATTGTTATTCCTATGTTGGATTTCAAAGGAGAGACCTTAAAATTGGAGTACCAAAAAATGTTACCAATAAAAGAATTGGAAGCAATAGGTGAAATTCTTTAGAATATAATTGGAAAAATAACTAAATGAATGAGGGATGAGAAAAATTTAGGGCATCGAAGATTTGTTGGTTCAAAGCCCAAAATAAATATTTTGGGGGAATTATGAGGAATATTGGTTTATGGTTTGGAGGACATATTGAATTGGACTATGAGCCCCCATTTATGGAGAGGATGAATAAAATATTGAATTGACTGACAAAATGAATGAGTGGAATGTAGGTTGGAGGAGATTATAATTGACGAGGACAAACAGCACAAAAATTCCGCATTTTTACGGCTCTGATTTGAGGTTTAATGGTCGGCGGATCGACCAACATTTTTTGCTCATTTTCATGTCTCAGCGCCTGATTTTGGCGTTGGCCACATTTTTGTCCATTCACCAAATTTGGTCGCCGATTTCGGGGCACATAAAAACTTACTTTTTAAAATTTAATCAAAGGCCATAAAATTTTCTATTTTTGTCGTCGAATTATCCAACCAACCAAAACTGGGTTTATAAATTCGATTTAAAACTGAGGAAAAAGGACATTTTTGGCAGGGGAAGTGGAATTAAAATAGACAAGGAAAATATTCAGAAAATATTTAAAAATTGAATGGAACTTAATTGGGCGCCTTTGTGGCCAAATAAAATGGAAATGGCCAAATGCAAAAATTCCATTTTATTTTATTAGTGACGCTGCGATTTTCCCTGGGGTTTTCTTGATTTTTTCTCGAATTTCAACAAAAATTTACAATAAAAGTACAAAGTGAATTTGAGGAACTAAAAAGGAGCCAAATTATGAGGAAAAAAATGTTCTTTTAAAAGCATTGAAAATATTTTGCACCGTAATCCATTTTGGGGGCAACATTTCCTCCAATTTAGAAAATGTTATTTTTTTATTAATTTTTGTATTTTTTGTTCACGATAATTTTTTGGAGAAAATATTGGCCACAAAAATGGTATTATTATATTAATCATGTGGAAAAAGGGGGGAATTATATTTATTATATTTAGGATGAATTGAAAATAAAATGAATGAAAATTGAAAACGGAGGAAATGGAATGAATACAAATAATGGGAAAGAAAATTAATTAAATGTTTCCATTATAAAAAGGAGGAATAATCCAATAAAAATGTGAAAACAATTTCTGAAGGATTTGTTTTTTAGATTATTTAGAACATTTTGAGTAAAAAGAGGAATAAATGAGGCAAAATGATGACAAAATATTGGCCAAAATGTATTCAATAAATAAAAGGGAATATACCGCCGAAAGAAAAGGTCGCCATGGCTGCAATTTGGGTAAAAATGGGAGGGGAAAATATGAATGAATTGAGGTGAACCATTTTTGGAACGGGGATTCATTTTGGTTGGCCCAGCCATTCAGCAAGCATTCCTCCGGGTATTTGGGATTCTTGGCATGAATTCCCTTCCCTTCTTAATGCCGGCACTCATAAATGAAAAGAGACAAGGTGGTTGGGATGAGTGTAAGCAAAAAAGGCCCATTAAAGGAATGATGAAGGAAGGAGGGAAACCCTTTTGTAGCCAGACAAGATTTTAGTTAAGAGGACAATTTTGGCGACTTTTTGGTGGAAAGAAACCATATTATCGAATATTCAAATAATAAAAGAATAAAAATGCGTCAAAATGGAAATTGACCAATTCAAAATTAGTTCAATTTTATTTTTTGGCTTCCAAAAAATTTATTTATGCATTAAAATTGGCCTATTTGTATTTTCCATCTCAAATTCTATTTCTTTTTATTTTCCATCGAATAATTAGCATCCAAAAACGCTAATTATTTTCAAAAAATATTTGTCATTAATAAAGGACAATTTAATCCAAAAATGGGATAGACGAAATGGGTGAAATACTAAATAATATTGATGATTGGCCAATTCCCATTGGGAGATGCGCGCGGCATCCAAAAATGACGCAAATTTAAGCAGCTTTTCTGCTTAATTTTGGCGTAAACATAAAAAAAATAAAGTAATTTTGTCTGTCCATTTTTATCATCCTTTTTTGGACAAATTTACGGCATTTTTTAATGGACAATGAAGAAAAATATTTGTAAAAATTAATATTATTTGATTTTTGTATTTCTAAGAAGTTGCCGCTAAATTTGCTCTTATGTTAGTAAATTCCATTTTAATAGAAAAATGCCAAAAGACGGAAGCATAGGACAATAATAGGTAACAAAATTGAGAAGTGAAGGGGAGAAAGTTGATATGGGAAATGGAGAATAGCCATGGCCAACAAAAAGCGTGACCGCTATAATATTTGGCCGAATTTTGATAGCAAAAGTATTGGGGAATGAGAAATGGGACATTGCCCGAGGGAATAATGTGAAAGAATGTGGAATGGAATGGAATTTGAGGATGGGGCCAAACAATGGACGAGACTATTTTTGGGTGGGACCGACAATAGCAGATGATGTTGAGGAAAAGTTGTAGTATTTTTGGTTGGAAAATTGCCTATTTTGGGATTTTTTTCACTCATTTATATTTTTTCTTTTGGCCGAACATTTCCTGGAATATTCAAAAAAAAGATGATGTGGAAAAATGGAAGAAAGAAGAAATGAATGCTGGGACTGGGACTTTTCTATTTTGGCATTTCTTTTAAAGGAAATGACGACACTCAAAAAATGAAAATAATTCATTTGGGCATATGGATTTTGATCTGAATTAAATTTGATGTTTTTCTCTGAGGAAAACTGAATGAAAGGGATGAACCCAAAAATATTTGCTATGAATTTCATTTTGAGAATGCCTTAAGGCAATAAAAAATATGCAAAAAAAGGATGAGTTTGGCCATAATTTAATGAGTTTTTTGGGCATAGAATGGGAATGATGGAATCTTTAGGCAAATAAATATCCGTCCGGTGCCATTCCGTCCCAATCATTTGAAAATGGACGGAAATGGTTTTTTGGGGAATAAAATTCATATTTTGGAAAAAAGCCGAAAATTTATATTTTTTAAAATGAATTTAACGGAAATGGCATTTTTTGTATTATAAAAATGTTCCCAGCCTCTAGTTTTGATGCAATTTCTTGGGAATTTGAGCATTTCCATGGGAAAGGGAATGTCAATTCATATTTTTGTTCATTGACATTTTCCCCCCAAAAGGTTCGTGTCAATTTGCGTTAAATGCCAATTTTAGATGGCTAAATTAGGCTCACAGGTTGGAGGCGGGTCACCAACTATTTGCCATTTATTTTGGGTTTGGAATGCACGCGAATTTGACATGAATTTTAAATAAATTAATATTTTAATATTTATTCGAAACTATTTTTGTAATTCAAGAACTCTATTTTTCTTGTTAATTTAAAGTGCACAAAAATTCTGATTTTTGGTCATTCAAAAAAATGTTAGGAAGGATGGCATTTTTGAAAGTGTAAATAAAGGAAAATGCCATCCGAATCCGACTCGGGCTGTCTGTATACATACTTTTCCCGCAATGCCAATTTTAGTTTGAATTGTGTGAGCCGCCGTTCCGCCTCTCGATTTTGCCATTTTCTATTGCAACTATTCGGTGGAAGGGAGAGAAATTGGCCACTGAGCAGTGACTGGGAACAAGGCCTTATACCCTATAGGCAAAAAAAGGCTAATTGCATTTGCCTTTTTGTTGTGGATTCCCCCTTCCTTCCTTTTTATTTCGAATGTTGATGCCCCCCTTCTTGGCCCATTCCCCGCATCTTTTATTGTTCCCCTTCTTCTTTTTTGAATGATTTTATTTTTGACAATGCCATCCAAATTCTAAAGGTGGCCATGGCCATTATGAACTTTGGCCCCAAAATCATATTTCATCGTTTTCGGATGTGTCTATTCTTTGTTTATTCCAAGAATATTCTCTCAAAAGAGCACATTTTTCAATGCTTGATTGCGCAATTCATGCAAAATTTTATTCGAATTGGCCGAAACAAATTCCCGGGAAAATTTTGAAAAGATAGAGTAATTTTGTACCTTGTGACAAAATAATAAAAATTTGAATGATTTTTGAAGTTTGTAATTTTCCATTTTCCCACATAATAAATCATAAAAATGGGATTAGGAGTACTTTATTTAATGTAAAATAAAAATAGATTTGCTTGTGGGACATTCATGCCAAAAAGTTATTTTTGGACAGGATTATTTGATATTGTCTTGTTTTTATTTTCCTCTAATAAAATTTGCTTGGCGACTAAAAAAGGAATATTTTTTGCAAAAATATAAATAGATAATTCCGAGGAAAATTGGATTTTATTTAGAGGAGGAGTGAGGACAAAATTTGAATGAATTTTAGGAATAATAAATAGATGCTAGAAGAATAAAATAGGCAAAGGCAGCCAAATTGTGAAGAAAATGATAATTTTAAATTTACCAATAAATAAATGAAAAAACAATCGAATTTATTTGCCAAAATAGTCGCGCGAATTAGATGAAAAACGACGACCTTTTAAATAATATTGTTTTTAAAGAGTTTGATATGGCCGAAGATAATAAATCACATTTTTAAAATTGAAAATGAATCGAAAGTTGAGATGATAAAATGAATTGAATATAGACACAAATCAAATAAATAAAAGCTTCGCCCACATTTTCATGTGCCTAATTTTATATTGAGCATGCGCATATTTTATTTTCCCTTACTTAGACCTTCATATTTATTCTCCAAAATTGGGAATTTGCAAAAATAGTAAATGGGAAAATGGATGCGGGAATTTGGATGATTTTTACAGCGCCACATAAACAAAAAAAATGTTAAGGGATGAAAGGCCAAAACACATTATCAAAAATGGTTGACATTTCCCCCATTAGACGTAGTCCAAAAGTTCCAAAAAAATGAAGGAAACTTTGATGGATACAGGGAATTGATAATTTTTTTTAATGTTTTCATTTTGGATTAATTTTGCAGAAAAAAACGAGGGCCTGCAGGGATTTTAATATTATTTTTATTTTTCATTACATGGATCCTGTTTCCATGCCGTCGGCATTTGCAATCGTCTCCCCGCCCGTTCCGATGATCTTTTCTTCACCAACGGTGATTTTCCTGTTGATGAAGTTGCCATTTTTGGTGAGGCAATTTCCAATGTTCCGGTAGAACCCGAATCATTGGTTTGTTGTTTTTCAATTGAAAGACGGGCAAATTGTTGTTTTAAATTGTCTTTTGGGTCAATTGTGAATGTTGTGGTGGTCTCCGAATTATCCTCCTCAATTCCTGGCCCTCCATTTGCCTCATTTTCCATCAAATTTGATTGTGAAGAGGAAATCCCCGCCGATTGCTTTGTTTGGCCAATAACAAAATTTGCCTCTTGATCCATCATTTGTTCTTCATCAATGGTCGAATCCAAATCGATTGGAGGCAATTTTGCAAGGAAATTGAATGTTGCCGCATTATTGTATTCTTCCGCCGATGATTTATCCGATGATTTTCGGCGGGGGCTCACATTCAAAGTGAAATTTGCGTCTATCGACATTTTTTGATATTTTTGAAAGCTAAATTCATTCGAATTGTTCATTAATTAATTAAATTAAATTGGGAATGTTTCGTTTTTTATTCGCCAATAGCCAAAAAAGCATGAATTTGATGAAAATGCACAGTTGCCCTTTGGCTTTTTGTGATGAGAGTTCCTCATTGAATATTGGATTTCCCATCCTTCACAAAAGGTGACTAATTGAATGGCCCTCCCTATATTGGCCATATGTTTTAATGGCGACATATTTTGTCGTCCTTTTTTCAACAATTTCCTCCGAAATTATTTGTTCGAAGTTAAAAATCAGCTGTTCTTCTCCAATCGAATTGAAATGAATTCATCCCAGACATTTCCTTCCCCTTTTAAAAGTTTTTTATGGCATTTTTTGAATTGAAAAACATGAATTCCCAAAATTTAAGGGCAACATAAAGAGGTGAAACCATTTTTATGGTGAAATTGAATGGACGGAAAAAGGAAGAAGGCCTTGGTTTTGGTGACATAAACATTGCCCACCCCCCCCCCCCCCCCCCAATTCTCTTTCCTAACCATCCTTCCTATTTATTGGTGGGCTATGAATTTGATATAGAAACTTTCGCCTTTGGCCCCGTCGCGGTTGGATGGCCAAAAAGGCAAACTAAATGGGCGAGAATGGCGGGATGAGCAATGGGAAAAATGGATTCTTCCCTCACATTTTTGATTCCAAATGTCCTCAAAAATCTATTTTTGTCCCATTTTTCATGGATTCGATGTCCTCAACCAATTTGGGGTGGAATATTTCTTACATTTTTAGTATATTTTACGGCAAAATGCACTCAATTGAGTGAAAAATGAACAAAAAGAAGTGGTTGAAATTTGCCACGCGCTTTTTTCTTCAATCGCTGATTTGATCCAAAAATAAATTCTTTTGAAGATGGGGCTATGTCTTTTGTTTGTTTACATTTGAACTTGAAAACTGCGAAAAAAGAAGTCAAATTTAAGTGGGAAAAATTAACAAAAAGAATTTTCTTGGAAAAGGAATTCATCGCTTTTCGCGCACATTTTAGCCTCCTTCACAATTTTGTCGAATTTTTGTTTTTGAGTTCAAGTGAATGTGTGGGGGTAGGGAAGGTATTGAATGTTCACTGGAGCGATTGGAGAGGAAATACAAATTATAAAAGTGGAATTAGAATAAATTAAATCAAAAATAAATTAAATCAAATTAATTAATTTTACCCTCAAAATGCCATTTTAGTCGATCTTCTTCTGCGGATATTTTATCGACAATTTCTTTGCATTTTTGAGTCTCGTTGATTTGATCAATTTTGGGATTTGAATGATTTGAATTAACCAAATTGTGAAAAAGTAAAGAGGAATGATGCCTTCGATTGGGAATAAGAAGCCGTGGTGGCAAAAATAATGATTGGCAGCGATTTAGCATCGTTGTGGAGAGAAAGACAAAATTAATTGAAAAATTCTAAAATTGGCAAATATAGATGAAATAAATGATTAAATAAATTCGAAAAAGAGAGACTGCTGATTGAGTGGGAACTGTGATATAATTGATAAAGATTGCTTGGGGGTGGTGAGAAATTGAATCAAAAGAAAAGAATGGGAAACCCCCGGCGGAGGGTCTTCCAATTGAAAATATTTGTCAAATTTAATTAATTTAATGAATTGAATGGGAAATTGAACTAATATCCTCTTTACTGCCTCCCAAAAATTTATTTATTTATTTTCTAATGAATTTTATGTCTTCCCCCCTTCCTCGTTCGCCAAAGCCGTTCATCCTAAATAACTTTTCCATTTGCCGATTAAATAAATGACGTTAAAAATGAAGGGAATTTATTTTCGGGTGCGCGAACGTCAAAAGTACAAAATGTCGAATAGCGGCTTAATTGGTTAAATAAGCCGATATTCAGGTTTAACCAATTTAATCGCTCATTTTATTTGATTTAATTATATTTTTGTTAATTTTTAAACTTACGAAATTTTCGATATTCTTCATTGAGAAAATCGGAACGGAAACATCGAATTTGGGCGATGGCATCTTGCTCCTCCCGAACTTTCCTTTCCCTCGAATTTCGCATAAAAATTGAAGTGGCCAACATTTTTTGTATTATTTTTTATAAATTCATTTTGTGGAGGAATTGAACGTGAAGAGAGGAATTTTGTTGATTTAAAATTATCGCAAAAAAATGCATTTTATAGGACATTTAATGAGGAGAAATATTATTTCTAAATATAATTATTATTGGCGAATTCCAAAAATTAAAAATAAATTTTTGCTCAAAAATGGAAACAAAAATGCAACTTTTTTTCATATTTTTTTTTTGATTATTCATCGAAAAATTTTCCAGAAAATTTTGAGGCTGTCAACAGAGATTAATATTATTTCATCAAAAATATGTGAAAAATAGGGGGAATAAGGCTGTCAATAATTGTGAACACCGAGTGCCCTCAAACCAAATGCTTTTTGAGGGAAATAATATTGGGAGGGGGACAATGTGGTTTGTCTATTCTACAAAGTTTATCATTTTTTGCACATTTCCGTCAGCCGAATTCAATCCCCTCATCCACAATAGAGAGAAGTGTCAGCTCAAATTCACACGATAAGCTATTTTCAATATATTCGGTGGATAAATGGATTTGTGTGTCCGATCAAAAATATTAATTCGAATTTTATGAATTGAATTTTTTGCTTAAAATTATTTAAATGTGAATTTTGAATTAAAAATAATTTATGATTTAATAGTTATTATTTTTGTAATTAAATAAGTTCGAAAGCCCAAAAAATGAATGGAAATTTAATATGGAAAAAATGACTGAAATAAACAATTTATTTTTCCCTCGAGGAGCTTTAAAAGGGGAAAAGCTGACTGCTTGGATCGGTGTGAATGGGGGACATGGATGGGATTAAGGGACAAGGAAAGGGACGTGTGAAAATGTGGAAAATTGGCTACGGCCTAGACATGTTCCCCTCCTCCCCTCAAAGCCATAATAAAATAATGGCTCAAAAATAATGCGATTTTGTCCGGCAGTCGCCTCCTCCACCCCCTCCTTCTTTTGGCCCCAAAAACATGAAAATATTGGATAATTGTTGCACTTTGTTGTTCAGTTTGGTCAATTTGGAAAATGGCATTTTTTGGGAGTGCAAATTTGTGATGTGGGTGGAAGCCATTCATTGAGTCAATCCATGGAAATAAATTTGTTGTTTATGCATGGAATTTATTGGCAATGGCTTCGTCTACTGCTTCCTTCTCCCATTTTGTTCATTGCAACGTCTTCGCTCTTTTTTTGTGTCCCCAATCTTCAATATCCGGAAAACGAGTCGAGGAGGAAGGAAATGAAATGAACTTTTCCATTCCCTTTTTGCATGCATTCTTCTACTTTCGGGGATAAAGCCTCCAATAAAATTGGATTTTCGGGTAAAGGCAAAAAGATGGCCGAACGGAGACCAGCCAATAATATGAATTTGGCCGCAAATGGGAGAAAAAACAAATTTTTGGGGCGGCGTAAGCAAAATGGAATGAGGAAAAGGAAAAAGGAAGGAAATCATTGGACAAAAGCAGAAATAGAAGAGAAGAAAGATGAGTAATGGAAGAGGAAAAAATGAATGGAGGAAATGCGTGAATATTTGGTTTGGGGGAAAAGCAATTCATTTGGCGAATAAATAAATTAATTTTGGACTTGGATGAATTCAATACTTGCGTAAATAGAAAGAACTATTTATTTAGTGCACTAAACAGATTAATGGCATTTATGGATAATTGCTGGGACTAATTGATTAATGAATTTATTTTTAGTCGAAAATTGTCCGGTAAAATTTTAAAATATCTAATTTTATTTAAAATTAAATATTAATTTAAATATATTTCTTGCAACTCATCACTTAATAATATAAAACCCAAAACATAATATTAAAAACCCACAATTGCCAGCCGCTTTCTCTTTTCCGCCTGGTCCAGTGCCTCCCGGCTGTTCCTCATTGTTTTTATTCTTCAGGAATTTCAACATTTTTCCAATTCAAAATGTTGTTGTTTTCAAAAATTGATTCAATTAGTTATTATTTTTGTTGGGAAAACGATGTTTGTTGAACTCAAATCAAAGGAATTTGCGCATTTTTTGTGCAAAATTGTCCAATTTGAGAATATTCCAAATTTTGTAGGCCTCCTTCTCCACTGTACTTGATGCCAAAATTTTTTTGATCCTCTGCTGCTAATTCTTGATCGATTAAAAATTTCACAATTTGAAGGAAATTTGAAGTTTTTTCTAAAATTTTTTTTTACAAAATGTTTAGAATTGATGAATTCCATGCACGCAAAATTATATAAAATACGGTATTAAAAAAATATATTGTTTGTAATAGATTGGATTAGATTGCCGCGGGCATTGTTTTATTCGCTTGTTTTCCACTCCCCTCTCCCTTTTTATATTTGACCTTTCACACATTTTTGAACTCATTTTTGGCTGATCAAAAAATTCCCTCTGCTGGAAACGCCCAATAAATTAAAATTTAACCAATTTTGGAAAGTTTAAATTCCAAAAATAGTCGACAAATGCAATTAATTTGAAAAGAGGAAAAAAGAGGGCGTTTCCCAAAAAAACATGATCAAAAATTAAAATATAAAAAATTGGAATGGCCACTTCCAAAGAAGATTGACCAGAAAATGTGAAGCTTTTTATTGTTACCTTAATAAAATTTAAATTAAAAAAATTAATTAAAATAAATAATTCCAAAATTGATCGAAGAATTCCATTCCTTTATAGGAAAATTAAAATTAATTAAATTTTTTCTCATAATTTGGATCAAAGGCTGATTGATCCCTCATTCAGGTGTAAGTCAAAAAATGGAAGCCAAAATCAATGGGAATTAAAAATAAAATGAATGATTTTTATTTGCCCATTTCCCGCCGGAGCTTTTCCTTTCTTTCTCACCGCCTCCAATTCAAATAAATTTCTTTTATCAAAAATTTTTGGCCAAAACCGTTGCCACATTGGAATAAAAAGTCAGCGAAATTTTCCTTTAATAATTTGAGAAATAATTTTAAAAAAGGGATTTGGAAGGAAAAACGTGCATTTTCGGTCTAAAAGGCGGAATTCCCATTTTAGGGTGTTCATTACAATTTGATGACATCAAAAAGGACAAAAATTCCATTTTAGGCCTCCGCCCAAATTGAAAAGGGGAAAACAGAGACTGTGGCTGGGGCCTCACTGATCGAATTAGCCAATCATTGGAAATATTTTGGGGGAATATCATTAACAAAATGAGACATCGTTCAGTCTAATTTGGGCCTAACAAATTCTAAAAATATAAAAAAAAATTATAAAAATCAATAAAAATGGGAGGAAGGAAAAAACCATAAAAATGGGAAATAAAATAAAATTATTAATTCCGCATTTGGCCGTCATTCAATGTTTTTGGGATTGTTTTAATGGATGGAAAAGGCCGCCGATTGCAAATTTAATATTATGCAAATTCGAGAATAAAAATTGAGGGGCAAAAACAATAATCCATGGAAAATTTTCGAGAAAGAAAATTGATTCGCGGGGAAAATTGTGGGATAAATATATTGTTTTAATTTTTGGCGAGGGTTTTATTTTTGGCACAAAAATGGATTTTTTAAGGGTAGCGGGTTTTTGCCATAAAAGCACTCAAATTGTTGGCCCAGAGATGGTAAAAAAAGGTAGAATCAAAAGCAAATATTTGCGCCCATTTTCATTGCCCAAAAGAGGGGAGAGAGTCGCTTTCCAAAATGCATTTTTGAACGTGGAAACCGCAAATGAGGGAATACGGAATATAGTTGGGCCAAAAGGGGCAGATGAACAATGAAAAATATAATGTGGCCAACAGAGGTGATATTTTCGGGAATAGTACCCTTTTTGGGGTGATTTAGAAAGGGGAAAGGCAATTCCAACGACAGAATTTGTTAGTCCAAATCCAAATGAGGGCTCATTCCATGGATTTCCCATTAAATTCCCGAATTATGGGATAATGGCAAAAATTCGAATGGTTGTTTGATGGTTTTTTTGGGTGGCCATTCTCGGGAACAAATTTCAATGAATCATTTTTTATTGACTGAGTTCACTGTTCACATTTCCAATTTCAGCACCAATTTTTGTGATTTTCTATTTTTGTTTGCATTCAATTTAAGGCCAAAAATTGGTGTAAAATATGCCCTTTTTGAGTAAGTATTGAATTTTAGGAGGAGGAAATTTGGGATAATATTTTAAAAATCTAAAATTAATCCTAAATTTTTGCAGAATTTCTCCGCGTCAAAATTTCTATAAATTTATTTATGGAATCAAATATGGCAGTTAATTTTGCATTTTCCAAAAATTTTCAATTTTCTTAGAGCATTAAAAATCGAATTTCGGGCAAATAAAGCATTTTGGCGGATTAATTATTCGATGAATGGTTATTTTATTTATTATAAAATTGGTTTTAAAATTCTGAAATATTTTTTGTGTTTATAACAAAAATTAAAACAACAATGCCATTTTTAATGCGTTAGCAATTTTAGGGTTAGTCTCCTCCTTCCGTCTCGACCCCAACGGTTTAGTATTGAAGTAAGGATGGAATTATTCTACTTTTGAATGAAGAATTGCTTAACTTTTAGTCCCTTTTGGGAATTGATTCACTCAATTTGGCCATTAGCATTGGCCACATTTGCGTGGGAATTTCTGGAATATTTGGACCAATTCAGACTCAAATATTTATGTATAAAATGAATGGAATAAGCCAATATTTTGTTGGCAATAAATGCCAAATGGAATGTGATTGGGAATATTAATGCCATAGTTTACGACCCATATTCATACTAAAAATTTGTTTATTTAGGCATAAATGCGAAAATTACAAAATAAATTATTTGCACTTTAAGATAAAATGAGAAAAAGGGTTTATGTTTTTCACAAAAAGTTTGGAGGTTTTTAGGGAAGAAGTGGCTGTGCGGCACACTTTTTGAGGAGGGCATATTTTCCGTCGGCTCTGTCCGCTTTTAATAATAATTGCCCATAGTCGCGGAATGCCCATTCTGTCGTCCTTTTTTCTGTGCTGATGCGGCATTTTTTTTTAATCAATGGAAATGGCGACGGCAGTCTGGCCAAGGCCATGGCCACAATCAGCGGCAGGGAATGCTGCGGCATTTTTTTGCCTGTCTTCTCTGGTCGAGAATGAAAAGAATGGTGGCATGTTGAGGGAAAACCAGAATGAAAAGGGCCATTCGAGAATTCTTGATGAGGTAAAATGGAGAGAATATTTGGGAAGAGAGAGAGGAAAAGCCAAAGAAGCTAATGTTTGAGGGAATGGTTGCTTCTATTCTCGCTGGATGGGTTGAAGGGTTGCTTGCTGACAGCCGACCCTTATTTACAGCCGAAGCCTCTCTCTCTCCAACCGACCGCTTCCATGCCTTCCTTCTCAAACCCAGAAAATGCATGGACCCTATAATCTACCTCTTATCAATCAGTTCAGCGAAAAAATAGTGAAATATTTGAAGAGAACTGGAGAAATAGTGCCAAATATATTTTATGGCCCATTTTTTGGCCATATCTTCTTTTCATGCTGTCTGACCCAAACGAATTCTCTTTTTTGAATGCATTTGCGGTGACTTCAACGCATTCATTCCAGCAGTGTTGGGAAGGAAAAGCCTCTAGCGTATGCCGAATGGTGGCGAGCAGCTTTTAGGCCCATCTCAGGGCCATGAGAATATTTATGAAGCCAAAAGCTAAATCGATGCTTTTTTATTATATTCTCGGCTTTTGGAATGAGAAAAAAAGAGGCGAGAAAAGATTGGGAGGTTTACGAATTTTATTGACCCAAAAAATGCAGAGAAGTCAGCCGGCCATTGGCCCCAAATGGTTTCACAATAATTATGGTCATCAAAATTCAATGGATAATTTCCGATTGTTGATATATGTAATTGCAATTTATGAATAGTAATTTATAATTTTTAAATTTTATAATATTAAATAAGTTTTTGCAACTCAATCAGCCATAAATTAATTTAAAATATTTATTTAACTGTTTTAGTTCATTGTCAACATTTTTGATTGGTGCCTCAGGCAAAGGAGGATATATTAGTTTCCTTTCCCTTTTCAATAAACAAAATAAAGGGATACTGTACTTACAAAAAATACAATAGACGACACTAATCCTACTCAACCAATATGCCCTCATTTAAGCATCAATTTTATAGTCAAAATTAGTGGAAATGAGTAATTTGGCAAACCAACCATTTGTGAGGACCACAACATGATGATTGGAAGGATGCCGTAGATTATAGGGAAATGGCTCGGAATGGTGCAGCCTTCGGCTTTGTTCCCTCCGAATGTCCCGGCCCATTGCAATTATGGCCGCATTTGCCTGATTATTGCCCATTTTCTGCTGAATATATCAAAATTTATAGATTCATTTAAAATATTCGAAAGGGATAAAAATTATTAAAAAGGGAAATATTATTTAAAGTGTCCAAAAAAATTATAACGGTTAATGGTTTGATTTTGATGTAGACCTTCAAATCCTATACCCAATTGATAGATCTCTTCGAGGCGCATCGTTTTATATTAATTCGACCTAACAATTCTAAATTAGTTTTAAACCAAAAATGAGAATCGGTTCAAACGGTTTAATATCTTTCCATTTTGAACAAACCAGATAAATTATGTAAATCAATTGATTGGGTTAGGGTTTGGGGGTTTAGGACAAACCATTAAACTTTTAAACTCTTTTCGCTAAATTAAATACCATCAATTCAAAAACATCAATTTTTCTGAATGTTCAAATGTCTGAAAAAAAATTAATTTAAAAAACGATTATAAGAAAGAAAAACAAAGAATTACTGGGATTTGCGGAGGATTTATTGCGGCCAAATTTTTTGTCGGAATTTGAGGCTTTGTGGCCATAGATTTTAAATGGGCCTTGCTCTGGGCCTCCTTCGCCCAAACCCCAATCGCCATGGGGCAATAATCAATCTTTTAATGAGAAAGCCAAATGATGTAAAAACAATGAAAGAACAAACAACCCTAGAGGCAGATTGGCCACCGATCAATTTTAAATTCTTCATTCTTTTTTATGTATTCCGATTTAAATTCTCAATTATTCGGCTCAAGACAAAATTGGGAGGGAAATGGTCTAGTAGTGTTGATTGTGCTAAACATCCCGGATCAGTTTTTAGCATTTTAATTGGCATAAAATTACTGCAAAATGATGTCAAAACGAATTGGCCAATTCGCTACTGTGTGGCCATAAATTGCCTAGTGATTTCCACGATTGAGCCCAGAATCTTGCTCTTTCGGGAGCTCGATTGGCTAACATAAACAGGGACCATGCCTTGGGACAAGGGAGGAAAGCGATCATTATTGCCTTTCGCCCCTTCTAGGCTTAGTCGTTAGGCCTCAGGAAATTAATGCACTAATTGGTTAACTTTAAAAGGAACACATAAAAATCCTCCAACTCCCGAGTAAAACAAAAAAGATAAATTGGAAATTATAAGACACCACTGAGAATAGAACCCGAGAGTTCTTTATAAAATAAAAAAAGCGACATACCAATGCGTTAAAATATCACGCCAGCCAACCCCTCCAACTTCCTTATATAACTCATAATTCAAAGATAATAAGGGGATGTAATAAATAAGAGACTCATTTTGGCCTCACTCTCAGAAAATAATGGACATACAAAAAATAAATTTTATTTCAAAAGGACATAAATTGGCAAATCAATATGATGTATTAGCCAACAAAAACAACAATCGATTTTTGCAATATTCTCCATTATTATATGCTTGCTTCAATTCTGAATATGTGCTTTACTTGTGTGGATATGGTGGAAATGGAGGGGCCGATGGAATATTTGGGGTGGCAGCAGAAGATGATGAAGGGACTGAAAATATTAATTTAAATATTTTAATTTTTAAATTAAAACAACCATTATTAGGGAAAGGCGAATACGGCGGAGGAGGAATGGATGGACTCGGCAGATTGGGATATGTGTTGAATGATTCGACGATGGGTGATCGTGGTTGTTGTTGAATTGGAATTGTTCCAATTTGCAAATGGAAACGGGTGGACACGGAACCGCAGAAGAATGTACTGGTCACAATTTTAACCTGAAAATGTTGACAATTTGTTTATAATTTGTGCTATAAAATTATTATTCTCACCTCCATAGAATAGCTGAGTTGAATGATTTCACAATTGTTGAAGCTGGCCTTGCAACGAGGAATGGCCAAATGTCCTTGGAATATTCCTTTTGATCGAGAGTCCAACATGAATTGTTTCTCCATTTCGGCAATTGTACGGCTATCATCCCTTTCGCCAAAATGTCGAGTTCCTTTAATTGAATTTAATGATGAATAATTAGAACAGTAAAAACTCACCGTCCCAATCTCCTCTTTGCTTTTGTGCTTTGTATTTGACCTTTTCGATGAGTTTTGCCTTCACTTTTTCCACTTTCGATGTTGCATTTTCAATTTCAACGGTGATTGGAATCTCTTCGCCTGGCACAAATCCGCTTTTGGGCAATCGAATCTGAAAATTATTGATTTAAAGTGGAACAAAACAATTTATCAACCTTGGCTGCAATTCTTCCTTGTTTGAATAGTGGAATTCCCATGCTTTCGTCAATTTGTTGTACGGCCGGATTGCGAACCCAATCAATTTTGTTCAAATCAACAGAAGGCAAAACAACAAAGTCAGCTTTGCTCTAAAAAATGAATATATAAATTATAATTGATGGGCGCAAAACCTCTTTATCGAACCACCATGGTCGATCGATTTTGGCAGTACAAGTGTAGCGAATATGGCCAAGAGTGCCTAAAATAGAATTTTAAATATAAGTTTTAAATCGATTTTACCTTCAAAACTTGGTGGACAACCTGACGGTATTGTGAATTGGAAGGGAAAAACGTATTCACCAGCAAGAATTTTTTTCCCCGCTGACGACCAAAGTAAAATGTTTTGATTCAGGTAAGTTTCCTCCGAATGGTAAGGGACTCTAATACTAAACAATTGATTGAATTAGAATATATAATTACAAAAACTCACTCATGAATTTCTTGGTTTTCGCCTTTTCCTCTTTTTTCAATTTCGTGTTCGCTCCAATCAACTTTTGCTTTTCCGCTGACGTGCACATCAATTGATCTGGCCTCCATTGATTCGGACAATTGGAGAATAACCCTGGCTTGGACGTTTTGACCGGCAGAAAATGATGTTTGGGAGCCAAAGAAATCAATGCGGAAAATCATATTTGAACTTATGATATCAAATTTAGCTCTGAAAATGAAAAAAAATGGTATTGAAAAATTAGCTTAAAAGTGATTTAAATAAACTTAGGTGAGTGTTGAGCCTATTTGTTACCAAACTACCTAAGTATAAAGGCAGAGTTAACCTTAAAATTATGAACTGTTTTGGCTTGGTTATTAGCGCAAAAAGCTTTACTTTACGGCTTTTGTTCGAATAATTTTAGGTAAAAACTTAATCTTTTCACCGAAGCATTTCAATTAAACCATCTGCTAGTTTAACATTTAAAACTTATTAAACCGGTTTTACTGGTTTAATCACTGTAAATTACTGATTGTTTTGATAATTTCGACGCCAAAAAATTCTGCCATTTGATAATAATTAAATTTGTAAAAAAAATAAATGATTGGATTCAAAAGAAACCATTCAAAATGCGTAAAATACAATTAATTAAATTAAATCATAACAATTTTATTCAAAATAATTGATAACGAGATGAAGATCGGGCAAGGCAATCGGGCTTTTGGTGTATTTAAATAAAATATCAGATGATGATGAGAATTGAGAATGGGATTTGGAGGAATTTGGGAATTCAAAATAATAATTTATTCTTAACATCAAATTATTGGCATTTTTGCCTTTCCATTTCTTTTCTTTACTTCTCCTTTACGGCCAAATGATATGATGTCGACTCCACCATGTATTTGTCATCGGCAATCTTAAAATTTATATTTTTAAATAATAAAATATAAAAAATTCTCCCAACCTTCTTCGAAGGTGGCAAATTGTAGGAAGTTGAAGGAAGGCAATCCGAAATGGAATTGACAATTGGTTGATTGAGATTTGCTTTAAAAAATGAAAGATGAAATAAAATAAAATATTCTAATTACCATTCTTTTGTGCCGTCCCTCGCTTCTTCTTGGCTCTCGATGCCGATGGTACATAATCTGGATCCGAATCATTGCCATTGCCGCCTTGTTTTTGTTGTTGCCTTTTCCCTCGCCCTTTTCCTGTCCCAGCCTTTTTCACTGATTGCTGTTCCTAAATTTAATTAGTATTTTCCTCTTTTCATTATTCCCATTTCCACCTTCTGTTTGTTTTCTTCCATTTCTGCCTCCATTTTGGCCAATTCATTCTGCAAATTCAAATTTAAAATAATTCTAAATTCAATTTCCATACCTCTAATTTTGCAATTTCTTCTTTCGCTTCTGCCCATTTCAATTCGAACTTTTTCGCATTTGCCAAAGCCTTCGATTCCTTGTCTTTCATTTCTTCCTTTTCATTCTCAAAAAGAATTTTTGCAATTTTGTCAACATTTCCATCCTTCTCAATTTCTTCCTCCAATTTTTGGATTTTCTGATCTTTTTGTGCCAATTCACTTTTGTATTCATCGAATGAATTTTCCATCGCAATTTTGTGCCCTTCCTTCATCTTTTCCATTTCCTGTGCAAAACATTTGATTTATTTCAAATAATATTTCCTTTTTACCTCATTTTTTGTTGCCAATTCTTTGTCCATTTGAGCAATTTGTAAATTTTTGGCCTCCAATTCCAAATTCAATCGTTCATATCGATTCGCTTGCGTCTTCAATTTTTTTCTTTCAAGGCAAATTTCTTCCAATAATTTTTCCTTTGTCGACTCCCAGTTTTGAGGCAAATCCTTTTGGGAAGATTTTGAATCGTCCAAATCTTTGAAAATTTGCTGGAAAAATAAAAAATTTAATTCAAATTTTCATTTCAATTTACCTCAATCAGGTCGTTCAATTCAGTAATTTGTTCCTTTTTGGATTCTAAAGCGGTGTTCTTTTCGGCAAGCTGAGATTCCAATTGAGTGATGCGGGCATTCATCTCGGATCGACACTGAAAATAATTTTAAAAAGTATCAAAAAGGGTAAAGTTTACCTGCGCAATTGCCAATTCCTTTTCCTCTGCGAATCTTTTCTCCATTTCTTTGACTCTTTCCTCCCAATTTTCCAATGATTCCTCCTTTTTGGCCAATTCTTTTTTCCCATTTTGTGCACTTTAAATATTGGCATTTTTTTTGTTATTTTCCCCAGGCTTACTCCATTAATTTTGCCAATTGCTCATTTGCCTTTTCCATTTCGGCTTCCATCTTTTTGATCAGTTTGTTCTTGCTGTCCAATTCATTCTTCACTTGAGCCAATTCATCAGACTAAAATGCAAAATCAATCAAAGTAAATTAGATGTAAATTAACCAATGGATCAAGCTCCGGACTTGACAGTGTCAATGGAGGTACACCCCAAATAGATTGGATCTGTTCCAGTTGATTTGTCTTCTTTTGGACCTTTTCCTTTTCAATTCGAACCAACAATTCTTCAAATTCGGCCGTCTTCTTCTCCAACTGAAAATTCATTTTTGAATTAAAAAACAATTTCTAGCTTACCTTCATATTCACTTCCTTTTCTTTATTTTCTGATACTTCCAACTTTGCCGACAATTCCTTGAGTTGACTCTCCAAATTATTCTTCTGCACTTCCAAATCATTCGACTTTCTTTAAATTGTTAATTTAAAATTGGCAAATCAACTAAAATTACTTACTTTTTCAATTCATTTGTGTATTCCAATTGGATGTCCAATAGACGACGCATGTCCTGGTTCGACTCATTCTGCAGTTGTTGATGATGATTTGGCAATTCATTTGATTGGACGACAGCATATTGATTCGGCGGCTGTGGATATTGATGTTGCCATGGTGGGATTGAAGGTGGAGGATAATATTGCATTGGTGCCAATTGTCCATAGTCATGTTGGAATTGGAATTGTTGCTGAGGATGCATCGATGGCCAGTGCCAATTTTGTTCTTGTTGAATTTGTGGTGGTGGCGTTGTAGATTGCGGAGGCCATTGCCGATGATGATTGTTAGCATTGCTATTTGGTTTTGGATCAGCAGGCGGTGGATTGGAAAAATTGATCATTTCTTTTTCTGGAAATAAATCGATATGAAATTACTAAATATTATATAAGTAAAATATAATTATAATTAATAGTAAAAGAATAAAATTGTATTTGCTGATGACATTTTAAATTTAGCATAGAATGTTAACAAAAAGGATTTATCAAAAGTTTTGGAAATGTGTCAAATTGTGTAATAATGTTTAATATAAAATTGGATGTTTTTCAACAAATAAATGATGTGTTATTTTCCAATTTGTGTTTTTGTCATTAATTTATAATCAAGGCTGGTGAAAATCATTCTCATAATTAATTTCTTCTCAATTATTCTTCTCCAATTCTCATTCAATGCTGTTCAATTGTGGTTGAGTCCAACATATTTCCTCGCTGCTGTCCCAAAGTGAGCAAGTTGAATGACGTGAGCAGAGGCTGAATTGGCTGCGGCACCATCGGCGGTTGCTGGCGGCCATCGGCAGAATTGTTGTTGGTCAACATAGTCGGATGATTGGCGAACGATGATGATGCTAGAAAAAAAAAAATAAATACATATAAATATGTTTAATGGCATTCCGAAATTTCTCTTTAGCTGGACAATTTTGGAAATCTTGGCTTCTTCTTAACCCATAATAGTTTATTCGGCTCGGCATTGCCGTTTTACTGCTTTATTCTGTGTTTCAATTTCAAAGCAGTAAGAACTTGTTTTAAAGAGCTAAACCGTTGTTTTAACCTAAATCGATATGAATTGAAATTTCTAGACAAATCGACTTTGCCGAATTGAATGAACCTATTCCCCGACCGAGATTTTCAAAATTATCCAACTAAATGCCTGGACAATTCCGAAAGTGCCCAACTCCCAAGATTGCCCACATTATATATCTCAAGGTCAAACCTGTTGGAGAAAACAGTGAATTGTACAATTGTTGATGTTGATGTTGTTGACTATGACCACCAATATGCTGTCCTTGATGTGGGCGCGCAATTCCATTGTTGTTGATCGCACCCGATTCCAACTTGTAAAGACGCTCTTCCAGCTCATGGACGCGCTTGATCAGCCAAACATTTTGAGAGATGAGGACATCGGTCAAACCCTGTTGAAAAATGGAATTATAAATCAAAACAAAATTCGTGTTTTTTTGCCAGTTTTTCAACCCCCAAAACCTAATCTAAGTTTGGACTAATTTCAGTCATTCAAGAGTATGTATGCTGTTTTACTCTAATAAAATAAGTTTGGAATTCAACCTTCATAGAATTTTAATATTTCATTGATTAATCAAATCGCAATTATTAAAATTTGAAAACTAACATTGATATTATCCAAATTCTCGGATAAGGTCTCGACACGTTGAAGAGCAGCACCGAATGGAGTTGCTGATGCAGATGTTAAGTAGTCGGACATGATGTTGGCTTATTAGAAGCAATTTGACAATGTTATCACTGGATTTGATTAGTGATTGATATTATAATCGGCTAATTAAAAAAATTTGTTAAATTGGCTAATAAAATTCAGTATAAAATAAAGTATTTAAACTCGTTATCAATAAAATGTAATCAATGTTCAGGAAATATGATTTATCAAAAATTTAAATATAAGCTGTCTTGTTGATTTATAGAAAAAATGTCATCTTGTTTGTGGAATTTTAAAGAAAATAAATCAAATCAGAGAGAGATGGATTGTCAACATTTTTATTTAATTCATCCAAAAAAGTCATCTCATCTCATTCTTTATATTCTTGGGTCTTGGCTTATGCCATCCTTTCATGCCATGGTTTTCATTTGCTGCCGGCAAAGTCGACCTTCAGAGCACGTCCGTTGAAATCGGCACCATTCAGTTTCGATACAGCATTTTGTGCTCCTTGTCCATCCTTGAATTCGCAAAAGCCGAAGCCCTTGGGACGGTTAGTTTCGCGGTTGTAAATCAAGCTGGGCAAATAATTTTTGGTGTTAAATGTTCTAAATTAAATGTTTACCGAACATTCGTGACCTCGCCGCATTGAGAAAAATGGTTGCCAATATCATCTTCGGTGGCATTGAACGGAAGATTGCCAACTGAAATTTAAAGCTTTATTTATTATTTTATTCAGAAAGTTAACCGTAAACGCTATTTCCGGACATTTTTTGTTGTTATTTGATGAGATATTGCTGAAACAATGAAAGCTAGAAATTCAATTCAATTGAAAGTTGTTATCGCTAAATTTTGATGAATTTTAAATAAGGTTTTCGATTAATTTTATTAGCATCACAAAGTTATTTATAGATAACTTGAATTGGATTGGATATTGGATAAAGGAAATGGGTGACCGACTGATTATTATGATATGACATATGATTGAATTGATTATTTTTATTTTATAAAGAGAAGAGATGATGCAATGCCATTCTACTTCCTTGCTTAGTAGTTCCTATTCCAAGTTCCAATTCCAACACACACCACAACAATTCTCTTCTTTGATGATGATTGATGACCAACACACACCACAACAATTCTCTTCTTTGATGATGATTGATGATCACTGAGAATGAGAATGGATTGGAATGGATGATGAGACATGAGAATGAGACCTTCCTTTACCTTCCTTATTTTATCGATTATCGATTTTTCCAAAATATCTATAGTACTGTACAGATGTCTGCTAGGCTAGACGTTTCGTTTGTAAAAATAGTAAGCAGAGATTTTTAGAAAATGGAAAAAGAAAAAAGAAAAGACAACAACAAAAAAAACAAACCGAATTCCGAATACCGAACGCCGAACGAACATTCATTAATCATTAATCAATCATTACAAGGGAAGGGTGAAATTGAAATGCTTTTCATCATATTTTAGTGAAATGCATCTTTATTTTCAGATCATTTCATAAAAAGTACAAAAAAAACATTCTCATTTTCTTCTCAAAAGTCAATGGCAACATGTCTCGCCTTCATTTATGGATGGTAAGTTTTAATTAATTACATGAATAAATAAATTCTACAATTTAAGAAACCAATCTACGAACAGCAACAACGCTCCAATGCCAATAGCCATCGCCAGGACAGTCTTGGTTCGTTCGAAGAGTGGAGTGATGACCATTCCGATGATCCTCGCCTGTTGCAACCATTAGGCGGCGGCACCCAGTTCCAATTCAACAACAATGGCTTCATGGCGAACAACACCTTCGGTCGATATCAATCAACATCGATTCAAAATCAAGATTGGCGCAAAATGGAACAACAACAAAAGGCGATGATGCCGAAAAAGACTGAAGAGAAGAAGTGGTCAGAAGAGAAGAAGAAGCCACCGCCAAAATCTCCAGTGAAGATCAAACTTCGCGAACGCAAAGCATTCTGCTGCCTGATCGATAACACCGAATGTCGCCGATGCCAACAAAAGCGACTGATGAGCCGTATGCCTATGCCTCCTTCATTGTTCTCAATCCCTTGAATCTGAATGGCCAAAATGGAATAAATACATCATCAAATAAATCAATCACATCCAAATATTCCACCATTTTTTGTAATCGCATCAAAATATTCCTCCATTTTTTGTTTTTTGTAATAAATACACAACCCAAATCCAACCAAAAGAAACCACATCATATTTTGTCAACTTGATATTATTTCCAATTTTTCACTATTGTACCGGCCCTTCTTATTAATTTGTTTGGTTTTTGTTAAATCGAATCCCCAATGTTTCCATTTTGCTGGATAAATTTGCTTGCCATCAATTTTGATTCCACTTAAATGTTTTAACAATTAAATATTTATTTAAAATCAAATCGTTTTTTAAATTATTTTATTAAGACCAATTGGTCGAGTAAGGAAGGAGTCGACAAATGTTTTCAGTAAATGAACAAATGGAAATTATTTCAAAAATGATTGAAACATGTTCGGTCGATCAACGCGACCAATGGCCGACAAATGCTGAGAGCTACACAAAAAGTTAGTGGTATTTAATATTTTATCTACCTGAAGATTTTAAACAAAACCAAAGACCAGGCATGGTTTCACTAATCTTAGCATGGTACCAGGACTGGCTAAAATAACATTTTTCTTAATCATCTTATAAAAGCCCTAAAGATAAAATAGAATCACCCTAATAAGATTGTTACGGAGACACATTTTGAGGTCTCACTTATTAGATATAAAATTTAGAAAATTGACTAGAAAATATTAAATTTTCTTCTTTAGGTGAATCAATTTCTCGTGGCCAATTTGGAATTGTACGTTTCGCGGAATGTGTCGACCCTTCATTCGTGCTCGACGGCATGACTACCCGAAAATGCGTGATTAAGACCATTTATTTGCGGCGAAGATTGGAAGCCATTTTGGATGGAGGATCAAAAAAGGAACAGGATGGTCAATTACGGCAACAAATGGATTCTCAACAACTTTTTCGATTTAAACAACGAATTTTAATGGAATTATTCATTTTGACCAGGTTTGAATATAAGTGAATTGATTATTCAATAACTTAAAATGGGGAAAGAAGGCATTTATGCTAATAAATTTCCATTTAAAAATCAATAAATTTATTCATTTTTATCCAATTAATTATAATATTTTTTAAGATGCCGGCACGCCAATATTATGCATTTGCATTCATTGTTCATTTCCACGGGAGGCGATATGCACATTGTTCTTCCCCGACTTTATGTTCTCCAATATTTGGTTCAAATGTAAGCCCTAAATATATTAAAAATTTACTATTTAAATTTTTACAGGTATAGACGAAGGAAAAAATCGGAACCAATTCCAATTGGAATAATCGCAAAAATTTTGCGTCAACTTTGCAATGGCCTGGAATTTTTACAAAAAATTGGCATTGTTCATCGGGACATTCAGCCGGAGAATATTTTTTTGACACGGAATGGGACCGTCAAATTGGGACATTTTGGCCAAGCGAAGGCAATTATTGAGGAGGAAGGAAATGAAGGATGCCGAACGCCGGTTGGCCGTGAAGAATTTATGTGCTTTGAAAAGGTAAATCCAAAGTCCAAAAATTATATTAAATCTATAATTCACTTTCAGCAATATAATTTATATTCGAATACCAGCAAAGAAGAAGAAGAGAATGTCAATTCCGATTTATCAATCCAAAATGATGGAACAATGTTTGAATATTCATTTCCCAGTGATATGTGGTCACTTGGAGTTTTGGTTCTTTCAATGGTTTCATATTTTCCGGATGAAAATAGCCAAAAATTGCATAAAAATTTTGCCCTTGCAATGCAAGAAGAACAAATGCCATTCATTTGGTTGACCGTCGACATGCTCCAATTACGGTCACGTTTGGTATAAATTAACAAAAAAATATTTTAAGATTACATAAATTTAGGTCAAAAGTGGCGGTGAAGAATTAAAGCTGTTTTTATCGGATCGATTATTGACTGTTCGACCAGAACAAAGGGCAACGGCTGCAAATTTGCCCAAAACATCGGAAATGCGCAAATGGTGCTGTGGTGAAAATGTTGAAAAGGATTGTGCCTATTTGCGTAAATATTTCATCAATGAAGTGGATTTTGCCAATCAAATGAAGCTGGAGACGGACGCACCAAATTATGATTCACTAGAAACGGTTGGGCATTACAATTAATTAAATTATTAATTTAATTCTTTAAATTTAAAAAGGGGTAAAAGATTTAAAATTAGTGAGTTTATTGGGTCAGTTCACTCTGATTTTCATAGTCGAATGGCGAAGAGAGGGGAGGAAATTGGGGCGAGCGATCCGGGTTCGAATCCCTCCCAAGTCCAAATAATTTTTTTTAGATTTTTAAAATTTTTAAAATGTGTGATTTTAAAATGGAAAAATGAATAAAATTAAATAATTTTTATTCAATTTTTTTGCAGAAAGACATTCCCGCTGAATTCTATTGGGATGAGACATGGCGACAATTGGAAACAATGGAACTTTGCCTCCAACTCACATTTTCCGGATGTCTTCCAAAAATGTTCGTCCAAAAAAATTTAAATAAATTTATTAAATTTATTTTTTCAGCCACAATTTCAAATTCTCTCAACCTGAACCATTTTTCCGCATTTTATACGGCGAAATGTTGGCCAATCGAATTGAATTGACTGATTTTCTTCAAATTGATTTTGAAATTAAACAAACAATTTTTGATTGTATTCGATCGCCCAACAAATTTGCACGTAAAAATTAATTTAAATTTTTTAAAAATATTTTAATGTTTTTTCAGGTCGACAAATTCAATTAAATTCGTCAAATGGACAAATTCAACGACAAATTGAAGTGGAAATTCGCCTACCCAACAGTAGAGGGAATAATGGCCGATTGCGACTTGGATCCGAATCACCAAAGACATACAATTATTAGACACTTTTCACAATTTTTTTTATAAATTATATTTTTATTCATAATTTTTATTTAAACGAAATAATTGCAAAAATTTCGAATATTGTTTCCATCGCCAAAAATCCTAATTCAATGTAAATGGCAATTTGCTCAATTAGAGCTAAATATGCCTGGAATAGGGCCAAATAAATGCAAGTTGAAGCAGCACCGACGGCCAAAATTATTGAAAGAATCAATAAAGTTGTCTTTTCGGTGAAATTGCCTCGACGGGCTGTGTTAAACAAAATTTTGAATTAATTAAATTCAAATTATTTAACAAACCCCATTGAATTCGAATGAGTTCAATTGGTCCAAATAATAAAATGATGGCCGCTTCGCAAAGTGCCACATGCAGAGAATAGGGATAAATGGATACTATAAATTGGAGATAAATTTATGTCTTAATGCCTCAATAAATGTAAAAAATAAGAAATTAAAGCATTATCAAATAAAAAGTATTTACATTTATAAATGAGGACACCGATGATGAACAGATAGAAAAGGATGGAAAATCGGAGATTGATGCTAAGCAAGATCTCCAGAGGAAGTGATGAACGCTGAGAAGGGACAAATTCTTAATTTTTAATCACCCATTAATTACAATTGTTGATTGGATCATTGAAGAATATTTGATGAGAAAAAAATAAAAAATTATTATATGAAATTGTTTGGTGGATTTTTTGCTTTGCTTTCTGTGTTGCCAAGGAGATAGATGGAATTCATTCAGCCATTTCATTCAAATACAGGGCTCCACTCTGAATATATACCTTCCCGAAGGGGCATTTGCCACTTTTGTGCCCCACAAACAGAGGTGCCCCTGAATGACCCCGTTCCGAGATTTTGACCAATTTTTCCTTTTTTGGATATTTTTGGCTAATTCCTCATATCGAGACTGACCGGCCAACGACCCTTTTTCCATGCCTTGCCAATTTTGTAATAGAGGATTTTCATATACCAATATGGCTATTGGCCGGCCATCCATCCTCTTGATAGACCAAAAAAATATGTAAAAATTGATTGCAAAAAAATGAATAGATGAATGATTTATTATGCATAGCAAGAAATGGACAAAACCGAATTTCGGATTAAAGCAGAAAAACAAATTAATTATACCCGAGAATATAAGGCAAAAAATGGAGGAGCAAAAATGGAAGTGGAAAAAACAAACAAATTAATTATACCCGAGAATATAAGGCAAAAAAGGGGGAGGAGGAGGAGGAACAAAACAAATCACAATTTAATTTAAACATTCAAATAAAATAATTGTTTCCTTTTCATTTCATTTTCCATTCCTTTCCTCTAAGCATTGAGCAGTCGATTCAGTTTGTTGTTGATTGCCTCAAGGAAGTCCATTGTGTACAAATAGATGTCCTCTTTTGCGCCCTTCAATCCGTGAATACAAATGGCCAAGTCCCTAAAAATTCACAAATTTTAATTGATAATATTTTACTAATTATCGAAAATAGTAACACCAAAATAATTATAATGGTTTAAAGATTTGTCCAACATTCCAAAATCATAAACCGAATTGGAAGAGCGGGACAACAATTAAATGGTTTATTAAATAGTTTAAACCAATTTTGGTTTTTGGCTCAAAACTAATGTTATACTAAAGCAAAAACATATCAAATGATGCATTTTGATGAGTTTTATCGATTGTGTTTGGGTTATGGGAGTCTAGGACATATTTCTTATTCGTTAAATCTTTTCGAGTTTTGACAAATTATTTTTTAATTGATAATTTATTGTAAAAATTTCAACTCACTTTGTCATTTTGCCCTCTTCAATTGTGGCAATGCATGCTTGTTCCAATGTGCGCGCAAAATGCACCAATTTGTCATTTCCATCCAACTTGCCACGATGCTCAAGGCCACGGGCCCAGGCAAAGATTGAGGCCACCGGATTTGTGGATGTGGGATTTCCCTGTTGAATGAATATAATTTAAGATTTATTTTTGAATAATAAAAATCATATGGTTCTTAGTCAAATGGATAGTGGTGTCCGATCAAAAATAAGGTGGCTAGGGTTCGATTCCTACTGGAAGAAAGCATTTTTTGATATGGTTATAATTTTCTGGGTTTGACTATCTCCAAAATTGCTTAATAATTTAATGCCAACCTTTTGATGTTCACGATAATGACGAGTGACCGTTCCATGGGCCGCTTCAGCCACAATTGTCTTTCCATCCGGGCACATCAACACCTTAAAATAAATTTTATAAAATTATTATTTAATTCTTTAATTAATTTGGGTCTTAATATTTTTAATTAATTTGATATATCATAAAAATTCCAGCCAAAAATGACCTCTAAACCAGAAACGCCCTACTAACCGATGTCATCATTGCCAACGATCCATAGCCTTGGGCGACCATATCCGATTCCACATCGCCATCATAGTTCTTGCACGCCCACATGAATCCACCCTCACTTTTGAGCACATAGGCGACCATATCATCAATGAGGCGATGTTCATAGTTAATGCCATTTGCATCGAATTCGGCTTTGTATTTACTGGAAAAATAATTTTTTATATTTATTTTTATTATTTTGGTGGTAAAACCTTTCGAATATTTCCTGAAAAATGTCCTTGAATCGACCATCGTATCGTTTCAGAATTGTGTTTTTGGTGCTCAAAAACAGCGGCAACTTCTTCTTCAATGCATATTGGAAACAGGAATGGGCAAAACCACGAATTGATTCCTCCGTATTGTACCTGTGGAAATTGGTTGAGAAATGAATTTTTAAATTTATTTTTCGTGCTGAATTTTATTATTTTTATTAGTGGTAGTTTTGTGTTAAATGAAATAATTGGAAATATTTTGCTTTGATTTCTTAAATTTAATTTAATCAAGCCAAAATTTTGAAATTAAACCAAATAAGTAAGAGTTTCCCACGGTTTTCACCACCGAAAAAGTCAAGTTTTTTTAGCCAGAAAAAAAGTTTTCCTTGGTTAATGGCAAAATTCCAGGTTTTCCATGGGCAAAAACCCAAAGTTCACGTTTTCATATTTAAATCAATTAAAAACTCACATTCCCAAGGCCACTCCACCAGAATCGGCAAAATTAAAGACCGGATGTTTTTCGGTAGTGCCATCATCTTTGGTGAACAAAAGTTCGCATTTAATTCCCTTTAAAATGAATTTATTTCAAATTAGTTCTTCCAATTCTTACCTTTGGAACGACAATGTCCGTCGCTTTGTACTGATCGCCGAATGCATGACGGCCAATTATGATTTCCTTCTCCCAGCCTTGCATAATGCGCGGCACATTTTTGCAAATGATTGGCTCACGAAAGACTGAAATTGAAAATAAATTAGAGAAAATATGGAATTGAATTTTATCGATTTTTAGAATTTTTATTCCTTTAATTTTGGAAATATATCTTAAACAAGCCCGTATTCAGAAATTTTCCAAGGAGTGGGCCAATGGGGGAAATTTGAAAAATTTCTCATATAAAGGAAAAAAAGGAAAATGTTTCCCAAAAATGCCTCCACAGGGGAAAATTTTTCCATTATTTGGAGGAATGGCCATTCTCCCCCTTTTGGATAGGACCTGATCGATCTTAAATGATTTCTTGTTATTTTTTGTGTTAAAATATCCTCTTGATACATAAAAGTGGCAATAAATCCGAAATTAATGTCCTCTCTCTGAGAGTGGATTCGAACCCGAAACCACAAAATTTTGTAAAATTGAAGGGCCCATAGTTATACTACCTATACGATAATTTTCAATCTTCTTCATAAACCTCATCAACTCGATAATTTAGCCAAAAAGAGAAATAAAATAAGCGAACTTGTTCCGCCAAGAATGTTTCGAATTGTCCCATTAGGGCTTGGCCACATTTTCTTCAGATTGAATTCTTTGACTCTGAAAATTTTGTACAACTTTTCAAGATTCAAGGGGATCAAACAATTGAACAAACCTGGCCTCATCCGGTGTGATTGTTGCACATTTGATGCCAACATTGTACTTTTTAATTGCCTAATATTAATGATTTGAACTTTAAAATTGGTTCGAATTAAAAACCTCGGCCGCCTCGAATGTGACTTTGTCATCGGTGTCGTCACGGTTCTTGATGCTCAGATCATAGTATTTGATGTCAATGTCCAGATAGGGAAGAATCAGCTGCAAAAACATTGACTGAGTAACTTGATTTTTAAATTTTCTCAAACCTTGTCCTTGATTCTAGCCCAAATGATTCTATAAATGTTTTTTGATTATTGCTAAATTTAAAAATATTAACCTGGTCATCTCATCGCCGTCCAAATCGACCACCGGATTTGCCACTTTAATCTTTTGTTGAGCCATCGTTGCTTTGGATATAAAAAAATTGTCGTTCTCGTTGTTGTTGATTTGTTTGGATTGTCGAGAATAATAGTTTATTATTGCTGTTGGCAATAAAAAGATGAGATTTTTCTGCATCAGATAAGTCCTCTATAATAAATTAATTATTAAATTTTATATTTTTTTTATGGAACATTACCCCCGAACCGAAGCTAACAACTAATATATTCCATAAATAAATAATTATTGACATGACAGTCCGAGTTTAGGTTAGGGGGTATAAGATGGGGTAAGAATCATCGTACGACGTACGCGTATCCTAAAAACCTAAACCAGTATACATGGTACATGGTACAGCAAAGCTAAACTGACTGAGTCTCCACGGTAAAAAATGATGAATAATTCGATGGAATCAAAAATTTTACATAATTAATTGTGTTGAATGATTTGATTGATGTTTGAAGGTGTGAGATAACTTTTTACGATTGAGGGAAGACGGGAGAGTAGAGTGGGCGAACGGTGAGGAAAAAATGAATCTTTTTATACTCTTTATCCACAAATTTTTGATCTAATTCTATGTATCTCTGCTTTTTCTTATTTTTCTATTATCACTATTTATTTTTTATTCTTTTCTTGTTCTGAAACATTAGTTCTTTTTGTTTTCTTGCAAGAAAAATAAAATCACTAACGAAAATATCTCTGCTCGATTTAATTAAATCGAAAATCTAAATCTTCCAAAAACCTAACAAAACCATAAAATAAAACCCAATCGAACCGGTGAAATTAGAATTGGAAAACAAAATTGGTAACTTTCTCTTTTTTTATTTCTTAGATTAAATTATTAAATTACAGATATAATTAATAAATAATTATTATGATACGACCAGCAAACAATAAATTGGACGAAAGCAACATGGAACCGGATGAGACAGCTGAAGTGGAAATGGACGATGACTGCGAAGAAGATGATGATGATTCGGATTTGGACGAAATCAATCGATTGCTGAATTCCGCCGATCATATTGAACCTGAACCAGCAGGTGATCCCGAAAGTGACAATAAAGAAGAAGACGAATTGGACGAGATAATTCGATTGGGTGGTGGAGAGGAAACATTTGGATTTGAAGAAGGTTTGTCCAGAAATATTAAATTTAAAATTAAATGTAAATTATTGGAAATAGGCATTGGAATTGAGGATGAAGATGCAGGCAAGCAAGAGATGATGCGACGTTTTGGCCTGATTCGCCGTTCAAAAGAGCGATATTCGAATGAAAGTTCGGATGAGGAGGAGGGGGAAAATGGAATTTGCCGTAGAGGAGGAAAATTGAAGTTAGCACCAATCGATGAGCAAGGTTTTTTCCAATTCGAAGCAAAATTATGTAAAAATTAGATGCTGAATCATTGACCACAGCAAAAGAGGACCAAAAATCTCGTTTCACTAATTATTCGATGAGTTCGGCCGTCATAAAACGAGCAGGCGGTCTTCGCCAAATCGACGACCATTTCGAGGCTCTCTACTCCGCACAATATGCCGAAGAATTGGAAGGGGAAGGACCGGATGGAGAAGAAGACGGAGAGGAAGAAAAGTCCAACCAGCTCATCGACACAAACAATTCGGAACGATTTCGGGCAATGTTGGATGCAGAGAAGGAAACAATGCGACGAAAATTCCCTCGCGAGGTTATAATTAAATACGCAAAAAAATAAACTAAAATAAAAAAAAGAGTGGTTAAATTAAACCAATTAGTTTATTTTTAAGTTGCCCGATCCGGAATTAAAAAACGCAGTGTTGCGTTATGCCCAGGCAAAGGAGGCTCAAGAGCTGGATGGAAATGATCAAGAGGAGACGGAACGAATTCGAATGCCGGCGGATGGGGCAAAACGAGGCAGATGGGATTGCGAATCAATTGTGTCAATGTACAGCAATGTAAGCTAGGATAGGGGGGGGGGCGGGTGAGAGAACTGTCCAGTATCAATATAACTTAAGCAGAGTAGAACAGAATCAAACTGCTAGGTTAATGGTTAAAAAGGAATTTTAACAAGTAAATATAGGATAGCACAGCATCGACCTTATCTTATTGACGATAAAATTGATTTTGAAGAAATTACTTCTTATATTTATAGATCTACAATCATCCAACCGAAATTAGAGAACATTCATCGATCAGTGGAGGAATTGATTCAAATCGAAAACGGAACAATGTTGGTGGGATGACCAAAAATGGAACCAATCAATTGGAGGTAAATGATGGATGATGGTTCTTTGTTCATTTAAGCACTTTTGGTTTAATTGGGCTAAGTCATATTTTCCATTTAAAAATTATTTTAAGAAGGCGTAGCTTTTAACTTATTCCCAACCAATTTTCAATATATAATATTTTTCATTCCAATTTTAATCAATTTTCATTTCAGCCAATGGACACCGATGAATTGGCAAGTGTCCGATCTTCACGTATTTCCACTGCCAGCACTTTTCGGCCCAAAGACGAAACTCCGGAGGAACGGCGCCAAAGAAAACAAGTTCGTTGAAATTTGCAAAAAATTATTCATTTAAAATATTTTCAGGCAATAAAATTGGAGCGAAAGGAACGAAGACAAGAAAAGAAGACGAATCGAATGGCATTCCAAAAAGAGAAGAAGAAAATGAATGAAGAACATCAAAGAAATGAAATTCAGAAAAATAGACGAACAATTAAATAATAATTGGACTTGGGATTAAAGAAGATTGTATTTGTTGAAATTATTTTAATATTTTTTGTTACAAAATGCCTTCATTTATTAAAATAAATCCGGATGAGGCTGGCCAACAATCAATAATGATAATGAATAATGATAATAACTTTTGAGTTGTGCAAAGAATCTAATCAATAATCGTCCTTCGTCTATCTGTTTCATAAGAAGCTCATTATTTTGCGGTTTGCACTACAAAAAAAGAAATCAAATTCTAAACTGCCTACTTTAGGTTAGGTTGGGCGTCTATTTTTTTATCCAACAACTATCATATCATAATCAATCAATATCATATCCCAATTACCAGCCATTACAGCACAAAAATCAATATTTTGTTGACTCAATCAAAATCCTCAACCATTCAAGACGAAAAGGAAAGGACCCGAAATTAAATTTTTTTATTTATTATTAATTAAATTTATTAATATAATACAAAAATATTTGGAAAAACAAAACAAAATTGAAATTTACTTAAAATACAATAAAGAAAAATGGATGAAAATCAATAATTAAAGCTGTGGATATCCTCTTCATTTCGAGCAATTTTGGGCGGTTCTTCCAAATGAAAGGGACGAACAATTCTGGTTGAAATCGTCGATTTGGCCGTGTCACATGACTCTTGTGTTTCCTGCTCTTTTGGCAAATCCAATTGGCATCCCATCGTTGTTTGAATGAAACGAACAAATAAAACTGAACAAAATAATTTAAATAGGATTAATTTAATAAAAAGCTACCATCCAATTTGTGCATAAATTTGCGATATTTTGGGAACCGGGGCAGTGCATATTCCCAAATGAAGATCAGATAAATGGCCCAGGAAATGGCCAAAACCAGCAATCCGATGTAGGCAGTGTGGAAGTTTTGGATGATTGTTACGGAGACCAGCGAAAAACAAATGAGCATAAAAAGAATTGGCATAATCAATGGATTACGGATGGCCTCAAAAAATCAATAAATTTAAATTATTGATTGATGGACTTACTTGAGGATGAACTGGATAATTGGCCAACCGAATGTAGAGAAGTGCGCACATTGTGAAGCCACGGAGAAGATATTGGGCAAAACCCAAATAGCCAATCAAATCGTTGCTATCGCCCAAAAATGAGAAGCCAATGACCAAAAGGACCTGAAGAATTCACTTTTAAAATCGATAATTAAGAAAATGACAAATTTACATGAATTATGAGTGCTGGCCGTGGGCTTTCGTGTTTCTTGTTTAAGCAGGCCATAAAACGGGGGATTTGACGTTCACGGGCGGCGGCGAACAAATATCTGATTTAGGGAATGGAGGAATTATTTTAGAATTTGTGACCATTAGCTGACCTGCTTGCTGCAAACATTGACCCATTCATTGCATTCAAAAGGACGAGGAGAATGATGAATGGTATAATCCATTGACAACTTTTGCCCATTGTTCTTTTAGCAAAATCCTAAAAAATAAAATTAATTTACTAAATAATTATTTTTGGTACCATTGCCACCGCACAGGATTCTTTGACTTCGGCCACTGGAATCACCACGAAAAATGCAAAATTTATGGACATATAAATTGTGAGAATGCAGGACATCCCAACCAAAATGGCAAATGACATTGTACTGAAAAATACAAAATATTTGATGTTTTGGCCTTCCTTGGCTTACCTTCTTGGATTTAACACCTCTTCTGCGCCCATATTCAGCACATCCCATCCTTCATAGTTGAATAGGCCGGCAAAGAATGCATTTGCCAATGTTCCGGTTGCCCAAGAGGAATTCTTGAATGGCTCAGCCAAATTTTCGGTGTGTCCTAAAATAACAAATTATTGGTCAATAGAATGAATATTTAACCTTTCATTAGCCAAAATGCGCCAATTCCAACGATTAACAAGGCGGAAAGTAATTTGGCAAAGGAAGTGACCAATTGGAAACGGGCGACCACCGTTCGAAGTGAGAAAAAATTGAGGAAAAGAAGAAGCCAAAGGCAGGAAAAAGCGATCAATTTTCGGAGGGCAAAGGCGGCCATTGGGTGGCATTCAGTGCCAATCATTGAATCGAGGCCAATGCCTTGGACTGTGTATTCGGCGAATGTTGCAGATTGGACGGCCAACATCAGTGGATAACTGATCAAACAGCCCATGGACATAAATGTAAAGGCAATTGCATTCCTTAAAATGAATTTATGTTTTAGTTAAAAAAAATACTAAACCATTTGACATGTGAAAGGTAGGCAAAATCACCGCCAGAGCGACGAATGCTGGTGCCGAGTTCCACGTAACAATAGGCGCCAAGGATTGTAGCCAAACCGGATAAGAGCCAAACGACCAGAGAAAGGCCCATCTAAAATAATTAATTAAATATTTTTAATTTGTTTTTCACTCACTGATTGAGTTTTTGTGAGAATGGATGTGGGTGTGATGAATATGCCAGAGCCGACAATGTTGCCAATAAAATATGATGTGGCGCCCCATCGACCCATTTTGTGGTCTTTTTCTTCCATTTGTAATCCAAGCTGAAATTGATTTGATTGATGAATGATGATGATGAATGATATTTCGTTTGCAGAAAATTGAATATTGATTGAATAATGAAAATTCTAAAATGACAAATTAACTTATAAATTGGAATGTATGGATTGGAAATTGGATGATAAATTAATTGATAATGTCCGTATTTCTTGTGGATGAAATTTAAGCTATTCGGCCTTATAATTTGGATAAGATTTAGTCTAGCAAATCATCAGTCTTTCATAGAATTTCTCCACTTTCCACAACCCGCATGATGCGTAAGCTAACTTTTTTTTTGGAAAATTAACTAATTTTGAACTTCGAGTATTCGAGCGTGAAATATAAAAAAACACTATTGTTTGCACACAATTTTCTTTTTAAAATTACGTTTCTTGTCTTGACTTAAATCAGACCGATGACAGAGGGTAAAAAATAGAGCAAGCAGAATGTAGAATAAGGATTATAGATTATCGATTGATCGATATTTAGATTATTTAGGATTTCGATTTAGCCATTTTGGATATTATGTCTTAATATTACAAAACGAATGATTTTAAGACTACCATACCTTTATCGATTGATTAACAGTTAAAGTCAGACAAAATTAGGCTCCTTTAATTAATTAAAAGCTAACTTCTACTAGTCTCACTTTATCAGAGCTGTGGAAATAAAATTATAGAAATTCATGCATAATTAAGACCACTTTAGTCATTTGTCACATCCTTAATATTCTGATCCAATCAAAATTCATTGATGTAATAAAACAAAATTTATTCATAAAAATAGAAATAAAAAAGAATATTTCCTGAATATTTTAATGGGCATTTTAAATGGATGTAATTTTTAGATGGCGATTATTTGAGAAGAAAGGCAGTAGTGGTTGGGGACAAGAAGGAAGGGTGTGAAAACTGATAAGGCCTTGCATTTGAATCGGGGCCATAAAAGTGGTGAATGAGTAAAATACTTGAAAATGCAAAAATTGACGAGGAAAATGATTAAAATAAATAAAAAAACGGATGGATCAAGCATCGCATGTGGCATGATATTCAACACGTCGATCAATATCGGCTGCCACTCGTTCGATTTGTTCCGTCAATTGTTCAATGGTACTTCTGAATCCACTCATTTCGACGTCCAATGAGTCGGCACGTTCAATCAAAGCTACAATTAAAATAATATAAAATTAATTTTCACAATAAATTTTCTCACATTTTTTCTCCTCCCGACTTCGATTGATTTTTGCCAACAATTCGGTGGTCCTTTTCCTCAATTGTTCTGCCCTTTGCTTTCTTTCTTCATTGCCACTTTCCTTTTCCTCCAATTGGCCCAAAACTTTGTTGTAATTTTCCTTTAAATTATTCATATATTTTATTCATTCATCCCCAAAAATTCACTTTTAATGCCGAATGTTTTGCCTCCACTTGTTTGACCATTTCCATTGCATTTCCGGCGCTTTGTGCCGCTGATTTACTGTTCGATGTTATTTTGACGTATTCCGCTTTTAATTGATCTGCAAAAATCAAATTTATAAAATTAATTTCCACCCAAATTTACCCGTCGTATTTTGTAATTTTTCAATTTTTTCTTTCACTTCTTTTGCCCTTTCTTCCAATGTGGCCACTTTTTCCTCACTACCGGATAATGATGTTCTTAAATTGAATAAATAAATTAATAAATAATTATATTTTTTGTTGAGGACTTTGTTTTCTCAATGGCCTCCGTTAATTCATCCAATGTTGTTTGCGCACTTTCCTGTGCCTCTGCCGCCTTTTCCAATGCCTCTTTTATATTCAATGTAATATCTACAAAAATTGGAGGGAATTCTTCAAAATATTTCCAAAAATTCCAACTATGAATTGCGGCTGCCCTTTTGCTGGCCATTTCGGCATTCTTTTGCAATTTCAGTGCCGTCGATTTGTTGCCTTTTGTCTCCTCCAATATTTTGTCCGTATCTTTTGCCTCAACAACTTTTTGCCGAATCTGAAAATATTCAACATATTTTAAGCATCTTTTTTGGGTTTTACATTCTCTGAAAGTTGGCCAATTTGTTCCTCATTGAATGGAATTGTGATGTTCAAAATTTGGTCAATTTTTGAGCGAATATCCTCCGGCCTATTCTTTTCCATTTCCAAAAATGTTTTCGTCTCATCAATTTTGGCCACCAGCGCATTTCGAGTTTGATTGAGTCGATCGGCCTAAAATATGAAATATTCAATGGGAAATATTTTCCATTATATTACCTCCTGTTTTGTCCTTTCAAAGGCTTCTTCTGTCTTTCGACGTGCCTCCTGAGTTTGGGGCAAAACTTCGCGCACATTCTTCAGAATCTGCAAAATGTGTGAAATTATATTTACATATTTTTCATTGTCAATGCCAATATGCTTATGGGCCTTTCCTATTCATCCTACTGTACCCCACTCCCACTTTTTGCCCAATCACCGGTCACCCTATCAATCAAATATTGCCCCAATCTGCCTTTTTAAATCCATCCTTTTTCCTTTATTTTATCACATTTTTACGCACATAATAAATAATAAATAAAGTCGAATTTCCCCTTATCCCCTATCCCGTTATGTGCCATTTGGCCTACACCAAACCACTTCCTTAGATTTGGATTTGGATTTGGATTAATAAATATATTTTGAAAATATTTGGCCTCACTTCTTCAGCCTCTTTTTGTTTTGCCTGCACTTTTTCCATTGCCTCTTTTGCAAATTCCTGTGCTTGTGCCGCTTTTGACACTGACCCGGAGCATGAAGTGCCACCACAATGCGAACATTTTGGACCGGGTCCACCGCAAATTGAATCGCATGGCTCTGATTTGGCACCACAAACTTCCAAATTCAAATCAGGAATTCCTTCGCCAATTGAGGTTATCTAAATTAAATAAATTAAAACGTTTTTATATTTCGCCCCACTGTTTTGCCAATGTCCTCCAGGCGTGCTTTATTCTCGTCATATTGCCTATCAAAATCTCGTTTATGCTCATTCAACAATTGTTCAGCCCTCAATCTGTCCGTTTCTGAATGTCCAATTCTCCAATTGTTGGGTAATTTGCCTTTCGGCATCCGCCGATCTTCGACTACTTTCTTCCACAATTTCGGCTGCTCCCTAAAATTTCGATTTTATCCATAAATTTTAGTTTTCTGCCCACTTTTGTGTCGCCTCGTCGAATATTGTCCGCCCTTGCCGTCAAATTGTCGGCCAATTGACTAATTTTTCGTGTACTTTCATTCAATGCCCGCACTGCTTCCTCTGCCAAATTCACTTCCGTACTAATTCGAGTCTAAACCAAATATTTGAATATTATTCTATTAATAATATTCTCACCACTCTTTGGTTTTTCTCAGCCAACATTTCCCTGGTTGTATCAATTTGTGATTGGAGTGAGTCCATTTGCCGTCGAAGTTGGTCCAAATCTTCCTATAAAATTTGAATTATTTAAAATAATATTCAAATGAATTGTTGCCTTTGTGATGTTCACCGCCTCCAGCTGCCTTTTCACATCCGCAATTTGCTTTTCCATTTGCAGAAAACTGTCGTCATATTCAGATGAAATTCCTTAATTTGAATTAAATTATTTCATGGATTGTCGAAAAATAATTTTTTGGGGCCATTTAACTGGAGCATATCAGTATAATTCCTATGTTCCAAAAGCCAATTAATCTTAACCTAATTATTAGTCCTGATCTATGGGCTAAAATGGTTTAGGCTCTCGCCCTGGACTTTCCGGAAACCTAAGCCCCTAATTGGCCCAATAAGGATTAAGGCTGAATCAAATGTAGATTATTCTTTATTTTTGTGCAGAGAAATGTGATAAAAATGTGAAGGGTAAACAAGAGTGGAAAGGATGGTTAAATAAAAAGGCAGATTGGGGCAAGATTTGATTGATAGGGTGACGGGTGATTGGGCAAAAAGTGGGGGTACGGTAGGAGAAATAGGAAAGGTCCGTAACCGTAGGCATTGGCACTAATATAAAACCCTACATTTTGTTATGGCCAAATAATAATAGCCTCAAAAAAATCTACAAAAAGTTTTCGCCATTTTCAGCATTTTCTTGCTAAATTAAAATATTTTCCATCTTTATTTTTCATTTTGTGCTCATCATTCCCACCTGTATCCTCAATGTTGTTGGCCCTATCAATTAACATTTCCAAATCCCGTTTCATTGTTTGCAAAATTGCATCCCAATTGTCGAAACATTCGCCGCAAGCTTGGCAATGAGGCCATTGGCCGGTGTACCCGCGGGCACATTCATTGCATTTTGGTCCACCACTGCCCGGTTTACAAATGCAGGTTCCATTGTTTCGATGGCATTGCAACGTTTGTGACCCATATGAATCGCATTCACAACGTTGGCATTCTCCGTTGACTGGGTCACCTTTAAAATTAAATATGAATACTATTAGATTTGCTAAAAAAACATTGAAATTGCCGAAAAGAGTATTGGAAATGCCGAAAAAAAGAGTACATAGCTCCAAAATAATTATACTGGTTTAAATCTACATTCATTCAAAATCATCGAATGATATATAATTTTTCATGTTTTGATTACAATTAAAGGGTATTAAAAGGTTTTTAACCAATTTGGTTTTTGGTTCAAAACTATGTTAGAATTTACTAAAATTTAATTAGCTCAATGAGATCTATCGATTGACAATTGGTCTAGGATAAATTTCTGATGAACCATTAAAATCTTGTCGGTAATTTTTTTCGGCTAATTAAATATTTCTCATATAATTACTATTCCCATCAATTTGCCTCAATTCCTCCTCACCCCAATATAAATCTTGGCAATCCGAGCAAGTTCGACCGCCTCTTCCCTGTTTGCAATGACATTGTCCATCAATGTCATTGCATTTCATATAAGGTTCGCCGGTGCTTGGATCCGTGTTCACTCCATTGGCGTCACAATCGCATGCGGAACAGCCTAATTAATTTAATAAAGGGTAATTAAATTGTATTGTATTTTCATTTTTGCCTTTTCCACTGGCCAAATCATAATGCAATGGGGCACATTGGTCGCATTGAAGGCCAATCACATTTGGGAAACAAGGGCATTGGCCGGTGATTCGATCGCATGGACCGGCACTTTCATTCGTGCCCAAATGGTTGCAAACGCAACGGGCGCATTGCCGGATGCGGGCATCCCCAAAAAATCCGTCCAAACAATGTTGGCATTGGTCCCCTCCGGTGTTGTACAAACATTTGAGACAATCCCCGGTGGTTGGATCACAACTTGTTGGCACCTTTTTTGGGGGAATATTTTGTATTTTAATGTATCAATTTTGGTGCCAAACATTGAAGTCAATATTTCCATTGCAATCACATTTTTCGCATGAACCGCCAATTTCACGGGGATTTCCCCAAAAGTTCACTTCACATTTGTCGCAATATTGGCCAATATAGCCATGGCTAAATAATTATTAAAATTAATGAATGGTTAGTATTTAATTGGCGAAAACATCGAAAATGACGAAAAGATTATAATAATTCGGTGCTTTGTACTAAGCTTTCTCTACTTTGGTTTGGCCAAAAAGGTATTAAATTTTTTTAAAAACATATTTCATTTTTTGCTCAAAACTATTTAAAACTAGTTAAAACTATGCAAAATCATTTTCAAATGATTGACACATTATATAATTTTTAATTAATTGATTTCATTAATCCTCTTTCTTTTGGTCCGCCCACTTTCTTGGCCAAAATGTTCCTCTTTCTTTTAGTTCCAGTCAGTTGCTTTTATCCCCAACTCATCCGCTTTTTCCTTACCCCCTAGCCCTTCCGAACCCGAACACCATCCCTATTTTATAATGAATTAATTGAATGAATTGAATAAATGAATAAATGTAACATTGGATCATCTCAATTGAATTAAACGGGGAAAAGGGATGCGCCGGAGGATGTCTTTTGTCATGATGTGACTTTACGAGATCTTTCGATTTGGTAAAATATTTTGGGGTCTGGAGCCAAGCCAACAAAGTTAAAATCTTTTATAATTTTTCGCCATTTTTAATATTTTTTTTTCTTTTTCTGCCAATTAAAATATTTTCCCTAATTGAATCACCCACCGGCAATTGCAAACAACGGTTTGATTTTGTGGAGCAATATAGCAAGTGTCGGCATGCTGGAAACCGGAGCCTGGTCCTCCTTAAATTAAATTATTATTTTTTTCACATATACCAAAATAAGGACCTTCTCTTTTAATTCCCCGCATTTTGTGAAGGGGTTAAAAAATAATTCCCCATGGGATATAAAAAGAATATTTACTGTAAATTGTAAAAAAATGACTGAATTTGGCAAAAAATTTTACTAAAATAATCCATTTTTTTATGCCAGATATTGGACAAATCAGGCTTTTTTAAGATTTTATACTACAAAATCTAACTAATAAGCTCCTAATCTAAATCTAACCCTAAACTTAATCCCTTTAAGACCAAATTAGTAATTATAATGACTTCAAAAAAGACTATTTTTCGATAAGAAAATTCTGCAAATTCAGCAATTTAAGTATTTTCCTATAAAATATATGAAGGACCTGGACATGGACATGGTTTGCATGGAATGCCAACACCCAACCGTGGGTCTCCATAATATCCATCTACGCATCTTTCACAATGCGCTCCATCCGTCAAATTTCGGCAATCAATGCAGGCCCCGGTGCGTTGGTCACAAATTGAGGCATGTCCATTGCATTGACATGTTCGGCATTCGGGGAAATTCCTTCAAATAAAACATAAATTTATATTAAATTGGCATTCAAACCAAAATCCAGGTTGGCATTGATTGCATTGTCTTCCGGTGATGCCCCTTTCCCTGCATTCGCATTGACCCGATTGTCTGTCGCATGCGTTGGACAATGCCCCAACTGAATCACAATCACATGGAGAACAACCGGATGGGCCAAACCCGTAAGTGCCAACCGCACAACGATCACAACTGTTAGTAGATAATAACACAAATTATTGATAATAAAGTCAATGCCATTAATGCCTGAGGAGTAAGGACTCTCCCTATTTTTCCTACTGTAATCCAACTTTTTGCCTAATCTTCCTGTAACTCTCTCAATCAAATATTGGCCCAATCTGCCTTTTAACTTTTAATTAACCATCCTTTTTCCACTTATGTTTTTTACTCTTCATATTTTATCAAATTTTCCCTCACGAAATAAATAATAATTTAAGTGTCCCTTTATCCTTATCCCGTTCATTGGGCCATTGATGGGTTTATTAGGCCTTCAGAAGGCCCCAAACAACATTAGTCCAAGATCTTTACTCTAAATTAGTACTAATAAAAACAATTATGGATATTCAATATTCAATGAATCTGATGAGGGCCACAGCAGGCCAAATTGTCACCGTCGATAATAATTTATTAAATTAATTAACCGATTTTGTATAGCTTGGTACCAAATTATAAAGCACACTTTTGATTATCCTATGATGTTTTTATTTAGATTGGTCCAAAAATGAAAGAGTTATTCAAAAATGGAAAATGATCTTTATTTTGGATTAGCGAATTTTCCAGTGGTTTTTAGGCAAAACTTCAGCAATTTTTATCAATTTAAATAAAATTATTATTATTTGATAGCCAACAGTCTGTCCTTTAATCTAATTCCGTGCTTCTTTGTGTGAATTATTATAAATGTCGTTGACTGTTCCTATCTTTAATGAGGCTCACCGTCGTCCAACCACATTTGGTTTGCATTCACATTGGCCACCTTTTGGATCGCAAATGCCCGATGTTGAGCCAGTCAAATCGCAATCACAACTCATTGCCTCACCAAAAATGATGCCGTTTATTATGCAAACAAATTCCAAACAAGGAGTTGGCATTTGTTCGGGCGGAGTTCGGGCCAATGTTTATGCCCGGCATTGATATCTGTGAAATTGGGACACATGAATATGATTGAATATAATGAAAATATAACAGATAATTTTCGAAATTGCTTAACCGGGAATTAGTTATTTCGCGGAATCGAGCTAGGGTTGGTTCACTTATTTCGGGAATTTTGCCTTCTAGACATCAGAAAGAGTAAAGAGCCAAGAATAGGCTCATTCGACTAGGCATGGTCGATGTAAGCCTAAGAAATTTCAAATTAACTGATTTGATAAGTTTGAACCTAGTAAATTATAATTTCGGTTTTTAAACCGGTTTAAATAGGGTATGCATATGACTAGATTAGGGTCGGCATGGTTTTGGGCTTGCTATAGGATTCCTAGAAGCCGTGATTTCCAAAATTAGTAGACCGAATCATAGTTAATTCCCGTTCCCGGGTATAAATAAATCCTAGAATTAGCTTACCGTTCATAGATTTGCTTTTTGTAGTTGGCCATTTCACTGCCTTGGAATATATCCAATGAATCGGTGGGCGGAAAAACCACCAATGAATCGATCAATGCCTTTAAAATTATTCCGTTTTAATTTAATTTATTTTTATTTTTTTCACTTGTGCTTGTCTATCCGGATAGCCAGTTCGTTTGTCGCCAAAATAAACGCGAATTTCATATCGTACACCGGATTCGAGACAAACCGCCGGATAAATTTCCACATAACGACTTCGGGGAGTCAATCGAGCAATGAGGAAATCATCGGAAGGAATGATGTTCGCGCAAATTCCATCCGGACTTGGATCGCCGGGCCGAACAATTGTCACTTTCACATCTTCCCAGCCAACGACATCTGAAAATATGGGGAATTATAAAGGATTATTTGACAAAAATTCCAAATTTTTAGCCGAATTTCGTAATAAAAAGATGACCATAGATTAGGAACGAGTATTGTTTTTGCATAACACAAATTATACTAGCCAAAATCTTAACAATCTTTCAAAATATCAATAAAATTTCCATCGTTGAATAAACTCTTTTTTAGAGCATTTTTATATAATAATAATTGATCAGAGAAAAATGCCCAGAAAGTTATGGCCAACATAGACCTCCTAATTTTGGTCTTTAATTTGACTTCTTTTTGCTAAAAACTTTTTACAATTTCTATACAATGGTATTAAATTTAAATCCAAATTTCGTTCCATTTTCGCCTTAAATTAATGGATACACTAAATAATTTAATATTTTTCCCTTTAAAGGACCTTCTGGATCGAGTTCATATCGGAGCACCAAATTGTAGTGGCCAGTGTTGAGCAAATTTTCCACAATAAAACTCAAATTTGTGTTCTCCCGAATTCGAACAAATCCTTCGCCCGACCATGTCCATGGCCTATCCACCGACATTTCCCTGGGCACAATTTCCGCATTTGGTGGCAAATTCGAGAATTCCGCCTAAATATTGTCAATATTATTGAATATTCCCTCCATTTTTGTACCTCAAATGTGTATTTGTCAATGTAGGGACAATAAAAGCCACTTTCCGTTGTGTTGCACCGGCGCCCACTATAATTGGGCCGACATTTGCATTGTCCCTCCAAAAGGTCACATTGATTATCGTAGGCGCCACCCGAATCACAATCACTGCAAAATGAATTATTTTAGAATTAAAATTCAATGGGGAACAGCCCAAGTTGGTGTCGTTTATTATAATTAAAGTAAGGAATTGAACCAATTTTAATAATTTTAATTAATATCAGATAAAAGAGAAGATTGTTGGCTATCAAATGTGATATTAATTTATCTAAATTGGTTTAGAATCTGCGAAATTAAAACTTTTAAAATATCTTTTATTATAGATTAGCAAATTTTCAGTGTTTTTCAATTCTGAACCAATTTAAATAAAATTAATATAAAAAGATAACCAAAAATTTAGTCAATTTTGGTAAATAATTTGATTCTAAAATTATCAAAACCATCCTTAATGACTTAGTTATAAATGGTTCAAAATTAGTGCGTATCAAGTGTTGAACACTGACCAAGGTTTGCATCCATTTGGGTCATCGGCACTCAATCCGTAATGTTCGGGCAAACATCGATCGCATGATTCGCCCACAACATTTGGTTTACAAGTGCATTGTCCGCTCACTTTGTCGCAGCCCTCATTGCCAAATGTGCCAATCAAATTGCATGAACACGGACGACATCCATCTGGGTCGTGTTCTTGCAAATCCCAGAATCCATTTTTGCAACGGTCGCAGCTGATGAATGAATAAAAATAATATAAAAAAATAAATGTACAAAATATGAATTAAATGTCTTTACAGGCTATTGGGTTGGGTAATTGGGGATAGAAAGAATGGTTTTAATTTTAATGCCGATGATGATAAAACTTTTGATTAATTTGTATAGTATTTTAATAGATTTAAAATAAGCTAAAAATGATATCAAAAAATTGTCAAATATTGGATCTTTAACTATTTTGGACCAAAAAAGGCCAGAAACAAAGTAATTACAGTTGTTTTTGGCCATAAATCAATAAATTTCCAAAATGCTTTTGACTCATTTTTGTAGCTAATATTCTATTAAAATGCTATTTAAATTAATTCAGCAGATTTATCTCCATCTACAATGAACAATTTCATCCCCAATTATCACGTCCCCAATTGTCATAATTCCATTTGAATTAAACCCACTTTGGCCCAGCCGTATTATTTTTGCAATAACATTTTCCAGCAACTAATCCCCTTTCCGGGTCCTCTTCGCCCTCACAAATTCCATTATATATGGAGCCTCGTCGATCACATTGGCAAGGGCGGCAAACATATGGGTCACGGATTGTTCTAAAAAATATTCCAAATTTTTGTACATTCTGCTTGGCTTTACCTTTGTGGATCCCTGTAATAGTACGGTTTGCATTGTTCACAATTTTTGCCCATTGTGTTGTGTTGGCAATCGTCGCAAACACCGCCCGAAGTGAATCCGGATGCATTATAGATTGCCCAATCAAAATGGCAACTAAAATAAATAAATGAAAATTGTCAATGCAAAAAATGCCTAAAAGGGCCTTTCCTATTTCTACTACCGTACCCCCACCTTTTGCCTCATCAACCTGTCACCCTATCAATCAAATATTGTCCCAATCTGCTGCCTTTTTAAATCAGCCCATTTTCCACCAAAATTTTCACTTTTTGTGCCGTTCCTCATATTTTCCCGCACAATATATATAAAGAATAATTTAAAGATTCTTTCCCTTTAAATCTCTATCCGTTTTTTGGACCACTTGCAAGGCCCGGGGCGAGGCCCTAGATTATAGGACTAATAAAATCAAACACATGATAATGGAATAAATTAATTAATGATTTTGGTGAAAAACTAATGAAAATGGTGAGAACTTTTTTGTCAAAATTGATCCAATTTTGAGGTCATATATAACTTTGGACAAATTATGCCTATTTAAGATTCTAAAGAAACCCTAATCTAAACTAAACCTAGTCTGATTCTAAACCCCAACATTCTTATTTAAAAATTATTTTTCGATGCAAAGTTTTAAAAATAAATTCAATCATTTTTGGGTATCCATTAATGAATTTGCACCGAATTGCGTGATCATTGCATTCGCATCTTTTGCATTCATTCGATTGTTCCCCAATCCCCGGTCTCCACGGTGAATCATTGTAAAAATCCTGGCACTCATCGCAATTCAATCCCTTCGTATTGTGCGTACATTCACATTTGCCATGGACCATGTCCGGCAATCTAAATAAATAAAAATATGATTTATTTGTTAATTTTGTGTCAATGCCAACAATTTCTAAGGGCAGGGCATTTCCTCTTTATCCTACTGTACCCCCACTTTTTGCCCAATCACCCGCCTGTCACCCTATCAATCAAATATTGCCCCAATCTGCCTTTTTTGAATCCGCCCTTTTTCTTCCCTTATGCTTTTTAACCCATCACATTTATTATTAAATTTTTCCAATACAATTAATAAAGAATAATTTAAAGTTGATTCATTTCTAAGCCCTTATCCCTATTCGATTCTTTGGGAAACTGGGGGAGGGGTAGGGGCTAGGTCTCGGCGAAGGCCTAAAGCTCTCGCCCCAAACAAATTTTAGCCGTATATTGGAATAATATTTACCGTCTATTAGAAGCCAAATCTTTATTAGAAGCCCACCCATCGAAAAATTTATGCCAAAAATTACCAATTTTTAGGTGAAATTAAGCAAAAATTTTTTTGTCTCAAAAATTTCAGAACAGTCCCCAACTCGGAGAGTTCTGAAACTTATAAGCCCATGGGCTTCTAATAGAATAAATATTTTACTTTGCCGAATGTGGTGGTTCATCCCCAACTGGAACGCATCGTTGGGCATGCCCATAACAGGAACATGAACCGCGCACAACCAATTCATAGACCGCATACCTTTTTAATATGAAATTATTGATTATTTATTAATTTATTCACCAATATTTTTCATCAATTTCCGGCCTATAATCCAGCAAATCATCGCCCAATGTGTGTAATTTGGTGAAATTTATTCGTAAATTTGTGATTTTTAACAATTCCGCAATTTCAGGCGCATAAGGGTCTTCGGTTGGAATATGAGGCGAAATTACTTTGTAGACCAACTGAAATGAAAGAAAATTAGTAAATAATTATTAACCTAAAGTAGTTTTCAATTTTTAACAAATCAAAAACTGGTTTTAGACCCTATAAACTTTATACCAATTTGTAGATCTCATCGAGAAGTATAGATTGGTATATAATTTGTCATGGTTTGTTCAAAATTAAATTAGTTTTGAAAGAAAAATCATGGATCGTTCGGACGGTTTAATACTGTTTAATTTTGAATGAGCCATCACAAATTTTCCATTCGATGTGTCTCGATGAAATTTACAAATTGGTATAAGGTTTTTAGGGTCTAAAAACCGTTTCCTGATTTATTAGAAATAAAAAATTATTTTTGGGTAAAAAATTAATATTCAAGGGAAATTGGCAAAATTTGAACAATCCTTCTGCTGGCATTTATGTTTACCTCTCCACCCGTCGATGGTGCCATATCGCTGTATTTTCTGGTGCAAATCACATCACTATGATTTCGGGGAGGTCCTTCCGGGATGGTCGGATATGAGGCGGAACAATCGTAGGCAAAATAACGATAGATTGACCAAGTTTTGCCAAAATCTTTGGATCGTTCAATGAACATTGCGGCCGGTCGAAATGATCGAAAAATCATAATTAAATGAGTGAAATGGAATTCGGCCTCCAAATCCAGACGAATTGTCACATTCTTTAGGTTAATATGGGAATAATTCAAATAAAATAAATTCATTTTTATACTTGGACTCCATTCTCGGATTGCCACCAATTTCGGGTCCTCTCCTCGTAATTTTCCTTCACCACATTTTCAATTCGATGGCTAAATCGGCCTTGGCCCCCCGGTGACCACGGTTGCATTGAATTGCACCAAAAGCATTTTGAATCGTGCTCCAAATCCGATACAATGCAATAACGCTGCCTTTCTCGAAGTCCTTCAAATTTATTATTTTTTAAATTAAATTGAACAGAGGGATGAATAATATCGTTGAGATTATTTCGCTCTAGGCAATTTCGGTCTAACGAATTAGGCGAACCCTAGTTCATCAGCAAATTAATCAATTCAAATGATCTAAAATGCATTTTATAGCCCAAAATGTTAGCTACCAATTGGTTTATTGTTCATCAAAAACTGTAAAGTTTAATCAAAATATGTCCATAAATACAAAAATAATGGCAATTTTTTCTATTTTTTGGCCATAACTTGACAAAACTATACAATGTTGGATGATCAATATACAAATGGATAGTTAACATTTTTGGCTATTAAAGCACTTCACTTTTCATCATTTGAATTTATTATTTTCCTGAGAGCTATGGTTCGTCAATTTCGTTGTTGTCCGTATGACCGAGATTGAAAATGTCCCATTTTGGAAATTTGTACCGCAAGTAGATGTGGCCGACAATTTGTGTTTTCGGCCAATTAGCAAATTGCCAGTGGCCGGATAGCATGACCTGTCCATACAAAGGTCCTCTTCCTCAAAGGCGGCATATGGGAGGACGGAGGGGGGCAAAAGGCAAAAAATAATGAGCAAAATTGGAAAAAGTTGAGGAAAAAGAGCAAATATTTTATGGAGAGGATGCCGAATTATTGGAGGCAGAGTGGTGGAAGTGGGATGATGTCCAGGCGATTTTTTGCCCATTTTTGGGCCAAATTTTATTTTAATTATTTCCTTTTGATGTTCCTTTTTTATCAATTTTGAATAATTATGGAATTTGGCTAAAAATTGATTTAAAAATATTTTATAAATTTATCAATCTAAAATGGAAAAAAGATGCCATTCTGTGTCATTTACGAAAAAAAAAATTGTCGGGTCAAAATAGTTGGATGACCGGGAGAAATGTTGCAGGTGTGTGGAATTGGAATGGAAAATGATCAACCCAAAACATTCATTTTCATTGTTTGGGCAAAAGATGTGGAGATTGGGTTTGGTTCGGCTTAATGGACTGACTGCGGGGACTATGGGTCGAAAGGCAAAATGAATGGAATGGAAAAGTAATGGAAATGAATTGAATATTTTGTGGTTGGTATAAAAATGGCACATTTTTCTGAGGAATTTAAATGATTTATATGCGTTTTTTGGAGTAAATGATCAAGAATGAATATATTTGATTGGCCATTTTAGGATCAATGCAATTCGCACCTTTTAAACTAAATAATATGGGCGGCGATTATTTGCACTTATTTTGACGGTGAAAAGGGGAATTTGCTTTTCAGATTTACTAGAAATTTAGCAAATAGAGGAAATTAACTAAATTTTGCGCGGCTCGAAAAAGGCACTTCATTATTTATAAAATGACTAGGAATTGGGAAAAAGTGGCATTTAAAATGTGCCATAATAAAATAAATATTCCCAACTATATCAATCGATGATTATGGGGGAAATGATGACCCATTAGGGATGAATGGGGGGCATTCCTTCCAATGTGGAAGAACATTCAAATATCCTTCTTCCTTCCTTCCCCACCAACAACCACCTTGCGCCCCAAAGTAAGGGGGAAGGGGATGACCAACGGTGTTTGGTGGGAAGAAGGAAGAAGGTTGGTGTTGGAAGGTTGGCTACAAATGGCGGTCCGTCGTCGTCCGACTTGGCGGGAGAATAGGAAGGAGGAAGCGGGGGTCGAATGGTCTTTATGTTGGGTCAAATCGTCGTCCAGCAGCAGCCACATTGGCGGACGACCAAACCCCGTAGGGGCCTTCTCCCCCCTCTTCTTCATTTGCTGCCATCGACGCTCGGGGGGCCAAAGGAGGAAGAAAGGCAATGGAGATGAATGAGTCATCTTCGGTTTTGGGCCTTTTGGCCAATGGCCCAAAACTCAAATGGATTGGGTCAATGTGGATTGGAGGGGAATATGGATTGAAATTGATGATTGGGGTGGAGGATTGGCCATTTGGAAGGGATTATTTGAGGGAAAGGGGTTGAAAAATGGGCGAAAAAATTGAAATTATTTGATTAAAAAAATGCAAATATTTTTTGTGAATAAATAAATAATTAATTATTAGAAATATTTTAGGAATTTTGATTAAATATTCTCAAATAATATAGCCTTAAGTTAATTAAAGAATATTAAGCAATTAATTAAAATTGTATGCCTTATCGTAATCCAAATTCTCTTTCCCAGACCATATTCCTCATCATTTTTTCCCTCAGGCCCATTTCATTTATAGTTCATTTTCATTCACTTTTTACCTAGAGCTAAATCAAAGAGGGAAGAAGGTAAATTAATGTAAGGGGAAAGGCCAAAAAGTGTTCCTTTTTCCCTCCTTCTCCTTTACGCTGTCCACTCTTCTAACACTTTCTTTGTGTAGCAGAAAGAAAGAAAGATGGATGGGACACCGGGTTCAACGGTAAATGAGAGGAATTGGTCTTCATCTAAACCGGTGGGAGGAAGATGAACTGGAAGGAAGGAAGAGAAGAGAAGGAAGAACGCCGTGAATGCTGCAAAATGGCGGAATGGGGAAGAAAAAGCAAATTGCCCCGGAGGGAATGAGAGATGATTGGAAGAATTGAGTGGAAATTTGAGAAGATTGGTGGTCGATTTTAGGCGATTTGCTGCTGATTGAATTGTTGGTAAAAATCGAATGAATTGGATTGGAAGGAGGAAAGTTGGGAAGAACCAGTGGTTGGAAAGATTGAATGATTGAGATGGGAAAGGTGTCGATTAGAAGCATAATATTGGGTTGGCCATTTGAGCAAGGGAAAAGCCGAAAAAAATAATTGGTGGAAAAAATTTTGATTAATTGACGCTAAATGTTTTTTGCTCGTCTCCAAAGGATTGAATGACTAATTTTTAATTCTCGGTCAATTAATGATTTAATTATATTAAGGGTTTTATTTAGTTATGGCGAATTCGCCATTCGAACTTCACATATATTATTTTATTATTTTAATCTAATTAATTAAAATAATAGCAAAATAATATACATAAAGAATAAATTGAATATTATGGGAGAATGAGAAATCAATGAAACACATTTTTACCCCCTCCGGAAAATTGGAATGGAAAAGACGCCTTTTGGCAAGTTTTGTAGACGGCTAAGATTAATGAGTCCGTCAAAAGGTCAACGATTAAAAATAAAATGGATAAAAAGTGATAAAAAGGAACATCAAAAAAATTTGGCAAAAAATCAGAAATATTTTATTCAATTTAGGCAGAATTTAATAAAATCAGAACAGGCGGAATTATTAAAAATCAGAAGAGGCGGAATTATTAAAATCAGAACAGGCGGAATTATTAAAATCAGAACAAGCGGAATTATTAAAATCAGAACAGGCGTAATTATTAAAATCAGAACAGGCGGAATTATTAAAATCAGAACAGGCGGAATTATTAAAATCAGAACAGGCGGAATTATTAAAATCAGAACAGGCGGAATTATTAAAATCAGAACAGGCGGAATTATTAAAATCAGAACAGGCGGAATTATTAAAATCAAAACAGGCGGAATTATTAAAATCAGAACAGGCGGAATTATTAAAATCAGAACAGGCGGAATTATTAAAATCAAAACAGGCGGAATTATTAAAATCAGAACAGGCGGAATTATTAAAATCAGAACAGGCGGAATTATTGAAAATCAGAACAGGCGGAATTATTAAAATCAGAACAGGCGGAATTATTAAATCAGAACAGGCGGAATTATTAAAATCAGAAAAGGCGGAATTATTAAAATCAGAACAGGCGGAATTATTAAAATCACAACAGGCGGAATTATTAAAATCAGAACAGGCGGAATTATTAAAATCAGAACAGGCCGAATTATTAAAAATCAGAAGAGGCGGAATTATTAAAATCACAACAGGCTGAATTATTAAAATCAGAACAGGCGGAATTATTAAAATCAGAACAGGCGGAATTATTAAAATCAGAACAGGCGGAATTATTAAATCAGAACAGGCGGAATTATTAAAATCAGAACAGGCGGAATTATTAAAATCAGAACAGGCGGAATTATTAAAATCAGAACAGGCGGAATTATTAAAATCAGAACAGGCGGAATTATTAAATCAGAACAGGCAGAATTATTAAAATCAGAACAGGCGGAATTATTAAAATCAGAACAGGCGGAATTATTAAAATCAGAACAGGCGGAATTATTAAAATCAGAACAGGCGGAATTATTAAAATCAGAACAGGCGGAATTATTAAATCAGAACAGGCGGAATTATTAAAATCAGAACAGGCGGAATTATTAAAATCAGAACAGGCGGAATTATTAAAATCAGAACAGGCGGAATTATTAAAATCAGAACAGGCGGAATTATTAAATCAGAACAGGCGGAATTATTAAAATCAGAACAGGCGGAATTATTAAAATCAGAACAGGCGGAATTATTAAAATCAGAACAGGCGGAATTATTAAAATCAGAACAGGCGGAATTATTAAAATCAGAACAGGCGGAATTATTAAAATCAGAACAGGCGTATTTATTAAAATCAGAAAAGCGGAATTAATAAAATCAGAACAGATGGAATTATTAAAATCAGAACAGCTGGAATTATTAAAATCAGAACAGGCGGAATTAATAAAAAATCAAAAATATTTTTACTTTCAAAAAAATTTGGCAACACCAAAAAATTACTCCAATAAATTTAAAAAATAAACAAAATTCTTTAAATTATAAAAATTTCCATCAAAATTTGTTGATAATTTACTTGAAAAATTGAATCAAAACATTTAATTTGAAAAGTGCAAAAAGGCAAGCAGGAATGCGCAGACACGAGTTCTCGTGAAGCGGCAGATCAATTTCGGCAAATTCCCAGCAAAAAAGCATATTCTATGAATTCTCCCTCCCAAAATTTAGTTCCTCTTCAAATTCCATCCATTGGCCAACCTCATCTCAGAATTTGGCCATTTTTGTTTACCCTACAAATCAATCAATAAAATCACAGATCGTATCTTTTGGAACGAGAAATGATACTGAAAATGAGGTTGATACCAAAGTGCATGGAATAAATTGGAATATTCGATAAAAATTTGACATCATTTAATGCCGAAAATTAGGCAGATAATGGTGACAGCTGCACTTTTGAATTCAATTTTTAGAATGATTATCTTGAAGATAGGGGTACCATCCAGACGACAAACGGGATAGAAGATAATTTAGGAAAAAGAATTGTGGCCATCAGCTGCCTATCCCCCAGCCTATGGCCAAATTGAATGAATATAAAATGGTGCCAATCAGTGACTAAAATTATCATTTTATTATATTTCCTCCCTACAATTTATAAAAATTTGAAAATCGTTAATTCTTTTCAAGTTTGCAAAATCTAGCCGGCCAATTTTCGAGATCTTTTTTTAAAAAGTTTCCCATAGTGGTGAGACATACCAGAAAAATCCGTTTTTCCCGAAATGTTTTTCCGGTTTCGAGATATTAGCCAAAAACCGGTTTCAAAAAAGTTTTCCTTTTGGTTTTTGAGTTTTGGGCCGGGAGAAAAAGGGCACTGCGCATGAATGTCAGCTTTCGAATGATATATGGTTTATGGGGTCTAAACTCAAAACCCTGGGCTATAGAAGCCGGCAAAGTCGGCACTTCTTCCTTTGTGGCCGATTTGTTAAGAGGGGACGAATTGCACGGAGGTCGCGGGTTCGAATCCCACCAAGGGCCAATAATTTTTTTAGATTTTTTCGATGGTGGGGATCACGAATTTTAGGTTTATTTTAAAAATTAACTGGTTCAAAGGTTTAAACCGGTTTAGCATGAGCTGAATTTTGAATAGAAAAGTGGTAAATGGATTTTAATATGAATTATAATCCTTCTAGGAATCTTTTAAAGCTCGATAGCGCTTTCTTTCTATGTCCAATGTATTCCTTCCGTCACCACCTTAAGAACAAGCGGTTTAAATTTATAAAAATTGTATTGCGTCTTCCGTTTTGCTAAAAATTTTTTTGAGATTTGCGAATTGCTTCTTGCCTTCGACAGCTTTTGCACTTGCACCCAACAATGAATAGCGTCCATTTTTCTTAGAAGCCAATGCCAATCCCTTGCTAAAAATGGCGGCCAAAAATAAAATCACACTTACAAATCATGAAGATCATCTGTAACAATTTCGCATGATGATTGGTAAACTCGGGATGGGGGGGGGGGCGGAGTCGCGTGGATGGATGATTGGTTAAGGAATAGCATCCATAATAACCATGCCCTAAAATCACCCGTATAAATCACGCAGATCATTTGTAACAATTTCGTATGGTGATCGTTGATCGGTAAATTGGGGGTGTGGGATGGATAGAGGAATATAGTATGCATTCTCCTGCTGCTGGAGGGCAATGAAGACAGCTAAACGGGGGGGGGGGGGGGGGGGTGTGCGGAGCTAATGTCAATCCTTGCTAAAAGTAGCAGCCAAATAAAATCACCGGTGCGTGTAAATTACAAATCAGTTGTAACAGTTTCTTATGTTCATCTGTAAACATTAATCAGCAAGCAAGGCTATAAATTCTAATCGCTTTTATCGGCTTCATCTTCAATCAAAATTCAAGCTAAATGAATTTGCTCCTTCAATCATTTTTATTAACTTTATTGGCCTCCTCATTAATTCAAGATGGGAATGGAACAATTAATTCATCACCATCAATAAAGGATCAAGTCAAACTATGCGGAATTAATGATGCAATTTGTAAAAAATTGGACAATGAAAAGGTGCAAAAATCCATTTCGGCAAGGAATGAATATGTGAAGAAAAATGAACAATGCTGGGCAAAATTCACAACAATTGAAAAGTCGAAATTTGAGGTGGATGGAATTAAAAAAGAAAAATTCAAAAAATTCTTTGCGGATGAAGTCGAAAGGGAAAATTTTCTGGATGTTTTCATTTATTTGACCGGAATGTTGAAAAAGTCAATTTGTCTCACTTCGACCACAATTAAAAGTATTGCTGCATTAAATGGACAAGAGAATTTGGCAATGGAATATTTAGTGAATAGACTGGAAGATAGGGCCAAGAAATCGAGAGCATTGAGGCGGATTAATGAGCAAAAGTCAATTCAAAAAGAGGACACTGCATTCTTTTTTGGGCAAAAGGGCATTTCAACGATTTTGGTGAAGGAAGATGGTTTAAAATGTGAAGAAAGTTTATTAAATCCGGGAAGGGTAATAAATTTGATAGATGAAATTATTTCGGCATTGGAAAATTATGAGAAAAATCTTTGCAAAACGGAGAAAAATGGTTGTTTAACAGGATTAGTTGAACATCTTAAGAATAAGATTAAAGTAAAAGAAGATGAATTGGATTCATTCTTTGATAGAATTGATGGGGTTGTTAAAGAATTGAAAAATGGAAATAAAATAAACGAGAAATGGATTGAAGAATTTGTTGAAGAATGGCACAAAATTCATTTCGAATTGGAAGTGAAGAAAATTGGCAAGGGTTTTAAGGTGATATTGGAATATTCTGAATAAAAAGAGTATATTAAATTGTTTAAGCATTTTGCCATTTGGCTAATTAAACCATCGCATGTTGAGGATGTCATCCAAATTATCCTTTTTTTGACTGGATTGGCAGAACCGGTGGAAATCTCAATTTTAGCTTTGCATGTTTTTGGCCTTGATGAAAAATTTGCCGAGGCAATTGAGAAATTGGGAGCCAAAATTGTTGGCAAATTTTCAATAATTAATTTCATTTTGGCATTTTAGGCTCCGGCAATTGGCGCAAATGATGGGACGAAAAGATTAGAAGTGGTCAAATGGGCATTTGGCCCTAATGGAGTTGCGCCTCTTTTTGTGCGGGGCGGGGCCGAATCGACAGACGGGGAAAATGAAAATGTAAAATAAAAAGGAATTAAAATTAATTTAGAAGGGGATTAAGAATTTATTATTTTTTAAAATTTATTTCTGTTTAAGTTTGAAAAAATGATTGAGGAAGAAAAGGTGTCTCATGCAGAGCACCAAAAAGAACGGGAAGCGGAAATTGAATTCCTGAAAATGATTATCGAGGAAGTGATTAAACATAAAGGAAAACCGATGCACGAATTGATGGACCATGTAGTTGAAAAATTCCATAATACTCAAAATAAATTGACGGAAAAATGGCAAACAAAAATGGGAAAATGGAAGCAGGGATGGCCGAATTTAAGGCAAGTTTGATAAAAAAAATGGGAATGAATTGTATTTTGAATATATAGAGCCGAGGTGTGAAGCAAAATGTAAAAAATTTTGCCCTTTGGTTATTCACTGCAGAGAGAATAAACAACGTAATAATGTTGATTTTTGCAATCACCGATTTGGAAACACCAGTCTATTTGACACTGGAAACATTGGAGGCATTCGGCATTACGCACCTTTTATTGGGAGGGTTGGAATGAAATTGGGGATGGTATTAAAATTAAAAATTGTTTATTATTGTTTAGTATGGAAAAGGCAACCAAAAAAATGGATAAATTCTACAAAAGACATCCAAATGCAACTACCAAAGTAGGAAAACAATTTGTGGAATTCATGATTGGCAAGGAAGGAGTTATTCCATTGTTCCTTGGGGATGGGGCATTCGATGAGAATGATGCGCGGAAAAACCGACTCGAAGATGAGGTAAAAATGCAGAGGAGGAATTAATATAATATTTAAAAATATGCGAATTTAATAGGCAAATATAATCGAAATTGTCGCATCGGTGGTGAAGAAAAAAGCAGCTGCAGGCCAAATAATTGGCGATCTATTTAAGTGGCTACTGGAAAAAGTTCAAGATAAAGGATTTTATTTGCAGGTCATTTTGGGCATTTTAATATTTATTTTTTTAAACCAAAATTTAAGGTTTTCAACGGTGGAATGAAACAATGAGAAATCTGCACGAAAAATTGAAAAATTCAAATATTTTGAAGGAAGAAATAGAAAAAAATATGGAAGATGAAAAAGAAGAGGAAAATGGAGGAGGGAAAAATGAAGAGGAAAAAGAGAAAAAAGAAGTGCAAAATGTTGTGGCCAAAATAGAAAACCGTGAAATTTTGAAAGGCCCTTATTGTATAAAAACATTATTCCAAGCAATTTTCATATGGATCAAAGCTAATGGAAAGAAAAATGAGCCAACAATCAACGGCACTAACCATAATCAATTTAGAGAATTGGTCAACAAGAATATGGCACATATTGCAGGGGAAAATGCACCGAAAAATGAGGGTACTATTGTTTCGGTGAAAAAGGAATCAAAATCGAGCGTTCATCATACGGTCGCTGTGAATGGTAATAATGGCAATCATTCTCCAAGAAATGTGGTCAATGGCAACGGATTTAGAAAAGGACACCAATAAGTGGCGATATTTTTGAAACTTTCGGTACTAAATTAATCCACATTTCTATTCATCTTTGCTATTGTATATAATTTCGGTTAATTTCATTTCGATAAATTATTCAAATCTGTAAATAATTCTGGAATTGAATGGGAAAGAATAATAAATTTTAGGCCCAATATTTTTGCAAAGTTTTGAAATATTCATCGCCATTTTGTCGATTCACCAATTCTTCTCCGTTTATATTTTTGGGTATATTCATTGTTTGAATGCTTTGCACGCGGCCTCTACCCAAAATTGGACGGCAAATTTTGAATGCCAACAATTTTTGATAGGCAAAACGGAAAAGTGTCGGATGAAATCTGTGGAAATAAATTAAAAATTATGGGTCAGTGGATGATTCCAAAATAGACAAATGAACTTGCAAATGTGGGTGATTCCATAAAAATGGTGTATTCAATTTAGTTTTTAAATAATTAAAAATATAAATATTACACAAATTGGATTAAAACATTTTGTTATTCCAAACATTTGTTTTTGTTTTCCAAACATTTTAATGTTTTTGTTTCTCCAAATATTTTTGTTAGAAAATTAATTTAAATAAACATTTGTACCATTGTGGAATCACTCGCATTTACATCAATTTTGATCTTGGACCAATAAAAAATAAATAAATAAAAAATATTCACGTTATAATGCTGATTTCAATGAGCAAATTGCTGACGGCAATAATCAACAAAGTGAGGGCATTTATCATTTGCCAAATTTGCGCATCCTTGATTAAATCACTGGTACTGACAAAATATGCCAAAATTGTGAAATAATCATTGAAGGAATGCAAAACCAGTGTTGGGGTCAATTGACGAAAAGTGCGAATATTTTCGGAAAGCTGTGTTTATTTTTAAAATATGTCCGTCCCATTTCGTTCATTTACCTGATATCTTTCTGAGAGATTTTGAATTGGTTGGCCAATATTTGCATATTTTTGACAATTATATTTGTAGACTAAATACCAAGTCTGAATTTTATTTTATTTGTTGAACAATTTACTCATTTTGATTTATTACAATGATGCAAAAAAGCACCAAAAATGCAATTCCACCAATTACCGGTTGCATTTTTTCGCTGAGCATAGTCGGTGAATTTATGTCAATTCCAAAATAGCAACAAATCAGTGAAACAAAAATCTGCGGCGCGAATTTTTATATTAATTTAATTTCCCACATTCTTACTGTCAAAGAAATGCCAAAAATTGTCCACATCGAAAGGCCATTATTTTGTTCATAATTTCGCGCATAAATTGTCGCAATAATTCGCTCAAAAAGAAGATTGGCACCGAGGAAATTGCGCAAAACAATTGGAATATTATGGATAAAAAAGAGAATAATATGCTAAAATAATGTCAATAAATTATAATTATTTTGTGTTAGAATGAATTTACCTGATAGGCAATATTATTTTCTATAATTTTGATCACGAATTCTATTAGTCGAATGAAAGCAAAGAAAATAATTGTAATTGATTGAGAAAGGAGGATGAATTTCAAATTTGAATGAATTATTTTGGTGCGCAATATTATCAAAAAATTGGCCATTGAAAATGGAAGGCAAACAAAATTAAAGCAAAATTCAAGGGAAAAAAGGCAAAGAGTCAACAAAATTTTTGTTGTTTTTGATGGAAGTTCAAAATCGGAAGAAATACTTTGATTTAACTGAAAATTCATTTTTTTGCTGCATAAAAATAATGGATGGAGTTAAAAATTATTCAAAATTATTTAATCAATTAACAAAATCAAGTGAATAATTCATTCATTTTGTGGAAAGGCACAATCAATCATTTATTCAGATTTTGATGAGAAACATCTGCTGTTGGGACCGAAAATACATAATTGTGGAAACTTCCTAGAAGAAGGATTAACATCTGCAAATATTGTTGGACTTTCGAGGAATTCGTATTTAGGCCCACACAATTGCATAATAAAATAAATATTGAATAGAATTAATTAATTATTGCAAATTAAAAATGAATTTATTTTAAAATAATATTATAAAAAATTTGTTTAAAGTGCAATTTTTATGTTTAAATATTTACAAAATTTCTATCAATCTTTTTGCCATTTCGAATTTTGAATGCAACCAAAAATTGGAGTAAAATCTTGAATGAAATAAATTCAAAATTATTCCAAATAAATTCAATGAAACTGACACAACACATTTGCAAGGCTGCAACCCCAGTTGCGGTCAATTCGAAGCCAAATATTTGGGCGCTGAATCCTCCGAATGCAGTGCCCAAAAATGCACTGTTTTTGATGAAAATAATTTAATAAGAATATTTTTCAATGTATTCACCCAAATGAAAAGATGGAATGATGAATGCCGGCAATGAGTCCATTTGTGGCCGAACATTTCTCATCGAATCCGTTGGATCTAATTGAGAAAAATGTTTTATTCCTTTTTAGGCTAGGCTAACTTCAATGCTTCTTGGCACCATCGAAACATTGGCACATAGAGAATGGCACTGAATATTCCATTAATGATGAAGGCAGAAAATAGAAGGGGAACACTCCTGTAAAAATGCAGTAATTTGGTAGAAGAATTAGAAATAAATATTTTTATTTTACTTAATTCAGGAATTAAGCCGTCACTAAATCATTTCCATTTCAGTTTATTTTTTTTTAAATTACAGCATCTTTCTAACTCATTTTTCTTATTAATTAATCTCATTTGATTTGCAATGGTTAAATTATAATACATATTAACAAAGCCCTAAATTGACCAATCAATCAGAGATAAAAGGCAATGCATTTTGGGTTTAAATTTAAATTCAATGTAATTTAAGTATGAATAAGTTAAGCAATTAAGACAAATAGCTCTGAAATTTTTTATAAAGTAGTCTTATAAATTTTCGAATTTGATTCATGAAACTAGAATCCAATTAATTTCCGAATTCTGATATTAATTCATCTAAACAAATTGAAAATTGTATTGACTTTGGAAGGGAAAGAAATGGAGCTGGTCCCATCAACAAAAGTGAAATGGATATCCCAATGGAGCCAATGAGCATTATTGAAGTTTGGCATTTGACAAAATGGCGTTCGAAAAGGAACCCCCAAAATGGGGCAAAAAGGGCATAAATACCACTAATTGCCGTAATCATCCATCCCATCAATGAGGCAATTTCGGTGGAGGAACGAGGCGGCGAAAACTGAAAAAAATAAATAAAAAATTGGAATAATTTTAAAAATGCACTGTGCCAAGATGAATGGCCAAACTTGGTTCATAGAAAAACCATCCAATGCTCATTAGAAGAAGGCAACAAATGCACACAAAAATGTTGGGAATTTTGAGCATTTGAAATATTCCAATTTTATTCTTTTCTTCTCCACAATTTTCTTCCATTTTGATTCCATCCATTTCTGCACGGGAAAATATACAAAATCGAATTCCCTTTTTTTACCTTTGTTAATATTTTGGGCTCTTTTTAATTCCAAATTTTCAATTAATTTTGGCAAAGCAAATGAAATTGTGGCCATCGCCCCAATTAATGAACCGGTTACAATCAATGGCAAAGAAAATCCCCCAAATTCATAAAGAATACTGCCAACCAATGGACCAAGCGAAAAACCAATGCCATTCACTGTTTCCCCAATTCCCTAGCAAAAAATGATGAATTTTAATTTGAAAAATAATTATTTACCCTCAACATGCTAACTCTTTCCGGGAATAATCTCCCCAGAATTGCCCATCCTCCGGTTATAATTGCACAAATTCCAACCCCACCCAGAATTCGGACAAATAAAATGGCAAAAAAGAATTGCCAACCGGGGGACACAAAATTACAAAAACTTAGATATAATTTTGGGGAAATATTCCATAAAAATTACCCAAAACAGAAAGTGCTGAAACTGAAAAGGCAAAGGCCCAGGGAATTGACCAGATAATCGGGGAATAATGCCATCTAAAATTATTAAATATTTTGGATGATTATTTTGTATTATTTTTACATATTTTCCACAAATTGGGGCAAATATTCCCATAAATAGTTGGGATATTCCATTGCAAAGGCCAACCTGCCCAATTGTTTGGCCTTTTTTCTCGGTTGCTTCGAGGGCAAAAAAAGGTGATGAACAGCTGGCCGTAATCCAAATGAAAAAATTTGCCGTCATCAAAAATGCAATTATTCCAAATTCGGCACTGTTTCCATTGCCTAAGGAAATATTAGAAAATATTCAAAAAATTAGAATACTTTTTTGTAGATTTTCCATAGAATTTTTTGGTGTCAAAGGCATCATCAATTCATTTTTGGTTAATGATTTTTTTGTCATTTTATCATTAAAATAATAAATTTATGCATTAAATAGAATGAATACCAAAATGATTTATATAAAATGAACAAAAATTGCGCGAATTCAATGAAAATTGCTGGGACATAAATTAAAAATTGATGACGACCAAAGGCGCAAATTTTGGAGACCACCAATTAAAATTCCGTGTCGATTTATGTGAATTTTTGGTCGACCAAAATTATAATTGGATTCTCCGTTCATGACGGATAATTTCTCTTTTATAGTTTTTGGACAAAAAAAATGAAAAAACTACAAAATTCATACAAAATTATAAATTAATTATTAATTTTTATTTATATATTTAATTATTTAAATGGCATTTAAAATAATTATTTGTTTCATTTCCATCCAAAATTTCTTGATTTTCCTTTCATTTTTTCTTCAAATTTGTTCCAATTGATCCAATCAAAAATAGTAATGCCGGCAAAACGACCAAAGTATTCAGTAAACAAAGACAAATTGTGAGGCAAATAATGCGTACAAAAATCTTTAGGAAAAATATATTTAAAAAGAGAGTAACTATTTTTACCCAAAGATAAATATTTTTTACTCAAAAGTATTTTTTGACTTCCTAATAAATCAGAAACCGGTTTTATGCCTTACAAACCTTATACCAATTTGTAGATCTCATCGAGAAGCATCGAATGGTATATAAAATTTTTCTTAGTTTAATAGAGCGAGTTAAATCATTTAAACCAAATTGCCCAGTTTTTGATTTTAAGCAGTAATTTTGGACCAAAACTGACATTTTAATTATCATTCGATGCGTCTCGATGTGATTCACAAATTGGTATAAGGTTGGTTTACAGGTTCTAAAACCGGTTTCTGATTTATTAAAAGTCGTAACTACTTTTGGGTAAAAATACTATCCCTTAAAAAAGATTGCCATATTTTACTTGAGCAATATAGAGTTTAATCCAATAATGGCTGAGAACACATAAACTTGTGCTCAATGATGCCTGGACACTGGGCAAACCGACTGCCCGGATTGTGGCCCCCAATTTGGATTTAGTCGAGGAATCTTTGGATTCTGAATTAATTTTTGTATTTTCTCAATTTAAATTGTGAATTTGACCATCAGAATCAGAAGTCAAAAAATGATAGGAGAAATGGGCGGGCAAATCCACACTGAATCCAATGGAAATGACCAATGAGCCCATCATTAATTGATTCAATGCAACACCGGAAATGCTCAAAATTCCCATTGTTTCTGAAAAAATTAATTATTTTTAATCAAGTAATTTTATTAATAAAATATTAATAATATTATTAATTAATTATTTAAATTTATTAATTAAATTTGCCAATGTCAACAATGTCTAAAAGGGCCTCTCCTATTTCTCCTACCGTACCCTCACTTTTTGCTCAATCACCCTGTCACCCACCCCATCAATCAAATATTGCCCCAATCTGCCTTCTTCTTAACCCCCTCTTTTTCCCTTTCCTAAATCTTGATTTTTATCACATTTTCTTGCAAAATTAATAAAGAATAATTTAAAGGGCCTTTCTGGCACACTCGCCCCAAACAACATTAATCTCGGGAATAAGAACCATAAGAATTAATGTTGATTAAATAATTCCAACCAGTAATAATAATTGCAATGACCAATGTTGTCACCAAAACGGTCCTCAAATCGTGCAAAAGGAAAAGGCAAATTGTGGCCATGCAAATCAGAGTGGCCACCGCCGATTGCCAAGTATCCGTTGGCATATTGTCCATCTGAAATTGAATTTTATTAAAATGATTTAATTTGGCCACCAAATCCAAATAAATTCCTTCTTCATGGTACACGGATGCATCAATTGTTTTTGCATTTTCATCCACAATTTTTCGCCATTTCCTCAACAATTCCACCCTTTCGGACCATTTAAATAATTTTGGATTATGGTAGGCCGTAGTGAAGAAAAATCGTTGAATTGATGGACAGGATGAAGAATTGGACGAAAACGATGAATTTGCTCTGAAAAAGAGCATATAATTGGAAATGTAAATTACATATTGCTTATTAGAGCCCCGTCTCTATTAGAAGCCCCCTTCTATTTGTGGCCCCCTTTAGAGGGTATCTGAAATTTAATAGCCCCAGGGCTACTAATTGAAAATGTTAATGTAAATTAATATTTTAAAACAAACTCATTCTCATCCATAATTCCATTTAGCCGGATAAATCCCTTCCAATGGGCATATTCTGCTTCATCCAAAAAATCAATCAATGTTTGGCAATTGAGAATATCATCTAATTTATTATGGAAATACACAATCAATATTATTTAAAAAATACTTATGACAGATTCATTCGATGATTTGCCATTGAGAATTTGGCCAATTTCATTTCCCTCTTCTTCTTTTTCTTCATTCTTTTTTGCCAATAAATATTCGCGCAAATCTCGAAGGAAAAACATTGAACTTTGTGGGCCCCAACTTTCATTTAAATGTTCAAATTCGCCAACAAATTTGTCAAATTCCGCAATTCTGGATTTATTCGATAAATCGCCTGAAAAATAATAAATAAAAAAAATTAATTAATAAATTTGATACCAAAATTATTGACAAAAACAGTGGCCTGTGTGTAGAATGGATTGATTCGATTTTCGCGAATATTGTCAATCTTTTTTTGATATTAAATTAAATTAATTTTAATTAAAATTTTTAAATTAATTAATTATAATTAAATTTTGAATTTCACCTCAAGCAATGGTGAATCCTGTGAATATAATTCTTTTGTGCTCATTTCCACTTCAAATTTGGTGATTGCCTCAAAAATATTAAATTATTTTAATAATACCAAAATATTCCTCACAAATATTGAGAAAGCAATGAAAATTGTAGAACAAAAAAGAATGAAAATGGCACAAATTTGATTGCAAATTGAATTTGTGTAAAAATCAACAAATTTTGTCACAAAAGTTTTCAGCGAATCATGAAAATATTTTTGCCATCCTTTTTGGTCAATATTCTGCTTTAAAAATTAAATATTCCTTTTGCTAATTGTCAATGCCAATAATGCCTAATAAGGGCCTTTCCTATTCATCCTACTGCACACCCAATTTTTTTGCCCAATCTCCCCGTCACTCTATCAATCAAATATTGCCCCTATCCACATTTATAAATCAGCTCATTTTTCACTAAAATGTTCCCACTTTTGTGACGTACTTTTATAACCTTTTTCAGCAAAACAGATAAATATATTTTAATAAAGTATCAAGCCCAACTAATCCCAAACCCAGTCATTGGGCCACTAGGGGCCTAGGCCACCGGCGAGAGCACGGGTAGAGAGCCTATGCCCAGTGCCCACTCTCACCCGAATAATATTAGCCCTAGTCAAGTTTAGAACTAATATAAATCAAAAAATATATTTCAATGTCAATTTCCTTCAAAGCTAACCTTTTTTGAATTCTCCATGCCATTTTTTTCATTTTCCTTTTTTGTCAATTTTTTCCTCGTTTCTTTTCGTTCAATTAATCCAATTGTGGCCATCACCGCAACAAAATAAGTGCATTGAAAGAGGAAATCAAAGGCCAATGCCGTTGCATTTCCCACACAAAGAATTGTGATTTCCGGTGAACCAATGAATGCGCCAATTGCATCGGCACAAATGTTGGCCAGTGCCGATATGAGGATAGCCGGTCCCGAATCCATCAAAACCTATTTAAAGGGATGAATAAATGTTTGTTTTTTTTTTTTTTGATTTTACCATTGCCAATAAATTTGCAACAATTTTTTCGTCCTCCTCATTTTCGGCATTATTTTCTCCTTTTTGTACAATTTTTTGGAAATTACATTTTTTGGCCAATCTATTCCAAGCATGGCTCATCAAATAGGCATCATCAACGCCGATGGCCAAAACCAAAAATGGAGTGGCACAGAGGATTGGACTAAACCGGAGCCCGCAGAGGAAAAGTAGGCCCAGGGCAGTTCCGGTGGCCATAAATGGGCAAATGCAGGCGACAATGGCCAATGAGATCTTCATTTTTATAATCGTTTATAATTATTTGAGTTGGTTCAGAAATATAAAATTTAAAAAAAGTAAATAATTATTGAATTTTAACTATTATGGAAATATTTTTAAATTTAATTCGAAGAGAAAAATTACAAAAATTTCTAACCAATTCAAAAACCATAAATTTACCTAAAATTTTTCGAAAAATGAATTTAGAGTTTTGTTGAAATTTGTATGTAAATTTTTAAAAACAATTCCCTAAAGAGTAAAGACCCTAACCATATACCGGATGACCCTTGGGATTACCGTTACCTTTCCCCAGTTGACCCAAAAAATCTGCACCAGAATAATACTTTACCAAAATTTTTTGAATTTAAAAATATCGAATTTATGTAATAAAATTTTTGAAATTTGTATCAAAATTTTTAATGTAAATTTTTCGCAAATTTGGATTCCCGTTTTTCCTAATTTTTTTTTATTTTTTTTTATCATATTGTATTCTTGATTTCGATTGTTTTTTTTTATCAAAATACATCTTTTTTATTTATTTTTTAATTAATGTAAAAAAGGACTTTATGGATGGATGCTTGTTGAAAATATGCAGCCGAAAGTGGAATACAAATTGATGTGCAAATTAGCATAATTGTTAGGCCAATGCCCAAAAATGGCAGCATTGAAAGATTGGCTCGCACAAATTCGGCCTCCACATAGCTGGTACTGATACTCAACACCCGGACTAGGTCACTTTTGAATTCCCTGTAAAATTCTTTTCATTTTTCCCATCAACAAAATAATTTGGACCTTTCAAAAAATTTGGAAACTTTAATTTCATAATCCTTCACTTCCTCATCCGAAAGTCCATTCATTCGTTGTTCCCTGTAAATTAGTCCAATCATTTCCACAAAATTCATATTCGATTCAATTTGATGGCCTTTTGCTTTTGTTTCATTTACAAATTTGATTCCATGAAAATGTGGCTAAAAAAAATAAAATAATTAAATTGAAAAAATAAATAATTATATTATTTCATCTATTTGGGAACAACCTGAATATTCATTTTCCTCCCAAATACATTTATTGTTGGATAATTCAATTCCACATTTAATTGGGCATCATTTTGATCAAGGTCATCTAAATTTTGTTGGAAACCTTGCTAAAAATTATTAAAAATTAATTAATAAAAAATAAAAATGACCCAAAAAAGACGAAATGGCTCATTTATGTTACAAAAATCGCGGCAAAATTCGGCAAAAGGCTCGGATTTATTTAATCCATGATTTTGTAGGGTAATATTCCAATTCACCAAATCATCAATCTAATTTAAAAACAATTTTTTTTCCATTTTTATTTGATGAATAATTCTCCCACCCGAATGACTTCCTCCAACATTTCCTTTTTTAACATATTTTCGCCCTCTTTTTTCGGCTTCACCAAAAGGAAAACCCCAAATGCGCCTTTGCCATCGGTGGAATTGAAGAATTGATCACGGATGGCCGATTCCGCCAATGAACGGGCCCCATATGGAGTAAAACCCATTATATTATTGGCAAAACTGTGAAAATAATTTAATAATTATTGATTGGTTTTGGTAAGGAAAATAATTAATTTGGTAAATGTCAAAAATCCACACATACCGTATTTCTTCTATTAGAAACCCACTCGGAGGGTCTCGGAAATTTATAAGCCAGCCCCCTATTAGAAGTCCTTTCTCAAAAAAATTTTTTCATCTTTGATTTTTAATTCAATTAAATTGAAAAATTATATTGAAAAAATGTTTCAATTAAAAATTTACGAATTGTTGGAAAATTTATAGAATGAATTTTATTTGCATGATTCCCTCTCTGAAATTTATTAACCCACTCTCTATTTGTTTTAAGCCCACCCTAGAGTACTCTGAAATTTATTAGCCCATGGGCTTCTAATAGAGGAAATATGGTATATGGCGAAGACATGTAATGGCTATTTTGTAAATCCGATTATTGCATATCTCTGTATGTAACAAGCCTAAATTTAATCGTATATTTTCATAATCTTGTAATAAGCCGTAAATTTTATAGCTATTATGCCAAATTAATTGATTTTGCCAAATTCTAATTAGCATTTATATAAAAATGGAATTAAAATTGAGGCCATACGGTGTGTTGGCAATTTTGATGGCACCAAGTGTGGAAATGATTGAGCAAAATATGATTATGGCAAAACGGCGATGGACCACAAATTTGGACCATCGAAAATAGGCGGCATAAAGAAGGCCAATCAATTTGTTATTCTCCTCCGTTTTTGGGCCTTAAATTATGAATTTTGCTTTTGAATATTTAATAATTTTCCTCACCATTATAATCTTCCTCTCTTGGCTCAATTTGCATTTTAAATAATTTTAAATTTTAATTTTAAAGATTTAATTGATATCAAAAATTAATTCGCGAATCTGTTTAAATTCGATAAATTTGGACTTAAAGTAACGAAAATTGGAATCAAGTTGGCTCAAAAAGAGGAAAACTTGTTCTCCAACTCCTTTACCCCAGTTCATTTTTCATGTCAGTATTAAAATATAAAATACGAACAAAAAACATCGTACTTCGGTACGAATGACCGCCCTCCAAATTGTTTGTTGCCTTCTTCAAATCCAATTTTTTTATTTTCAATCAAATGATTTCACTGAATTTTTAGATAAAAAAGGTATTTTATATTTTTAATATAAAATTGATTTAATTCATTTTAGATATTTTTTGATGATCATTAATTCAAAACAAAAGTGGCCAGACCAAAACAAAATGAGTTAATTAATTCCCCAGTTTAATATCTTTTGATGTGATTTTAATTTTGTCTGGTTCTGATTTGTAAAAATTTTAGTTAAAAAACAACAATTCATCCAATTTCCCTCAGAAAGGCTATAAAAACAGGTTTCAATGGATGGCAGCCACAAAAAGGTGAACGGAAAGAAAACACAAACAATGAATTTTGGGTAAAAATGAACACGATACATCCATCCCCCACTCAAGAATCTTCACTTTTAAATAATAATTAATTGCCTAATTCCAATTAAATTAATTTGAATTTGCCAAAAATGTTCATAATTGGCCTTTTCTTCATTGCCATATTTTCCTTGATTGCATTCTACAATTTTTATTATAAGCGAAGGAATTTGCCGCCGGGTAAAATTGCATTTTGATTTATTTGTAGAATATTTAAATTTCAGGGCCAATGCCTTTGCCATTGGTTGGGAATATTTTGACAATTATTCGGAAAAAGCCGGGCGAAGATGCATTTTTGCAATGGAAAAGGGAATATGGACCAATTTATACATATTGGCTGGGGGAATTGGTCCATTTATTAGGGGAGAATACTATTAAATTTATATATTTTAAAGGCGGTTGTTTGTGTGGCAGATTTCGACAAAATTGTTGAAATTTTCCAAAAAGGTGGCGAACAATTCTGCGGCAGATTCCAATTTGTGGATTTCACGATTGCCTATCGAGGTGGCCCCTACGGCATTTTCTTTACGGAGGGAACATTTTGGAAAGGTCAAATTAAATTATTAAAAAAAAATAAATTTATTTAAATATTAAAGAACAAAGAAAATTTGCGGCAAATGCATTCAGACATTTTGGAGTGAACAGCAATTTAATGGAGGAAAAGGTGGGGCCAAAAATAAATGACATTTTGTGAATTGATTAAATATTTAGATTTTAAAAGAAATGAATACAATGTTCAAACGAATTGATAAACAATTTAATTCATCAATGATTTTGGAGGATTATTCCATTGTAAATGATGTTGAAATTTCGATTGGCTCAATCATAAATTGCCTTTTATTCGGTTATGCATATGATACGGAGGTGGAATATTAACTTAAAATTGGAAAATTCAAATTATTTTTTGAAGGAATTAATCGCAGAATTCAACGAAGTTTTGGGCCTATTTATGAAGGGATTCAGTGTGGCATATGAGAAAAGATTGGGCAGTTTATTTTCCACACTGCTACTTTGCTCACCAAAAACATTCAAAGATTTGCCTTTGTTCAAGTTGGATTTTTTTTAAAATTTTAAATATCTTTCGAAATATTTTTAAAATATTTTTGAATATTTTTTTGATTTTTTTTGAAAATTTTTTTGAAATATTTTTTGAATATTTTTTGAATTTTTTTGAATTTTTGAAAATTTTTTGAAATTTTTTGATTATTCCAGGGAACGATATGAGGCATTGATGGGAACAAGTCGAGGATTGAGGACATTTTTTGAGGAAAGAATTCATAAAAGAATGCAAAAAATTAATTATTCGGTTAAATTTGGAATAATTTTAATCTACAAAATTTTGTTAGGATCCAGTATCCAGCGACTTTGTGGAGGCTTATTTGAAGGAAAGGACAAAAAGGGAAAAAGAAATGGCCGGCGGAGAACATTCATTTTCGTAAATAAATATTTTTTGCCAATTAAAAGAATATTTTAGGCTTGAACAACTTTGGAATATTTGCATGGATTTGTGGATTTCGGGACAAGTAAAAAATATATAAAAATTATTTATACCGTAATTTTCTATTAGAAGCCTCGGGGCTTGTAAATTTCAGAGAGGGAAAATGATTGAAAAATAAAATATATTAAAAAAATTTGCCACAAATCTGAATATGATTTTACAACAAATTTTTTTTTATAATTTCATAAATCAAAAAATGTTTTTATGATCCGAAAATGTGTTTTTTGAATTCAAAACATTTTTTTTAAGAATGTTTTTTTGCACAAATCAGAAAGAACATTTTCTTTCGTTCAAAAAATGATTATAGAATCAAAAGTTTAAAGATGAAAAAAAATTAGGAGGTATATTAGAGTGGGGGACTTTTAATAGAAGAAATATGGTATTTATTTTATTAAAGGAAACCACAACAACAGTATTGTCCTGGGGAATTGCGCATTGTTTGCATAATTCGGAAGTATTGAATAAATTATATTCGGAATTGGATACGGTCATTGGCGATTCGGATCGAATTATTTCCATGGCAGATCGGCCAAAATTGCCATACACAAATGCATTGATTAATGTTTGGGCAATTTAATTAATTAATTTGAATTTTGAATTTGATAGGAATTTTTGCGCATTTCGAATATGATTGTCCAAAATTGTTATCGTCGAGTTTTGGATGATGTGCAAATTGGTGAATTTCATATCAAAAAGGGAACATGCATTTTGCCTCAAATTTCCGTCGTTTTGGCCGATGACGAGGCAAATAAATATTCCAAAAATTAAATATTTCCCATTTTTGTAGATATTCCAAAATCCAAAAATGTTCAATCCTGGCAGATTTTTGGATGAAAATAATAATTTTGTCAGATGCGAAAAATTAATACCCTTTTCGGTTGGAAAAAGGTCCAAAAAATATTTAATAAAAAAATTAATTTAATAAATTTTATAGGAAATGTTTTGCCGAATCGATGGCCCGAATGGAACTTTTCCTATTCACTGCCAACATTTTCAATCGATATCGAGTTTAAATTTATTAAAATTTTTATTAATTGAATATTTTAATTTAGTTTTCAATGGGAACAGTGCCACCCTCATTGAAGAGGGAATTGGGAATCACAATTCATTGTCCAAAATTTACATGCAAAATTGAGAGGAGATAATTTTTGGAATATTATATAAAATTTATGTGAATTATTTATAATGGTCGAATTGTATTAAAATGTTGATTATTTTGTGAATTTGTTCCACCGAATTTCCCAATTGTTTGATTCCCCTGGCTGGACGAATGAATAATGTTGAAAATGTTACTGCCACCATTGCCGGATGATCCACCAAAGAACACATTTTTGAATGATTTTCGATATTCCGAACTAAAATTGAATTGGAATTCCCTTTGAATGAATTCAAAAAATTGCCTGAGAGCAAACAAAATTGGGGCATTGCATCCGTAAATCAAATATTCAATGATTTGATAAAATTGAAACAGACATATGATAAATTCCATCAAATCATTGAGAAAACTTATCAAGTTATATTGAAACAACAAATCATTGATATGATATCAATGATTTGATTTTATCATTGAGAAATATTGAAAAAGGCCCCAGAAGTGGCATTTGAAGGACTGAATTTGATTTGATATGAATTTGTGGAATTCAATTTACTTTAAGCCAAGCATTCGAGTGATTGAACTCAGGGATTGGCCAACCAAAAGGACCAACACAATGGCCAAAAGGGATTTGAACATTTGGCGGGTGTAGGACACACTTTTGACTGAATTTAATCAATAAATTATTTATTTTAATTTAATTATTCAATTAATTTAACTATTTTTTGATAATTTTATTTAAAATTAAATTATTACTTCCGCCAATTTCTCCCATTTTTCTCTTCATTACAATGGCCAAAATGAGTGGATAACAGGCCACCGTAATTCCCATTAAAATGAGTTGATTTCTACAAAATTCAACTAATATTTCCCAATTAAATATTAATTTTGTACCTATTCAAAATTGCGCCGACTTCATCCGGGAAACAATCGCCGGTTCCACATTGAACTGATCTTAAAAGGGAATAATTAATTTATTTATTCAATTTCCTTTCACTCACTTATTTCCCTGGGCCAAGGAAATTCCCCGGCAAAGGAAAATTGTATAAATTGCATAAAATACGCAAATAAGGGACATGGATGGAATCAACAACTTTTTATGCATTTTTTTATTTTTGTGAATCCAAATTGGTGCCGAAACACAAAGGAGGCGGTCGAGGGCGATGAAAAGCATTCCTCCTTGGGAGAGGAAAAACCCAAACAATGGGAACATTTGAAGAGGCAAACAATTTCGGAGGGGAATGAAATTTAGGCCGGACAAAACGACGAGAAATGCTGCGAGGGAAATGGATAAATTTATTAATAATTATTTTGTTTTTACTAATTGTCACACTCAGCTCATATATTCCGGCATAAAGGGAATCGAGGGCAATCAAAATATTACAGGCGGAACGAAGACTTCTTTAATAAATTTAAATATTTATTTAATTTAATATTTTTAAAAATAATGACTTGCTCTTCAATGTCACATAAACAAGACAAAAATTGGAAATTGAGCCCAATGAGGCACAAATCCACCGAATGCCAACATTTGTGATCAAATCAATGTCCTGTTGGGTGCCATTTTTGTACATATCAAATAACTGAAAATGGCCAAAAATTGAATGAAAAATTGGCAAAATTTGGACAAACATTTTGGTCAGAAAAGTTGCTCATATTTTGCAGAGGCCAAAAATGAAATATTAATAAAAAAAATTATATGGGATTATATTGGGAAGAAAATGTGGAAAATGGCACGCAAAATTCAATCCTAAAAAGGGAAAAAAATGGAATTGAACTTAATGGTCATTTTAATATAATTATATTGGACAATAATTAAACCACAAATTACTAATTGGAAAAAATGAAAAATTTATTTTTAGTTTAGTGGCAAATTCTATTGGAAAATGGAAAATGCCAAAAAAGCATAAATGATTTTTTTGTCTTTGAGGACTGAGGATATTTAAAATAAAATATTGTGTATATTTCATATTTTATTTCAATTGAAAATGTGGGAAAAGTCTATAAAAAAATATTTTGAATGAAGGGCTTATTAGCCTAAATGAATAATTTTCTTAGAAAATAATGAGGAAATAAATTTTTTGCAGACAATTTGATAGCATCAAAAATCGGTGAATTTGAAAATGAAAATATGGCGCATTTTGCACGAAATGAACCATCCTTTTAATTAATATACTTTTTAAGTTTGAATCGGATGTCAATTGGTTGGGTACAGTTTTTGTGTAAAAATACGATACATTGAAGAATGATGATTGATTAAAACTGAATTAATTGGCTACAAATTTGAATATTACGGAGAGAGATTTGAGAGTGCATGCCTCATTCTTAATAATACCATTATTTTGTACTTTTGTTTTAACAACTTTTAGCAAACTTATGATCAAAATTTTCCTTTCGAACCCAATTTAATTGATAACAAACTTAATTAAAATACATAATAATAAGAAATGGAGAATGGATGGATTGATGGATGGATGGTTTAAATTAAGGTTTAAATCATATTTATATTGACTTAAAAAATGATAAACTTTTAAAGTTTTTGAGGAAAAGAAAGGAAAACAATTCGGGTTGAGAAATTTATACAAATTTTCATATATTTTGAGTTTTTATTTTGCTCGTTTTTGTAGTCAAAATTATTTTTGTCTCTAAAATAATGTTTGTATTTTTGTGCCCATTTTTATAAATAAATTCCAGAGCAGATGTTTTGGAAAGTAAAAATATCATCGAATTCATTGAATTTCATTGTAAAATCAGCAATAAATTTATTTTAATTTAAATAATTCTCGGAATCAGCTAAAAATGAGTGGAAAATTGAAAGAATAATTTAAAAATAATATTTTAATTTCTAAAATTTTATTATTTTCCAATAAATGTGTTTATCCAAGCAATCCAGGCCACATTTAATGGTGAATTTGTAATTTGATATCATTTCCATCAAAATAAACAATGTTGAATTTTTAGTTGATTTTGTGATTCTCTTCATTTATATTTCCCAGAGTAATATTTTTTATTGGATATTTTTCTCCAAAAAATGGGAATTAGCGCGGATAGAAGTGGTTCGGCCCTTTCAACGGCACTGAATCTTTTCTCCATTCTTTCCCTTCCAATTTCGCCCGAAGAAATGGACCGGGATATGGCCACAATTAATAGGCAAATAATCAACAAAATTAATATGAATTTATATAAATTTTCACCACAGACATATGCATGAATTGATGCCAAAATTGTTTGAAGGCTACGATCGGACAACGCCCCCATATCCTCGAAACGGAGGTCCGGTTGAGGTGGAATACAAATTATTTTATTAATTGAAAATATTTAATAATTTAAGGTGGTCAGCTATATGCTTGTTGATCACATTGAGGAGCTGGTATGAGAAAAGAAAGCATTAAAACATTTGATTTACCAATTTATTAAGAATGAATTCCAACAAACTTTGACCTTTCATGGGACAGTTATATTGGTGATATAATTAAATATTTAATTATTTAAAATTGGAATAAATTCTAATAGAATTGGTTGGATGAACGATTGGCATGGGAGCCGGAGGATTTTGGCCATTTGGATAAATTATCGTTCAATGGATTCGATTTGACCCGATTTTGGTGGCCTGGAGTGACCGTGAAGGGAATGTAAAAATATATTGAATTTTCTGAATTAATATTTCCTTCCCAAAGAACGATGCCCACTCGTCAATTGGCAATGTTCCATAATACAGCCTATACGGTATTGAAAAGAGAAGGGGGAATTGATATTGAGGCACTTGTGGAGTGGAGTTTGTGTATCACATTTTTTGTTGAAAAGGGAAAATTGAAAGATCTCCCTTTTGAATCATCCATCACTCATCAGGGATTATGTAGGGTCAATATGGGTTACCGTATACCGTATATGATATCTTATCTCTGAATGACCTATAGTGACCCTAACCCTAATCTGTTGACCCATTGGGGGGGGAGGGCTCTTATTTTCCCCAATTGACCAAAAAATGGGATACAAATTCCATAAATACCGAAACTGGAAGATGTGTAATTTTTTCACAAAGTATTTTAAATATCATTATTTTAAATCATTTTTAGATTTTTTAATTATATATTATGATGAAGGCACCGGAAACTAACTATTCTATTTGTAAAGTAAAAGAAAATATTATAAATGATATATCATACTTTTGTTAAAGTATATAGAAGTTATATGCCAATAATATTACGATATATGAATAATATATAAAATGCAAATACAACTTATTTAATATTTAATATTCATAGTTAATGTATACGGGACACATTTTTGCGGAAATGGCAATCAGTGTGAAAGCCGCTTGTCGACTTGATCTGGCCAGTTATCCGAATGATAATCAGGCATCCAAATTTTATCCATTTGAGTATAAAAATTCGTTTAGACTTGTTTTGTCATGGTTTTCACTCCATTTTATCCAAGTTCAAGGTACAAAATATATAAAATTATAATTTGGAAAAAAATCAAGAGTGACATTTACTGCTTCATCCAATGTAATGTCCCGTCATTCATTGTTTTCTGAACAGCAAATGACAATTGCCAGTGGATTTCAATTGGATCGACTCGATTCGCAGCGTTTTTATGCTTATGCCAAGGGGTTTACCCTCAATCAGAGCGAGTTAGTTATTTTAATATTCAACCTAATTTAAATATTTATATTAGGGCTGATATGTTTTCATCGCTTACAAACACTGTTTTGCGCTATCAAATTTGTTTAAGCCGTCGGGACAATGGCCTATATGTTGCCACCGTTTCACTTCCTCTGTTTAGCATTTCTGTGTTCGCATCGCAAATTTAAAATTAATTTTATAATTTTAATAATTCAGAATGGCTTTTTCTGCCATTTTTGTCAAATCAATTCGTCTTTCCCTTTTATGGCTCTTTTCGTGCATTGCATTTTTACAAATTCAAAATGGCCGAATGTCCCAATTTTTGCCACAGGATTTTGACTCTGAACCATTTTGCGGTAATTTTTGTTGAATAAATCAAAAAAATTGGTGGGCCGCCCGCTTCATTGGGCCACGAATGGTGTATTTTTGTCGCTGCCGGGGATTTTTGTCTCTGTCCTCCTTCCTCCATATTCAATTTTATGCAATCTTTCTCATTCGTCGCGCTCCTCCATTTACCTCCACCGGGCATTTATATTTAGTTTTATATATTTTTCAGGCCTTTCGGCCTCCATATAATTGGGGTTAGGGTTCGCTCTGACGCGATTGCTCCCAATAATATAAACACGCTCTTCCGCGCTTCCCGTCTGCTTCTCTCCTCCTTCTCAACGGAACATTGCGAGGGTGCACGGCATCCCTGCAATATATTTAGTTTAGTCAATGGGAATGGTGGAGGGGGGGAATATGGGCCAATGAATAGAGTGATGTTGGTGGGGGGAGAGTTAGTGGTGTTTTGGGGTGCCCGGGCGCAAACAGACTGCACGAGACATCATCTGCCAATGTTGGGGCAGACAGAAGAGAAGCATTCATTGTTGTTGTTGATGCTCTCTCCATTCCTCGGTGGACAATTCCCAGCGTGGTCCTCGGCAACGATCGACCCACACCAATGGAGGCGACCACTTTGCTCGCTTATATAGCAAGACACTTTCATTCCTGGTATTTTTATATGGACGGAATTGAATACTATTTCTCAATTCATCTATTCGTCTCACTGTTCCTTCATAGCAGCAGAAATTATTTTTTCAAAGTTCAAAAAGAAAGTTAAAATATATAATTTTCAGTCCGATTTGCTCGTTTCTTACTTTTTGAATTGCTTTTATTGTTGGCCTATCGACTTTGGTTTGCATTTCATTTGGGACGAATTCAAAAAGGAGGAGGAAATGAGGATGCGGATGGATCGAAAATTGAATCGGAACAAGGAATTCTGCCCCAAGTCTATAAAAAAATGAAATAATTTCAACTCTAATCATAATTCATAATTAAGTTTATTTCCCGTGCATCACCGGAATCTCGAAATTCCCTCATACGATTACATTCAAGGATAAAATGGTTGCTTATGATCGAATTGGTATTCATATTCTTTTGGATTTTCTGGGCTGTTAAATGATTATTGGATGAATGAGATATGATATGAAAAGCCTCAGTTGGAATATAATTATTTATGCATTGCTACATAAATATATAAATGTTTTTAGTGACATCGGCAGATCAACAGCTTATCGATTTGCTGTACTCATCAGTTTTTTGAAAAAATGAACGGTTTCTTTTACTGATTAGGTTTAGGGATACGGTAGGCGAACCTATTCCTAGATGACCATTACAGTAACCTTTCCTATATTGACCAAAAAAAAAACAGTACAGATAACGGATTATTTGCCATTAAAATATTTATGAAAATAAAAATGTCCTTCCAATCTTTCACTTTTTTGTGTTTTGAATTTGGTGAAGATTAAAATGTTGGAAAAAATCATATGAATCAAAAATTGAAAAATTTTATATGAAAACACATTCACTCCAATTTTACATTTATTTTAAATTCCATTTTGATAAGAACATTTACAAAACGGATTTCTATTCGAACAAATCACAAAAGATTATTATTTTGTGCTTCATTGATTAAAATAGATTCGGTTGAATAATCATTCTGACACTGTTTGCATTATAAATCAGCACCTTTTTTGATCAGCTATTTGTGTGCGAATTTTCCGGTTTAATTGTTTTTTTTTATATTTGTTTGATTAAAACATTCCTGCATTCATTTGTCAGTTGATTTTGCGAATATTTTTGGGGAACGGATTTTCTATCATTTGCCACTCCCTCAATATAAGCTATCACAATTAATTCCACCTTATCAATTGCAGGTGACTTCTTCATAAATAATATTCTTAACACAACCTTTATTTTCAAAATTTTTTCTTTTCTTTGACCTTTTTCCCATCAAACTATGTTTTTTTAAACAATTTGGCAATTTTTTAATATATTTTTTAGGAGTGCCCATTCATTTTTCTGCAAGGAGCCAAACCCTTCGAATCAGCAGCAGAAATTTGATTTAAATAGAAGCACAAATTGTTCAAAAATTCATTCTAAATTAATGTCAATTTCCCATTTCAATCCAATTTTCTTATTTTAATGAAAATATTTATTGACTAATTAAAAATTATTGATGAACCAAAATTAGGCAATTAATAGAATTTAAGGGAACACAAACAAAAAAGCATCATAAAATAAAATAAATGCATAATTTTGATACATTGGGGGCCAAAACATTTTGCACCATCTCATTTTTGGTGAACAAAATTTTACTGATAAAATTAATGTGGTACCATTTTAAGCATTCATTTTTGCGAATATTCACTTTAATCAAAATACATTCCAATTTAGTGTTAGAATTTCTTTTCAATTCAACAAATTCGATAATATCCATTTTAACTTTCACAATTTATAATCGAATTTTAGCAAAAAAAATGCACAAATTTTTATTCTTTTTGCTGGCCACTTTTCTGGTCATTTATTTGGAAGCGGCCGTCTTCAAAGTGGATGTCCGCCATCCTTCAATCAGCCAAAAACAAACTTTGGCCAAATGGCGGCAACGAATTCGGCATACCGGATTCGCTGGAAGACCCAAGGGAACAATGCTTTCCAAAAACCAATTGAAAGCGAAGGCATTATTGGGGGAAAAGGGTGGACAAAACAATGAAGAATCATCGGAAATTGACGATTTGGATGTGAATTATGATCCATACTTCTATCGAGTTTGGTTGAACCCACAAGGCACAATCAAACTGGGCATTCCGCGTTAGTTAAAATTAATTAAATTCAAATAATTATTTATACTTTTTATTTCAGCCCAGGATTTTGTTGTGGCATTTTCTGTGCGTTCCCCCGACACATTTGTGGCTCGAAATGGTGCCGTGAATTGGGAGAATTTCATCACTTTTGATGAGACGTAAATTCCTTAAGGCTAATTTCATTTGAATAATTTCAATTTTACAGTAAATCGTACACATATTCCTCTGATGGCAGTCCATTTCGCGATTCCCTTTTTGCCCATTCCAAAGTGGATTTATGCGAAACACACAACACCGGGGTTATTGGCAAAGATTTGATCAGAGTAAAAATTTTAAAAAATGAACAAAAATGAGAATAAATATATTTTAGTTGGGTGACATTATTTTGCCACTCAAATTCGGTGTTGTCAACAATGTTACCGTGCAAGAATGCATGGATTGGAATGAATCAGAAATTGAGGGAATGTTCGGGTTGGCCCTGTCAAAATCAGTCAATGGGCTGCCCTCTACCCTGGAACAAATAGCCCCAATCCTTGATGAGCCGGCATTCAGCGTTTTGACGTACAAAAATTAAACAAATATTTAAGAATAATATATTCATAAAGGACTGTGAATGAGAAGGAAAATGAGCCGGAATATCATTTCAAAATTGGTTCAACCCAAATTGATGGCCATTGTCGACCGCAAGATTACACATTTTTCCCATCCACAAGTGCGGACATTGAGGAGGGCCAAAAGGATGGCTATCATACTCGACTATTCTCCGTGGAATTACTCTACAAAAATGGCAGCTTTTCAAGGTGGAATATGCCAGCAAAAATGGACATGGAATTCACAAAATTGGTCAACGATGATGTTTGGGAATTGAATCCATACATTTTTGGGTAAAAATGAGAAAAATTGAAGTTCAATGTTTATTAAAATATTTCAGTGATTTGAACACTGTGGACGAAGTGAACCGAGAATTGGGCGGCGAGCAAAGTTGGTGGTCAAAATATGCACAATATGTTCCATGCAATAAAACCGGAATGCCGGATATGGTTTTCAAATTTGGCAATGCAACGCACCAATCCAAATGGGTGATTACCCCCGAGGAATATGTGCTTCCGGTCAGTTCAAATATTTAATTAATTATTAATATTGCTAAAATATTTAGGATTGGTTCTTCGAGGACAAATGCCAATCCCTTCTTCAATATCATCCTTGGTTTGGGGCATGGACTTCATTGGAATATCACAACAAATTGTGTTTTGCCGTCAAATTTGGCGCTGGCGGAAATATGATTGGCCTTGCCCATCCAAAAAAATGAAGGGAAAACATTGAAAAATGAGATGAAAATGTGGAATTGAATTTTAATATGATTTTAGTGGCATTTTTAAATATAAAATTTCAAATAAATTTAATAATTAAATTGCACCTTTTTAATTGTATTTTAAAATTAAAACATTTTGTTTTTTTAATTAGTGCGACTTGTTTATTAGTAGTTTGCGTGATTTTTTCGGACAAAAATGTGTTAATTTAAAGAAATGGAGGAAAATACATTTTTTGTCAGACATAAAAGTTGTAATAAATAATTGAAAATTAATAATTTGAAGGTCTCAAATCAAATATTAAAATTGAATTAATTTTGCAAAATGATTGCACCGCAACAATTGAATGCCATCATCTGCCTTCTTTTTGGATGGCCATTGAATTTTCTGTTAATTTGGTTAATCTTGACCAAAACGAATAAATCCATGCGCATTTGGAGGTTCCTAATCTCCCTTTAAAAAGCCAAAATAATTCTCAGCCATTTTAGTTTGCTTTTGCTCCAAACTGCAATCATAGATTTGGCCAATTTATTTGTCTTTTTTATTTCACAACCAGCAGTTTGTTCATTTTTCTATTTAAAATATCTTCGTCTTTTTCATATGTTTTTTACATATAATTTCACATTTTATACATATTTGGAGGGTCCATTTGGTCAATGCAATTTGATTTTTCCCCCTGGCTCTTTGCTTCAATCATGGGAATTCCAATGTTGGTCGCTTTATTTCCTTCTTTCATTGTTTTCAAGAGTGGATTAAAAACTCCACTATTTCCCTGTTCAGCAGCAGAATGCCCAACAAATCGAACTATGGTTTTTGTCGATAAATTGGTTTGTTTGGCATATACATGGAAATAAAAATTTTCGTTACGGAAAGTTTTAATTCTGATTTTTGTGATTCTTTCCGGAAAGTTTTAATTCTGATTTTTATGTTTCATTCCGGAAAGTTTTAAATCTGATTTTTGTGTTTCATTCCGGAAAGTTTTAATTCTGATTTTTGTGTTTTATTCCGGAAAGTTTTAATTCTGATTTTTGTGTTTCATTCCGGAAAGTTTTAATTCTGATTTTTGTGTTTCATTCCGGAAAGTTTTAATTCTGATTTTTGTGTTTCATTCCGGAAAGTTTTAATTCTGATTTTTGTGTTTTATTCCGGAAAGTTTTAATTCTGATTTTTGTGTTTCATTCCGGAAAGTTTTAATTCTGATTTTTGTGTTTCATTCCGGAAAGTTTTAATTCTGATTTTTGTGTTTCATTCCGGAAAGTTTTAATTCTGATTTTTGTGTTTTATTCCGGAAAGTTTTAATTCTGATTTTTGTGTTTCATTCCGGAAAGTTTTAATTCTGATTTTTGTGTTTCATTCCGGAAAGTTTTAATTCTGATTTTTGTGTTTCATTCCGGAAAGTTTTAATTCTGATTTTTGTGTTTTATTCCGGAAAGTTTTAATTCTGATTTTTGTGTTTCATTCCGGAAAGTTTTAATTCTGATTTTTGTGTTTCATTCCGGAAAGTTTTAATTCTGATTTTTGTGTTTCATTCCGGAAAGTTTTAATTCTGATTTTTGTGTTTCATTCCGGAAAGTTTTAATTCTGATTTTTGTGTTTCATTCCGGAAAGTTTTAATTCTGATTTTTGTGATTCTTTCCGGAAAGTTTTAATTCTGATTTTTATGTTTCATTCCGGAAAGTTTTAATTCTGATTTTTGTGTTTTATTCCGGAAAGTTTTAATTCTGATTTTTGTGTTTCATTCCGGAAAGTTTTAATTCTGATTTTTGTGTTTCATTCCGGAAAGTTTTAATTCTGATTTTTGTGTTTCATTCCGGAAAGTTTTAATTCTGATTTTTGTGTTTTATTCCGGAAAGTTTTAATTCTGATTTTTGTGTTTCATTCCGGAAAGTTTTAATTCTGATTTTTGTGTTTCATTCCGGAAAGTTTTAATTCTGATTTTTGTGTTTCATTCCGGAAAGTTTTAATTCTGATTTTTGTGTTTCATTCCGGAAAGTTTTAATTCTGATTTTTGTGTTTCATTCCGGAAAGTTTTAATTCTGATTTTTGTGTTTCATTCCGGAAAGTTTTAATTCTGATTTTTGTGTTTCATTCCGGAAAGTTTTAATTCTGATTTTTGTGTTTCATTCCGGAAAGTTTTAATTCTGATTTTTGTGTTTTATTCCGGAAAGTTTTAATTCTGATTTTTGTGTTTCATTCCGGAAAGTTTTAATTCTGATTTTTGTGTTTCATTCCGGAAAGTTTTAATTCTGATTTTTGTGTTTCATTCCGGAAAGTTTTAATTCTGATTTTTGTGTTTTATTCCGGAAAGTTTTAATTCTGATTTTTGTGTTTCATTCCGGAAAGTTTTAATTCTGATTTTTGTGTTTCATTCCGGAAAGTTTTAATTCTGATTTTTGTGTTTCATTCCGGAAAGTTTTAATTCTGATTTTTGTGTTTCATTCCGGAAAGTTTTAATTCTGATTTTTGTGTTTCATTCCGGAAAGTTTTAATTCTGATTTTTGTGATTCTTTCCGGAAAGTTTTAATTCTGATTTTTATGTTTCATTCCGGAAAGTTTTAATTCTGATTTTTGTGTTTTATTCCGGAAAGTTTTAATTCTGATTTTTGTGTTTCATTCCGGAAAGTTTTAATTCTGATTTTTGTGTTTCATTCCGGAAAGTTTTAATTCTGATTTTTGTGTTTCATTCCGGAAAGTTTTAATTCTGATTTTTGTGTTTTATTCCGGAAAGTTTTAATTCTGATTTTTGTGTTTCATTCCGGAAAGTTTTAATTCTGATTTTTGTGTTTCATTCCGGAAAGTTTTAATTCTGATTTTTGTGTTTCATTCCGGAAAGTTTTAATTCTGATTTTTGTGTTTCATTCCGGAAAGTTTTAATTCTGATTTTTGTGTTTCATTCCGGAAAGTTTTAATTCTGATTTTTGTGTTTCATTCCGGAAAGTTTTAATTCTGATTTTTGTGATTCTTTCCGGAAAGTTTTAATTCTGATTTTTGTGTTTCATTCCGTAAAGTTTTAATTCTGATTTTTGTGATCATTCCGGAAAATTAATTATAAAAAAATTGAATTTAAACATTAAATTTTTTCCAAATTCTTATAAATATAAATTCAATAATAATAATAAAATTATTTTAGGACTCTTCAGGGGAAAAATTCATCAATATAATGACGTTCTTAATACCTAATTTGACAACATATTCCATCATTTTAATCACATCCATTCAAATTTGGCGCAAAAGTCATCATTCATTAGTTCCCGAACAAAATCATAGCCGGGAATTCAGTCGCCAAATTGGCATTGTTCTCCTCATCCAGGCAATGGTCCCTTTGTTCTTTGCATTGATTCCAATGATTTCATGCATAGTTATTGTTCTAATTGGAATTGATATTCTCACTTGGTGTTCACTAATTACTTTCCAGCCTTGGTCATCGATTATTGCACCAATGGTTACAATTTTAATTGTTGGCCAATATCGTCGATATTTGACCAAATTTGTGGAATGCCAATAAATTCAACAACAATTGGCCAATCAAATAGTCCAATTATAATCGGAATTAATTATAATTAATTTATAAAATGAAAATGCACAAATCCATAAATTTATCGAAATATATAAATAAAAATAATTCGAATTCTATTCACTATAATATTCGATGTTTAATTTTTCATTGTAAATGTAATCAATTTTGTGCATAATTTCTTTTTTTTCTTTTCAATGAGCTAAATTTTTTGAAAGTTTCCTCGAAAACTTTCCAATATATACACTCAATTCTGGAAATTTTAATGTTTCCACCAATTTTTTGGGCCATTTTTTTGCATAATCTGATTAGAATAAAAATTAAGAAGGATAAATATTTTAGAAAATATTTAATTTAATTGATTAAATATTGTAAAATGTTATCACAACAAATTGTGTTTTGCTACCTTAAAGGAAAATATTCAACATTCAAGATTAAATTACACAAAACAGAATATGCTGAAATTTAAAAGGCTTAAAAGGCAAAGGACAAGGGAATTGATTTGATCATTTTTAGACGACGAAAGATAATGTGGCCGTCTGCCAACTGTGAATGAAGGTCCATCGATTTTAAGAAAATATATAAATAGTGATGAAATACTTCCAAAAATTTAGCAAACATGAAAAATTACTTTAATAAATTTAAAAAGGGTACAAATTAATTTAAATTAGAAGTATTTTATTCAAATTCTCATTCAATCAAATTTGTTGATAATTTATTTGATGAGATTCTTCACATTCACTCCTTTCAAATTTCAACGGAACCGTTTCATTGTAAATAAAAAGTGGAATTTTTCACTCTCCTTTGAAGGCCTTTTTCCACGAGCATTGGAATTTTTTTGAAAATGATTGACCATTTCCTCCCTCCTTTTTTCTCACTTCAAACTTCTTGGCCAATTTTGTCCCAATGAATATATTTTATGATACCCTTTCCCATTGGAAATTGCTGGTTTCCTTCCTGAGACTCAAAAATGTTTTTGATGTACTAAAAAAAATTGGTCAAAATATTTGTCTGGTGGAATTTTTGTCAAATTCAAAGAAAATGAATATCATTTTTGAATTTTGTGGAATTCTTCAATTTTAAATTTCCTTGGGTAAAATAATATTTGGCTATTCTGAAAATTGCGGCGAAAATTCGTTCGGAAATAAACGAAGAAGGGGGGAAACGATTATAAGGCCATTTACTATTCCCAAATATTTTGTGGCCTTTTTTGAACTTTGCCAATGGCAATGCCATAAAATATGTTCGCCGGTGATAATCCTGAAGGAAAAAAAGAAACTCAAAAAAGTGACACTGAATTTGGTTCTGGTAAATTTACAAACAAAAAGACCGGCGGATTGGAGCAAGAAGAAAGGTAAATTAATGGCGAAAAGAATAACAAATAAATTTAATGTATTTTGAATTAATTTTCAGTGAAGAATTAATTGTGATTGGTTGCAGCAGCAGTGAAGAATCATCTTCGAGGAATAGAGGATAAATCAGAATCGCCTCCATCTTCATCGGCGAATGACCAAAATGGAATAAAAGGAGGCCAACAAAAACAGCCAAAAAGGCAACATCGTTTGGCCACAAGTTCATCCATTGTTTTCGACCAAAGCCAGGTGAAAAAATGAAGGAAAATATTTGGAATGAAAAAATTGACAAAATTTGTTCAGCAGAATTGCATCCAAATTACCCATCAAAATTATATGTCGATTGTGGACTTTTCGCCGACAACGCCACCGGCAAATTTACCCAAATTTCCAACAAATCCGCCAAATTCATCAAACAAAAATGAGGAAAAATGCGAAAATTATGGTGAACCACCGCCCAAGTAAGTTAAAACTGGTACTTATCCAGTTTGATTTTTATCCCCTTTTTTGCTGAGAAGGAATAAAGTGAAGGGTTCCTCATTTGGGATATCAGGATTAGTGTTAGGATATTAGGGTTACCGTAGATAATATCCGATCACTTATTGACCCCAATGATCCTAAATTCGTGGTGACCCAAAGGGAGGACCCTTCACTTTCCCAGGTGATCCAAAAATGGGATACAAACTGGATAATTACCTTAAAACTTTAGGGGATTAGGAATAAATTTTGATTCTCATTCAGGTATTCGGAAAAGGTGAGCAAAATGATGGGTGGGGGTTCCCCAATTCTTTGCACTCCGCCGGCACCTCCCTCTTCGGCTCGATCGAATTCTCGACAATGTTTTGATGAAAAAAATTCCAAAACAAGTACGGAATTAATTTTGCTGAAAGAGAATAATGATCGAGAAATGGAAAATTCTGCGGAGGAATTGGAAACAATTGAAGATGGAGGCGAAAGGGAAACATGGGGTAAAATATTGGAAGGGGAATTTGAATGAATTTATGGACAAATTTGTAAAGGACGCAAAATTGACTTCCTACTTTCGGTTGTCGGATTTGCGGTGGATTTGGCAAATGTTTGGCGTTTTCCATATTTGTGTTTCAAAAATGGAGGAGGTAAAATTCGCATTCATAAAATTATTTTTTTTTAATTTTTAGGCGCCTTCCTAATTCCCTACACAATGATGGTTTTGCTTGCTGGTCATCAAATAATTTATTTATTTTTTAATTAAATTCCCTTTTGTTCAATTTCAGGAATTCCTCTATTCTACATGGAATTGGCATTGGGTCAATTCCATCGAAAGGGGGCCATCACAACTTGGGGCAAAATATGTCCCTTATTTAAAGGTGAAAATTGCTTATTTTATAAATAATTAAACTTAGATTAAAAATCATGGTCAAATTTAATTCAGCCAATGATAAAATCTAAACAGCTCAGATTTAAGCCATTATAATTAGGCGAAAAATTACCTTTGATAATTACATTTTTCATCCATCTAATAAATGCCAATAATGCCTAATAAGGGTTAAGGGCTCTTCATTTTATCCTACTGTACCTACATTTTTTGTCTATTCAACCTGTCACCCTATCAATCAAATATTGCCTTAATCTGCCTTTTTTAAACCCGCTCGTTTCCCCACAAAATATTCACTTTTCCACCAATTTTATGACGTCTATTTTCACCTTTTTCGTACAACTGATAAATTTATTTAATATAGTCGAGCCCAACTAATCCCTATCCCATTCATTAAGCCACTAGGGGTTTAAGCTTCCGGCGAAGGCCAAGGGTGAGAGCTTAAACCCAATCTTGCCCCAAACAACTTTAGTCCTAGTTTAGGACTAATAATCAGTGGATTAATAATTCCATTTTTTCAAAGGGATTGGTTATTGTGTGATTATGACCGCATTTTACACGGATTTTTTTTACAATGTGATTATTGCCTATGCCCTTCATTATTTTTATGCCTCATTCACTACACAATTGCCATGGGGCAAATGCAATGGAGAATGTTGGTGGCATTCTTATTAATATTAATTTAAAATTAAAATTGAAGACAATTCACCGGCTTGCTATGAGCCAAGCAGTTGGAGTGACCAATCAGATGAATGTGCCCAACAGCCAATTTTGGCCAGCAAAAATGGCTCATTTTCATCTGCTGAACAAATTCATCAGCCAATTTCGGCTGCTGAGGAATATTTCTAGTCAATTAGAGAGAAAATATTTTCCAAAAAATAATTTCCACTTTTTTAGTAAACATTTTTTGGGTCTTCATGCTTCGAAGGCATCCATTCCCCATGTCCAACAGAGCATAAATGATTTGGGCCCAATCAATTGGGAGATTGTGGTCAAAATAATAATATTTTAAAATTAAATCTACAAAAAATATATCTAAGATTTGTCTTCTCGTTGTCTACCTAATTTGTTATTTTTCCCTATGGAAGGGAATAAAAATGTCCGGAAAAGTTGTTTGGTTCACGGCAATATTCCCTTATGTGGTTTTGGTTTGCCTCCTCATTCGGGGCATTACTTTACCCGGTGCATATTTTACACTATAATTTATTAACATTTGGATATATTTTTAGGTTCCGAAAAGGGAATCGCCTATTATTTGAGTCCGGATTTGGAGAAATTGAAGGATCCGGGCGTTTGGCAAGATGCCGCCACACAAGTCCCTTAAACTATTTTTAATAATTTAATTGGAGGAATTTATAGGTATTTTTCTCACTTGGTCCCGGATTCGGAGTTTTAATGGTAAAAACCCAAAAGTAAATTAAACATTTTATTTTAGGCTTATTCCTCCTACAATGAATTCCATAATAATGTTTATTTTGATGCTTTATTGACCAGCACAATAAATTGCGCCACAAGCTTTTTGGCCGGTTTTGTCATTTTCTCCGTTCTCGGCTATATGTCCTGCAAAAGTGGCAAACCAATTCATGAAGTGGCCCAGGAAGGACCTGGGTCAGTTTTGGTTAGAACAAAATCACAAAATATTAATTCATGTCTAGCCTCGTTTTCGTGGTTTACCCCGAGGCGTTGGCCACAATGCCGGGGGCCACTGTTTGGTCATTGATTTTCTTCCTCATGCTTCTCACTTTGGGTTTGGACAGTTCGGTTGGTTGAATGGCATAAATCCATTCAAAATGTCACAATTTTGCGCAGTTTGGTGGTTCCGAGGCAATAATCACCGGACTTAGCGATGAATTCCCGATCATAAAAAAGAATCGTGAAATTTTCGTTGCCGCACTTTTCATTTTTTACATGTTAATTGGCCTCACAATGTGCACAAAAGGTGGTATGTTGGTGATGGAATGGTTGATTGTTTATGGCACCACCTGGGGCCTTTTGATTGCCGTTTTTTGTGAAACTATGGTCATCTCATTTTGTTATGGTATCCTCAAATTAAAATAATTTAATTTGAAATGCCCCAAAGGGATTCGTCGTTTTTGCGGGGACATTCGCGAAATGCTCGGATTTGAGCCCGGATGGTATTGGAGGTGAGAAAATAACAGGAAAATTAGGCCAAAATTCCTTAAAATATTCAGAATTTGTTGGACAATTGGTGCGCCCATTTTCCTCATTGTAATTTTATAGTTTTAATTGCCAAAAATTCCATTAAATCCACAGGCAATGATTTTGTCCAGCTTCATCAATTTGATGCCACTTCAATACCAAGATTACATTTATCCACCGGGGTCCAATTTGTTGGGCATTATTTTTGCACTTTCTTCCGTTTCTGCAATTCCATTGGTCGGAATTTGGATGTTGGCCCGGGCAAAGGGAAATACTTTTGGAGAAGTTTGCCTAATTTGGGATCAAATTTAGGATTAAATCTTAATTATTAGAAATTCCGAAATGCACTTCGTCCCACGGCTGATACAAATCGTGAAGAACTTAATGGAATTGGCCCATTGCTTCGACCCGAAATAATTCGTGCCACTCGAGTTACATTCGCTCGGGTCAATTCATCTCGAAATATTGATGAAGCCAGCAATGGAGGAAATGGCGAAGATCACTTTTTACATTCAACAGAACACGATGATGTATTATTGTAGAAATAGAAAGAAATGATGAGTTTTCTCATATTCAAAAAAATATTCCAATTCGATTTACTTATATTTTTCCATTAAAGATGGTTTGAACATTTTGGTACTGCCGCTCGAATACCTGGCCCTTTCTTTTGGCCATAACTCAACAAAGAAACAATCAATTAGGGAAAGCGATATACCATTTAAAAGCCCTAAGTTTCCTCTAGAATAAATTCCTTTTAGCATTATGATTTCTATAAAAATAAATTATTTTTCTTAGAATGGTCGAATTTTGGGAGGGAAAACAGATTTTCTCTTGAGTTTTCAAATAATTTGTTAAACTATTTTATAGAGGACGCTAATAATGGCTTATAAATTTTAAATTTCTTAAATTAATTGCTACCTTGTTGAGCTATGGCCAAAAGATGAACAATGAACTAGCTCTAGTCTAGCTTAACTCTTCAAAATTTTATTTAAATTTAAATATTCCGCTAGTATTTTGGAAAATATTTCGAAGCGAAAATCGTCTATAACGAGAAGAGAGAGTGAGAGAGAGAGAGTGTACAATTGAAGAGAATGAGAAATCAATATCGATATCTATATCTATCGATCAAGCGATCAACAAAATAAGGTTCAAGTTCAAGCGTCAAGCCTCAATTTTCAATTAGGTATGTCCGTATTCAGCATCAGTAGCGATCCCATAGCGATTAAAATACATTTACCTATGTCTCTGTTGTCTGTTCAATTTTTAACAACGAGATTTCAAAATTTTTCACAATTTTACAATCAAAAAGCCATTTTATAATAAACAGCTTAAAACAAAATTGTTTTATGATTGCATTGATTCATTTTTAACATCCCAGAGCAGACCCCAATTTCTTCATTATTCCGTCCACCAATTTCTAATCTCTAAACTATTTTTTAGATTTTTGCTATAAATAAATCGAACAATTACGATTACAAGTACATATTTTGTCATCATCTCTTCTCACAAAAATGTCCTCAAAAACTGTTGTAAGTCCATTAAATAACTTTACAAATGGCATTCCACAAAATTTGCAGAATGTTCGGGTCACAACGATGGACGCGGAATTGGATTTTTCGATTCAGTCAACCACATTGGGCAAACAATTATTCGATCAAGTTGCCAAAGCCATCAATCTGCATGAAGTTTGGTATTTTGGCCTTCAATATATTGACTCGGAAGGAGACATTGCATGGTTGAAGTTGAATAAGGTTTGTATTTGATGCATCTTAAACCAATTTTTCCACTTTTTAGAAAGTGCTCAAACAGGATGTGAAAAAGGAGCCAACTTTACAATTCAAATTTCGAGCAAAATTATATCCCGAAGGTAAAAAACGGGGAAATTTATGGGAAAATAAATTTATTATTTTCAAAAGATGTCACTGAGGAACTGATACAAGATGTTACCTTGGTAATTTAATGTTAAATTAAATTAATTATTCAATTCATTCTAGCGTCTTTTCTATTTGCAAGTGAAGGATTTGATTCTGACCGATGAAATCTACTGCCCAGCGGAATTGGCACTTCTATTGGCTTCCTATGCATTGCAGGCAAAATATGGGGACTTTAACAAGGTTATTCGATTGAGTAACCTAAATTAATGCAATTCCAATTGCCTCCTCAGAATGAACATGTTCTGGGATTTTTGGCCAATGATCGACTCTTTCCACCGCGAATTCTCAAACAGGTTCTATTTTCATAATTTGCCCATTTTGACCAAATATTCAGTTCAAATTTGGTGCCAAAGATTGGGAAAATCGATTGATGGATTGGTGGGCAGAGCATCGCGGAATGCACCGGGAGATGGCCATGCTGGAATATTTGAAGATTGCACAGGATTTGGAGATGTACGGGGTCAATGTGAGTCCAATTAAATAAAAATTATTATTGATTTTTAATTAGTACTTTGAAATTCGCAACAAAAAATCGTCGGAATTATTTTTGGGAGTGGATGCACTTGGACTGAACATTTATGAAAGAGATGATAAACTTTCACCAAAAGTTGGCTTTCCTTGGTCAGAAATCAAGAATATTTCATTCAATGACAAGAAATTCACCATCGAATCGATGAGCAAAAAATCGCAGGTTTTTTTGGCAAATAAAAATTATTTAATTGATGGTTATTTAGAATTTTGTCTTCTATTCTCCGAAAATGCGCACCAATAAGCGAATTTTGGTAAATTTCCAAATTAATTAAAATTGAATTTGGCGTTTTTAGGCACTGTGCATGGGAAACCACGAATTGTATATGCGCCGTCGAAAGCCGGATTCCCTTCAAGTCCAACAAATGAAACAACAGGCAAAGGAGGAGAGAATTCAACGGCAAATGGAGCAGGAAAGGTTGGTTGAGCACAAAATATTTAAAGATAGGTTTAGGCTGGCTGGGGTTTATAAAGAAGATTTTACCAAAAAATAAATTTTTTAAAATTTTCGACCCAGGGGGAGACCTTAACTTTTGCAAAATTTAGGTCGTGGGTTCGAACCCGCTTGGCCGAAGATAATTTTTTCGGGCTTAGTGACCATTTTTACACACTTTAAAATACTTTTCTAGATGAAATACTTTTAATTAATTTCTGAAATTAATTTTCAGATTGCAAAGGGAAATGATGGCGAGGGAACAGGCCGAACAAAAACAACAGGAATATGAGGAAAAAATGGCGCGAATGAAGGAGGAAATGGAGGAGGCACAACGCGAACTAGAAATGGCCCAGGAACGAATTCATCGCCTTGAATATCAAATTTGTGAATTGAATGAGGTCAAATTTGAATATTTTTAAATTTTAATTATTTATTTTAGGCCAAACGTCATTTGGAGCAGAAAGAGAATGAATTGCATGCATTGACCCGTCAATTGCAATCGGAAAGAGCCGTAAAAAATACAATTTTTTATGGATTTGATTTTATTTTTTATCCTAGATGAGCCAGGAGGAACAAAATCGACTGATGGCCCAAATTGAGAAGCATCAATCCCAAGTGATGGAAATGCGCTCGGAAGTGCAATGGAAAACGACAGAAATGAACAAACTGAAAGAGGAAGTGGACAAAAGTGCAAATCATCGAAATAATGGACGAGGAATTGGGGGAAATGGTGGCCATCATTTGTTGGGTGAATTCAACGGCGGACCGGACGATGATTTTGATTTGACAAATGCGCATGTTGGTGAGTAAAAATGGAAAATAATTAATTAAATAAATAATTATTGAATAGATTTGAGCACTTTCCATCATCAAAATGAGGGAGGATATTCGAATAATCATCAGCGGGAATTGGATCGACAAAATGTGACGGACCGCAATCAATCATTGAAGCACAAACTTGAAGTAAGTGGAATGGGGAGAAAATTAAAAATAATTCAATTTAATATTATAGATGCTGACAAAGGAATTGGACAAGAATCGACTGCCGCAGTCAATTACCCAAAATGACATTTTGCATATGGAAAATAAGGTAAAATAAATGAATTAATTTCAATCTTTGTGTTTTTCAGCGACAAGGACGTGATCGATACAAAACGCTGCGTCAAATTCGTTCTGGGAATACGCAACGCCGAATTGACCAATATGAAAATATGTGAGACTGAATTATGTGGACGATGGAATGGAGGATATATATTTGTGTGGATGGATGAATGAAAATAGATGGATGGACGGATATATTTTTGCTTAATCCCACCCACCCAATCTCATTATTTTTTTTTTTTGTTTTTTGCGCATAATTTATTTGATTGTTTTTCTTCTATTTGTGCCATTATGGCTTTATTTTTGACATGTAAAACATATATTTATCGTATCCGGAGGATGAACGAGAGGATCAGGTTTGGAACAATTCCTTCATAAAATTAATACCCACAAATATGTTCAGCCTGGACCCAGTGCCGCCAAACAAGCTCGTCTACGTGTTCGTTCGCGTTCCCGGCCCTGGCACCCATCTTCGCCCTCAGCACCTTCCAGTCCATTAATTTGCATTGAACGCGCCGAACGTCCAGACATGGAACGCGTCCCTGAACGCCCCAACCGGGCTCTTCGCCACATTATCGATGCTCGTCAAATGATTGCTGAATTGCGCGCTAGACAACAACAATTCGATGCTGCACTGAATGTAAATCGTCCACCACCACCACCGCCGCCGCATTAAATCAAAACGAAAGAATTGAAGAAATGATAGGAAATGAATTTTGATGAAATTGAATTTGGATAATTTTTTGATAAAATAAATTCATTATCGTACATTTTTTTCTGGGTGGATGGATATAAATAAATTTGGACAATATAATTCAATCAATTTAATCAATATAAAAGTGAAAAGTTCACACTTTTTATTTATAAATTTTTCTACATTTTATTTCCAATATTAATTATGTAATTAAAATTATAAGAAAATAAAGCATTCAAAAATGCCACGATCTTTTGAGGAGGAACTAAAATTTATTGAACGCATTTCTCCGGTGGAATTTCGCATCAAAAAAGGATTTGTCCCAAATATGAATGTTCGTTCAAATTCCAATTTAAAATTAATAAAAATATTCAAAAGGTTGAGGGACGGTTTTTTGTGAATGCCGCATTGGAAAAATTGATGTTTGAAGAATTGGAAATGAGCACTCGAACATCGGCCGCCGGATTCCTGCCAGCCGTCAAGCAAATTGGCAATGTCGCTTCATTGCCTGCTATTGTCAAAAATTCAATTGGCTTACCGGATGTCCATTCCGGTTATGGATTTGCAATTGGAAATATTGCAGCATTTGATGCCACTGACCCAAAAGCAATCGTTTCTCCAGGTTTTTCTAGAAATTATTATTTTTGTTTAATTGTAAAATAGGGAAAAAAGAGTAATTTTTTTTAGATAAGTTTGTCGAAAATATTGTATAACGGTTCAGTGGTTTATCCTAGACTTTATACTCAGATATCACCAAGATGCATTATTTTCCAGTGATTTTGTATAGGTTAACTAACTTTAACTTAGTTTTAAACCATAAACCAGAATCGATTTAAGTTGTTTAATTTAAAGCCCTTTAATTTGGACCAAACTATTATTATATACCACTCAATGCGTCTAAACCAGCTCTATCGATTGGGTATATGGATTTACAATGGAGGATAAACTAAGCCAATATATATAATTAACATTTTCAATGATTTTTCGACAAATTATTTGAATAAATCATTTTTAAAGGTGGCGTTGGCTTCGATATAAATTGTGGTGTTCGATTAATTCGGACGAATTTGTTCGAAAAGGATGTTCAACCTCACAAAGAACAATTGGCCCAAACAATGTTCGATTATATCCCGGTGGGCATTGGCTCAAAGGGAATAATCCCAATAAATGTTCGCGACTTTGAGGAATGCTTGGAAATGGTTTTTTAATTAAATATAAAAATAAATTAAATATAATTTAAGGGAATGGATTGGACATTACGCGAAGGATATTCATGGGCTGAGGACAAGGAACATTGCGAGGAATATGGTCAAAAATTAAAATAATTAGTATTAGTAAAATAAATAAAATAATAATTTTAGGTAGAATGTTACAAGCGGACGCCTCGAAAGTGTCCACTCGGGCTAAAAAGCGAGGATTGCCCCAATTGGGCACTTTGGCTGCTGGAAATCATTATGGCGAAGTGCAAGTGGTCGATGAAATTTTTGATCGGCATGCGGCCCAGAAAATGGGCATCGATGCAAAGGGACAAATTTGCATGTAAATTTTTTATTGGATAATAAATATTAAAGGCAATTAGCCTAAAATAGACTTCATAACGGACACGAAAATGGTCTTATTCGACTCATTATGACCGATTTAGAAAATGAAATTCAATTTCACATCAATATTTGAGCTTAGACAAAATTCCTAAACCAAAACCAGTTTAGGTTTAACCAATGGTTCAAGTTTTTTTAACCTAATTAATACCGGACTGCAATTGAAATTTCAAAAACTAAATCGACAATGGCGAATTGAATAAACCTATTTTTGAGTCTATCGAACATTGAAGTCAAAAAACCGAGATTTCATGCATTGCCTTATTAGGCAATACGCATATTTGACACAAATTACCTTAAAAATAAATCTAAAAATTTTAACAGAATGGTCCACAGTGGGAGCAGAGGTTTGGGCCATCAAGTTGCGACAGATGCACTCGTTTCGATGGAAAAAGCAATGGCTAGGGACAAAATTGGAGTGAATGACCGGCAATTGGCCTGTGCCCGAATTGGAAGTGCGGAAGGCCAAGAATATTTGAAGGGAATGGCAGCGGCTGCCAATTTTGCATTTGTGAACAGATCATGCATGACATTTTGCATTAGACAGGTAAATCCGGGTAATGTGTATGGATATGGGTATATCGCAATGAATTTGGGGATAGCAAATCCCGGGGATTCAATTCGGGGAATCCCTCTTTCGCTATCTCAGTCCCAGTATATGTGTATAATTTTGGGTAATTCCGCTTTCCGCCTGTTCTGATTTTAATAATTCCGCCTGTTCTGATTTTAATAATTCCGCCTGTTCTGATTTTAATAATTCCGCCTGTTCTGATTTTAATAATTCCGCCTGTTCTGATTTTAATAATTCCGCCTGTTCTGATTTTAATAATTCCGCCTGTTCTGATTTTTAATAATTCCGCCTGTTCTGATTTTAATAATTCCGCCTGTTCTGATTTTAATAATTCCGCCTGTTCTGATTTTAATAATTCCACCCGTTCTGATTTTAATAATTCCACCCGTTCTGATTTTAATAATTCCGCCTGTTCTGATTTTAATAATTCCGCCTGTTCTGATTTTAATAATTCCGCCTGTTCTGATTTTTAATAATTCCGCCTGTTCTGATTTTAATAATTCCGCCTGTTCTGATTTTAATAATTCCGCCTGTTCTGATTTTAATAATTCCACCCGTTCTGATTTTAATAATTCCACCCGTTCTGATTTTAATAATTCCGCCTGTTCTGATTTTAATAATTCCGCCTGTTCTGATTTTAATAATTTCGCCTGTTCTGATTTTAATAATTCCGCCTGTTCTGATTTTAATAATTCCGCCTGTTCTGATTTTTAATAATTCCGCCTGTTCTGATTTTAATAATTCCGCCTGTTCTGATTTTAATAATTCCGCCTGTTCTGATTTTAATAATTCCGCCTGTTCTGATTTTAATAATTCCGCCTGTTCTGATTTTAATAATTCTGCCTGTTCTGATTTTTAATAATTCCGCCTGTTCTGATTTTAATAATTCCGCCTGTTCTGATTTTAATAATTCCGCCTGTTCTGATTTTAATAATTCCGCCTGTTCTGATTTTAATAATTCCGCCTGTTCTGATTTTAATAATTCCGCCTGTTCTGATTTTATAAATTTCGCCCGTTCATTTGCTATGGAATACTACTTTTCAATAGTTTTTTGGGAATAATTAATTCTGAACCAATTTAAATAAAATTAATATAATTAGTTAATCAATAATTTACCCTTTAATTTGATTATAGAATCATTAAAATTAATTCACACATTGATGAATTATTTTAAACGGCTCCAAGTTGGGCCATTCCCCTATAGTTCAATCTTCAATCTAATATAATTTAATTTAAAGGCATTTTCCCGTGTGTTCAATTGTTCACCGGATGATTTGGATATGCAAGTAATTTATGATGTTTCACACAATATTGCCAAATTCGAGGAGCACATTGTGGATGGAAGGCCCCGGCAATTGTGCGTCCATCGAAAAGGGTCCACCCGGGCATTTCCACCGCATCATCCACTCATTCCGGTGGATTACCAGCTAACGGGTCAACCCGTCCTAATTGGTGGCACAATGGGAACATGTTCATATGTATTAACGGGAACGGAGTTTGGATTCAATGAAACATTTGGAACGACTTGCCATGGAGCGGTCAGTTTTTTGCCATAACTTTAATGCTTTTTAATCGGAAATATTTATGTTGAAAAAATGTCGAAAAAATTAACTTAGGTTTTAGAATTGGTTTAAGTCAATTAAATGATGAGTTTTGGCCTTAAATGTTTCATTTTTCTCATGAAATTTGTAGTTAAATTAATTGGGATCAATTTATTCAACCTTGAGCCCGGTTAGCTCAGTCGGTAGAGCACCAGACTCTTAATCTGGTTGTCGCGGGTTCGAGCCCCGCATCGGGCTGATATTTTTTCCTAGGTTACCGTTTTTTAGTAAGGAAAACTTCGGAACTTTATAAATTTTCGTCAATTTAATTTAAATATTTTTCCCATTTAATTTTATTATTTTAAAGGGTCGTGCAATGTCCCGTGCCAAATCACGTCGAAATCTCGGTTTTGAGCAAGTTTTGGACAAATTAAAGGAGCAAGGCATTTCAATTCGAGTGGCATCCCCAAAATTGGTTATGGAAGAAGTAGGCGAAAAGTTTAAATTTCTCAATTTTTCATAAAATTTTCAGGCACCAGAGTCCTACAAAAATGTGACCGACGTTGTTGAAACTTGCCATTTGGCCGGAATATCCAAAAAAGCGGTTAAACTTCGCCCAATTGCCGTTATCAAAGGATAAAAAAGATGAAAATAATTCCCATTTTTTATTATTTTGTTTTTGAACTTTATCCCAAATAATTATTTTCCATCCAAATTATTTTAATAAATACATTTTAATTTATTTCGGCATTTTTTAAAAATTTTCGGCGAATTTGTACTTTCGTGGAAGCTCATCCTTTATAGCCACCAATTTTCGCACGGCAGACAACAATTTTTACCCCCATATTCAAATTCATTTCGAACTTTAAGCCAAAAAAGCGCATGACACTGTCGACCATTTTTCAAGCATTTCCGTTTTTCAAAAATAATTGGCAAGGAAATGAATGGCATTGCTCATTCCATGGGAATGGGATTGGGACCAATAAATGGGAATTGTGCCTTTCGGAAATGGGGTCACGGCATTTTAAGAATTTTGTGTATTTTATATAAATTATAGGCTTTCATGTTAAATAATATTGTCTGCTGACAGCCAAAAGAAAATGCCTTGAATATCCCCCCACCCACACTCATTCTTAACAAAATTAAATTTATTAAATTCCAAATTAATTTATTTGAGAAATCCAAATTCTCCAAACAGATATTTGTCAATTAGAAATTGCATTAATGTCAGAATAATTAACGGTTTAAAAGGGTTTGTCGTTAGTCCTATATTGCCAGGGGTGCCATAATACCACATAAATACGGCATTTGCCGTATTTTTGATAGCTCTGCCGTATTTTTGCCGTATATTTGTTCATGCCGTATTTTTGCCGTAGTTTCACAAATCTTAACAAGTTAATAAAATTTGCTAATTTCTTCGCTGCGCGGCCATTTTTGGATCAAATTTTCGCTGCGCGGCCATTTTTGGATCAAATTTTCGCTGCGCGGCCATTTTTGGATCAAATTTTTCGCTGCGCGGCCATTTTTGAATCAAACTTGTGATTTTTAAAACTTAAGACATCTTTATCTTTATTTGACTTCCTAAATTGCTTATCACAAGTTAGATATATAAAAATTATTTTAAAAACATTTATATTGCATTTTAAGAAGTTTTTAAGCCTGCCATATTGTTGCCGTATTTTTGCCGTATTTTTCCAAAATTTTTGAGGGAAGGAGATGGCACCCCTGATATTTACAAATCATATAACTAATTGGATATAGCTCATCAAAAGATCGAATAGTATATAAGGTTTTGTCAAAAATTAATATGCCGTTTTTTATTAAATAAGCCAAAATATAATCAAATGATGCTTCTTGACCTGAGATCTCAATTGAGTTTAAGTTCTAGCATAATCATTACAAATTCATTAATTTATTCGGCAAATTAAATAATTTCTCTTTAACAAATTATCCTACTTCCCCAATTAATTAGCATTTTATTTCCTAATTTGGATTTTTTTGTTCACTTTAATCCTTTTTTCATTCTCCGCCGGCGCCCATTTCCATCCAATTATCCCAGTCTTCATGAATATATTTAAATTAGCCTACCGATGGCCTAATAGTCCTATATAAAGATTGGTTTTATTCAGTGAATGTCCGCCATTTTACCTTTTTAAGCCAATACTAAAAATAGAAATGCATGAAATTATTTTGAGCCAATTTATTCTCATTTTCGTCATTATTTTTCCGTCAGCCATTTACTCTCAAATTCCGGTAAATTCAATTTGTAAAATTCATCAAAAATATTTTTAAATATTATTTGAGGATTCCGAAAGAATAATCGAGGCAATAATTCCATTGGAAGGAGGAGGAGAAGAATTGATGGCCGAATCGACCAAAGACATTGCTGGGATTTTGATCCCATTCAACAATGAAAATGGGAAAAATTTATTCAGAGAATATTTGACACGAGGCATTTTAAGCTGTAGTGCAAATTATGTGAAAAATTTGCATAAATTGAATAAATTGATTGAGGTGGGCAATTGCTAATCAAATTGGAATAATCCAATTTTAGGCAGCCCATCGAGATTTTTCAAAATGCAAGTATAAAATGGAGACGAAGAATGAATTGGAAAATGCAGAACAATTTGAGGAACAATTGGAGGCAATTAGCGATTTGTTGGGAGGAATTTAATTTGCATAAATTATTCATTTCCATATTATTTTCAAAATACATTGTATTTATTAATTTTCTATATTCTAGATTAAATATCTTATAAAGTTAGATCTTGGATAAATTCCATCAAAAAAAGTCATTCAAAAATTTTTCATACACCTCACATCAATTGAATTTCAAGTCTTTTTCGGCAAAAAGTTTGGATTTTTTGCATAGCAAGTTCCACAGCAAAAAATAGCAGTGGCAATTTTGAGAAGTTTGATATTTGTCTAAAAATTTGATTTATTTTGAAAATGTAAATTCATTTGGGCGAACCTCGCAAAGGCCAAGTGCTGCTTTCAATGCGCAAAGCAATGGCGATTTTTTGTCAACACAGACTTGAAAAATATGAAATCTTATGAGAATTGTGTTACAATTGAATTCCGATTTTCATTTATGTTTCCAGCCCTAGGATCTAGTCAAATTGATATTATCCTCATTTATTTTAAACCAAAATTAGTTTAATTGATTAAGTTTAACTTAAATTGACAAGGAGCTCATTGTTAGATTCATAAGGATTAGTGTCAGCTAACGGATCAATCTCACTTTCAAGCATGAGTTTTATCCAACCGGACAGTAATTTCCTAAGTACTTATACTTACACATAAAAAATACTCCATTTCGATAAAGCGGAATTGGAGTTTTTGGTGGTGTGGTCGGGCTGGTAGGGGTTGTGGGAGTTGTCGGCGTAGTAGGAGTTGTTGGTGTAGTTGGGGTGGTGGGCGTAGTGGGAGTTGTAGGGGTTGTTGGAGTCGTCGGAGTTGTAGGGGTTGTCGGTGTGGTTGGGGTTGTTGGCGTTGTCGGCGGTGGAGATTCTTGGGCCTCAACATTCTTATTTGATAGTAAAATTACTGCCAAAACAAGGAATAGATGAAATCGGAGCATTTTTCTCAAAGAATCAATGGATAATGAATGAAAATTAACCGGGAATATTCATTAGAATAATTTCATCTTTTAAAGCAGCCCTTCATTGCACTTTATCAAGTGATTTTTCCTTGTGATGATTTTCATCGAGGAATTTGGCACTGGAAGCTCAGTGTGGATGGGCTCAAAGTCCATGTGAGCGCATTTTCCATCACTCTTGTTTTTGGCCATTTGCCTCTTTTTTTCCCTCGAATTTTCCCCCGAAATCAGCGGCACAATTGGCCAAAGATAAAATCGATATATGGACAAATCAAGCAAATAGTTGTATGCACTTCTCCTCTTTGCATTTTATAAAACTATATAGAAAAATTAAACAAATATTTTGATATTATTGAATAGAGGATTTTTTGCTCTTTAAAATGATATCAAAATCTTCACGAATGATTTGTTTGAAATAAGTTTTAAGTGTATTTAATAAATTATATAGTGCAAATGCAAAAACAAAAAGGGAAAAGAATGGAGAAACAATAAATTGCTTCTGGGAAAATTTGATTTTCCTCCCTCCATTTCTTTTCTACAGTATTTTCTTTTCTGCTTAATAGGCTGGAGGAAAATCTTATTTTATATTCCATTGAATTTCAACAAAGGGGACATCAGTTTTTGGCCGATATCTCATCGAGGCATTAATCAATCTTCTCATCGAGTCATTAATCAATCTTGGAAGGCGTTATATATCATTTTAAAGCCCAAAGTGTCTTCTGAAAAGTCGCTGATTTTATAGAATTCAAGTTTTCAAAAGAGTTAAAATGCCATTCTAATTTTAACCTTGCAACCTAAATTTATTAGCCGTGGCATTTTTCACATCGACTAAAAGTGCATTTCAAATTAATTTGTTTTTGATGAACGACTTTTGTTTAGCTTTTTAGATAGAAAACGAATGTTTTACATAAAAAGATTGTAGAAATAAAAATATTAAACTACATTTCGGGAATAACTCCAAATTCCACAATTATCAACAAAATATGTAAATTTATATGGAAAATATTGTGCTAAGTGCTAGGTCATGTCCATAATAGTGCAAATATAAATTTCTATTTTAATCTTAAATAATTGATAATATAATATTACTCTGCCGTTCTGATATTAATTCCGCCTGTTCTGATTTTTAATAATTCCGCCTGTTCTGATTTTAATAATTCCGCCTGTTCTGATTTTTAATAATTCCGCCTGTTCTGATTTTGATAATTCCGCCTGTTCTGATTTTAATAATTCCGCCTGTTCTGATTTTAATAATTCCGCCTGTTCTGATTTTAATAATTCCGCCTGTTCTGATTTTAATAATTCCGCCTGTTCTGATTTTTAATAATTCCGCCTGTTCTGATTTTAATAATTCCGCCTGTTCTGATTTTTAATAATTCCGCCTGTTCTGATTTTAATAATTCCGCCTGTTCTGATTTTAATAATTCCGCCTGTTCTGATTTTAATAATTCCGCCTGTTCTGATTTTAATAATTCCGCCTGTTCTGATTTTAATAATTCCGCCTGTTCTGATTTTTAATAATTCCGCCTGTTCTGATTTTAATAATTCCGCCTGTTCTGATTTTAATAATTCCGCATGTTCTGATTTTAATAATTCCGCCTGTTCTGATTTTTAATAATTCCGCCTTTTCTGATTTTAATAATTCCGCCTGTTCTGATTTTTTAATTTAATTTTTATTTGCATTATAGTGAACATGACCGCATTTGTCCCGCTCTTTATCTATTGTGGAGATGATCCCAGAGCGGAAAATATGTTTTTGATTAGAAGGAATTAATTTTTATCCATATTTAGTCCATAATTCAATTAAAACATTTTTTTGCACTTTTTATTTTCGTCGCCCCAATTCTAATCAATCATTTTCTTAATTTTATATTGAATATATTTATGGTTCGTCGACTGCCGGTTTCCACATAAAAAGAAGAACCCAAACAAACCAGCCGCGCAACACTCATTTTATTACATCGGATTCATGCGTGGATGAGAATTGAGAAGAGGAAGCAATGAATGGTCAGAGCTCTGTTGAAAGACGGAAAGGAGCAGTGCTGTCTGCAATGTCAGAGGAGAATTTGCGCATGCGCAGTTGTCAATTTTGGTTGTGAAAATACGCACGGGGGAGAATTGGAAAAAGCAATCAATTGATGAATTGTCCTCCCGGAGAGCACATTCATTCAATGAACGACAATTTTTCAAAATTACTTCCTTTTTTGCATCCGATGAATCCGCTGAATTCAATTCCAAAATATATGGACAGTAAATTTCCGTATAAAAATGTTCCTCAAATTGAAATTTCAACCAGAAAGTGAAAATTGTTAAATTCTGCACTCAGAAATTAATTCACACTGTAGCTGTAGAATGTGAATATTTCTTGTGGCATATTTGACGTCTTCCCCTTTTCCCTTTGGCATCATTCACCCCAATACAAACATTTCAAATATAAGAATTCATTATCAGAATAAATACTAACATTAAATAATAATTTAATAATTTTAGCTTGATAAAATGTGGCTGGCTGGAACATGCCTTATTGCTTTGTATTCCATATTTCTTCTTTTGCCAGTTCTAATTTTGGCTTTCGTCATCCAAAAATGTCCCTTGAGGCTTTGATCAATTATTTTCGAAATGCTAAATCAATTCCTAGTCAACTCAACAATAGGTAATTATATTTTATTTTTAATTGGCCAATAATAATTTTTTTAGCTAACATCCAACAAAATAATTGTTTTTGCCTTCGATTATTTCGGATCCGAATTTGATTGATGATTTTATAGTTCATTGGATCAATTTAACATCAATTTAATAAATCAAATGATGTAAAAATTATTATAATATTTTCCGCTAATAAAATAATAATTTTTGGATTATTTGAGTGATCATTGGTCAATTAATATTTTTGTATTAATTTTCGGGCATATTTTCTCAATATAAATTCCCGGCTGTCACCAATATATATATTTCTGAGTTCTACCAATTCCAATGTCCAGCCTCCCTCACTGTGTCCTTCTGCCAAAAATAAGCCGGATTAGCAAACAATTTTTTGAATGAATTGCCCATCCACCCCCCTCCATCCTGTTTTGGTCAAATTCAATAGAGGAGAAAAGGACGTGACGTGGATGGCCGGCTGGAATGGACAATTTTGGCGCAAAACTGGACAATCAATTGCGGCTTAAATTTTGAATATTTTATTTCCTCATTCTGAATTTGAATGTTCTTCAAAAAATATTTATTCATTTTTAATTATTTTCTTCTCATTTCCCAACAAACAATTGGATATTTTGTTCAAAGTAAAAATATTCAAATTAATTTAAATAAATATTTATATTTTGAAGGAATTCAACAAAAATGTGGATTGGACTTTAAATGGAGTTGTGGGGCCACCGATTCGCCATTCACCCTTTCATTGACTGAACAAATGGCCTGCCAAGTGGCCACCCCACTTTGTCCAACAACATTAAGCTTGGGGAATATTCAATAATAATTGAATATTTTGGGCATTTATTTAAGATTCAATAAATAATTGTTGCCTTCAACATGATTCATGCTATTCCGCAAAAATGGGTCAAGCATATTGCGATGAAATATTCTGCCAATGTTTGGTACAAAAATAAATAATTAATTTAATTAAATTTTTATTTTATTTGTTTAGTGCATCACAAAATGGGATGGCCCGGTCTGCGCTTTGAGGGTTGGATGCGGTTTTTGTGTTGCCATTCGTCTTTTTGGCGCTTTTGCATATAATTCTGGAGGCCATGTGAAAATTTTCTTTATTTATATGAATTTTTTTATCAATTTTCAGAAGTAATTTTCCAAAGGGATCAAGTAAATTCACTGAATTGTGAATAAAAACCCTAATAAAATAAATTTATTTTAATATCGCAATAAATTAAAAAAATATCATCATTTTGGTACATTTTGCATTACCAAATTTGATCAACCAATTAAATAATTTATTCCTATTTAATTTTGGCAAAAAAAGATAAAAATATTCCTTATTAAATTTTTACGAACCGATGATTTCCATAAATATTTTTGTTAATTTTTGAATTTAAGGGAGTGAAGGTAAAAACGGAAATTGTCTTAAATTAACAATTTTTGGAGATTAGATTTTCCAATTCCGTCCATCATAAGTATTTGCCTAAAAAGCGACTAATTTATTAATGAAATATTGTTGGAATTCATGTGAAAAATTAACATGTTCATTTATCATTTTCAAATTTTTTAAAATTATTTGTAAAATCTCCATGAAGTTGGCTCAAATTTTTAGAGATTAAATTAATAAAAAAAAATAAAATATTTTATAAATTCTCTTTTAATTAAATTTTATCCAACCATTGAATTTTTTAATCTATCGTAAATTCAATTTTTGTTCACTGGGGCCATCCATGCTTGATTCCAATTAAATCTGCTGGAATTGTCAATTTTGTTGCATTTTCCCGCATTTCCTGCCTAATTTGGATTCCATTCTAAGTAATGGAATCATTTTTAATCTTTTAAAATTTAATTATTTTGAATATTTTTTCTGTATAAAAATTAATTTCTTTTCGTTTCTTTTACCAATATTTTTACAAATTACAATAAAATATTCGAATGATTTTGTTTATAAAATTTAGTAAATACTTTGAGACTCTATAAATTAAAAAAAATCAAAAATTTATTTTCCCATGGAAAGTGTATATAATTTAAATATTGTTCCCAGAAAAAATTCCTTTAACTTTCCATAATTTATTCTTATTTCAATTTTATTATTTTTTTAAAAATATATTCGCTCCATTTCCCAATTAATAAAATCCTTTCTCACATTTTTTGGTCTCATTAGGAGGTGAGATCAAGTAGATTTTAAAATAGGCTCAAAAATAAGCAAAAGACCAAAAGGAGAAAAAATATTTTTGGAATAATCCGGCGGATGTGAAATTAGCAGAACAAAAAAAATAAATATCTTTTTTTAAAATTATTTTTAAGCCATTTAATCATTTTCCAATGATTTCGGAAATTAATGCGGCCAATACCATTTTCGTAACATTTTTCGGTTTTTTATTCAATTTAATGGCCATTTGGATGGTCATTCGCCACACCCAGCAAGAAATGCGCATTTATAGCCGAATTTTGCTCCAAACTTGCATCACCGATATTTTGGCAATTTGCATAAATTCCATTGTTCAACCAGTCAAATTTACTAATTTTAATTAATTTTCATTTGTATTTTTGAGGTTTTCTTTTCGGACAACGGTGTTGGCACAGTTTGGAGTTTTGGTCCATCGCATTTTTTGCCCAATCCTTGGCAATGTCTTTTCTTCATGTTCCACGTTTTTATGATGCGTTTTTCCACCACCAATATTAGCTCAATTTTTATTTATCGATATTTGGTCGTAAAAAGGTTACAAAATGAATAAATTATTGATAATTTAATTATAAGGAATATGACAATAACATTACGCCGTTATGCCCTCCTTTTGGCCATTTCCATTTTGCCATTGGCCATTTTGGTCGGAAGTTCATTTTGTTCAAATTGTCCATCAGAGGCCAACCAAAAGTTGACGAATCCATTCATTGCCGACATTTTGTCATTGGACAATCAAACTTTGGCCCGACAAGTCGTCACAATGCGGGCAAATGTAAAATTAAAATAATAACTTTTTGTATTAAAATGCAATTAAATAATCCAAGGGGAACAAAGGAGGCAGCAATTTTACATCAACATTTGCAATGGGCCTTTCAATTTGTTCATATTTAATTGTGATTTTCTGTGGAATTAGCATTCATCTTCACATTCATCGACGATATACCGGTCCTTCGATGGTCGCAAAACGGAAAATGGATGGACAAATCACAGTTGTGCTTGGAGTACAGGTCAAATATTTGAATTGGGAATTTTGGCATTTATTTAATTATTTCATTTTAATTTTATTGAAATTTTAGGCACTTTTGCCTCTGCTCTCTTTGTTACCCCAACTCATTGCCAATATTCTGATTCGATTCAAACTCTCCAAAGGAATATTTATCACCTACATTGGAATGTTCATGCCAGCACCAACCACTTGGATTACTGTACTAAATCCTTTGGTATATTCCATTAATTTTTGTATTATTTATTTTGCCCTTAAGGCCACTCTTCTCTGCGTTCGTTCATATCGACTGATGTTGGTCAAAATGTTCTATTCAATTGGAAATTGCCGAAGGAATATTCCAATTAATTTAAATTGTCAGCCAAAGCCTAAAAATACTTCAAGTGAGGAAATTTTGGAAGAAAGTGAAGGAAGTGAAACACTTTTATGATATTATTTTATTACTGTGAATATAAAATACTTTATTATTTGTTTTTAAGAATTAAATAAGAATTGTTTAATTAATAAATAAAAAATACGAATATATATTTTTTTTAGCTGAAAATGCAGCTGAAGGGCGCGGTTGTGGGCTTAACTGTTAAATTAAATTCATAAAAAATTGGTCAATTTATTAAAAATTAAAACAGATAATTGAGTAAGTAATTGAAATCAAAAAGGAGGTGCGCGGGATATAGATGGATATTGGGGGTTAAGGTGTGGATATAGGGGGATTAATCTGGATTAAGTCCCGAAATAGATGTGAAATGGTCTGGAGGGCCATCGAAAGGGCCATTATATTTTGTGTTGGTACAAAGATGAAAATGCCCAGAGTACAAAATTTTTCCAATATTCCAATTCAATTCTCATTCTCAGCCAATTTAAAAAATAATAGTTTGTAGTCATGTAGTCTGCACTAAAAATAGAAAAAATACACATTCATTCTTCATCTTCATTGGCCACTTTATTTTTAAGAGGAATCGATGAGGCTAGGGGCCACATTATATTTTGCACAAAGATGAAATACAAAGCACAAATTTTTTCCAATATAAAAATAAGGCAAACAGAGCGAAAAACCATCAACATCAATCTTTCTCATCCATTCGCAAAATTTAATATTTAATTTTCTCAAATTTTCAAATTTTTTTAAATAAAATAATTTTAGCATTCAAAAAACTTATTCACAAAACATTAAAAACTTATTGACAATCTTTTTTATAGAAAATGGCTCAAAAAATATTTGTGGTAAATTGGGGATTGGGATGGAATTGTTTACTTCAAAAATAAAATAAAAATAAATCGATAGGTGACTGGGGCAAACAAAGGAATTGGCTTGGGAATTGTGAAAGGTTTGGTCCAACAATTGCCGCAAAAGGAAAATGTCATTTATTTAACCGGTAAAATAAATTTATGGTGACAAAGAATAATTCCCTGTTCAGCCCGAAATCCAACTTTGGGTGAGGCCGCATTGAAAGGCCAACCTCCAAATGTTGTTTTCCATCAATTGGACATCACAAATGAGCAAAGTTGCCAAAAATTCGCTGAACATTTAAAGCAAAAACACGGCGGACTGGATGTCCTCGTCAATAATGCCGGTTTTGCATTCCCAAATGCATCGACCGAGCCGGCTGGTGTGCAAGCGGAAGTCACAATTGGGGTAAATTATTATGGCACAAAATTGGTCAGCAATTATTTGGTTCCATTGATTCGCCCCGGAGGAAGGTAATAATGGGAAATTCATTTGCCAATTTCTTATCAATTTACTCAAAAACAGGATTGTGAATGTTTGCAGTCAAATGGGCTTAATGAAGGAAGGTTTTTACAAGAAGGAATTGATCGACCAATTCGCTCGACCCGACTTCACAATTGGCGATGTGGACAAATTTGTGGAAGAATATAAAAAGTAGAATGATTGAATTTTAATGGAATTGTATTTGGTTTTTAGGCTTGCTAATGAGAATCGCCGTAAGGAAGGAGGATTCCCGGAATCCGCATATCGAGTCAGCAAAGCGGCCGAAATTGCGTTGAGCATGATTCAGGCACGGGAATTGGCACCGAAAGGGATCATCGTGAATGGGGTGAGCAAATTGACCGAAATTAAATAGGATTAGGATTATATTTTATTTATGGAATATATAAAAATAGTATTTAATTTGTTCATTAATTGACTGAATTTATATTTTTATACATAGTTTTGCAGTGTTGCCCCGGCTATGTTAACACGGACATGACCAACCATAAAGGACATTTGACAGTGGAACAAGGGGCCGAAACACCAGTTTGGCTGGCCACTGCCCCGGATGTGCCCAATGGGAAATTCGTATTCAAGAAGAAACCAAAGGAATGGCTTAACACCGAGCCAGAATGGTAAACGCGAAAGAATGAAGCCAGATGATTTTTTGATGGATTTGACATTCTTGATTATTTTATTACAATTTAATTTTAAAATTAATTCCATCATGATTATTTTTAATTTAATTTCAAGCTGATAAAATTAAAGGTCTTTTAATTTTCATATTGGATGGCTGAAAAATTATAAAATTATAATATAATTTGTAGAAAAATTAAATGTCCAAAATCTGATTTTAATTGTCATTCATCATAAAAGATGAGATCCATATAGCATGCACCGTATCCGTATTTCCTCTATTTTCGCCCTAACCCCCTCTGGTAGAAGTCCTTTATAATAGTGTTCCCCTTTAGAGAATTGAAATATAATATAAGAGCCCACTCCCTTAAATAATAGCTCCCTTTTGAGAATTTTTAAGATTATAAAAAGTAAAAATATGAAATTTTGTCTTCTTTGGAGGGTGTCCGAAAAATAAAAGCCTCCTCTCTGTAAATAGAATATAGAAGCTTCTCTCTTCTAATAAAAGCCCCTCTGCTGAGGGTTTATGAAAAAACAGCACCGTAATTTCAATTCATTACATATAATTCCAACCCTGCATTGACTCTAATTATAATTTAAATTCTCCTTATAAATGAAATATTAATTTATCATTTTGATTTCAATCTCAAAATATTATATAATTAATAGTACATTAGGAAAAATTTTACATTTAATTATCTTGAAGCTTGATGGAATATTTTTTAATATTTATTTAAAAGTGTCGATCTAACAATTATTATTTTATGGTGAATTGAATAATATGAAAAACTATTTGGAATTATTAAATTTGAGAAAAAGAAAAAATAAGTAAATTTTTTGGATTATTTCAATCGGAAAAACAAAAAAAATACAAAATATAACTTTATAAAAATTCGTATTCATTTGGAAAATGCAAATTCAAAAAAAATAAATAAATAATGTGATGAAAATGTGTCGAAACTGTGACTATAATAAAATAAAATCATATAATGGACAGAAGGAAAGTATAGAAAAAAGTGTTGAGAGTAAAAGGACATAAAATGGGCAGAAAGATCACCGCACGAAATGAGCACAAAATTCTCCTTAAAAATGAGGCCAAATGAATTCATTTTTATTATACAATTTTTAATTCTAATTAACCCAATTTTAAATATTCTTCCCATAAAAACGATGCAGAAAATTTACGTTGTAAGATTTACAAAAAATAATAATAAGATTAAATTTAAAAAAAAACAGGTAACTGGATCAAACAAAGGAATTGGCCTTGGAATTGTTCGGGAACTGGCTGAGAAATTGCCCCAAAAGGAAAATGTCATTTATTTGACCGGTAAAATAAATTTATTATGCAAAATAATAATTTTCCTGTTCAGCCCGAAATCCAACTTTGGGTGAGGCCGCATTGAAAGGCCAACCTCCAAATGTTGTTTTCCATCAATTGGACATCACAAATGAACAAAGTTGCCAAAAATTCGCTGAACATTTAAAGCAAAAACACGGCGGACTGGATGTCCTCGTCAATAATGCCGGCATTATTTTCCTCTCCGAGCCAAATGGACCGCCAGAGCCAGGAGTGACCGCAGAACGGACAATTGAGACGAATTATTATGGCACCAAAAGAATCAGCCAACATCTGATCCCGTTGATCCGATCCGGGGGAAGGTGTGTTACAAAAATGATTAGACAAAGTCAAATTTGAATATTTTTCAGAATTGTCCATATTGCCAGTTTGGCCGGAATAATGACCAGTCCAACACAAAATGGCAATTGAATTATTTCATTTTACATATATTTTATTTTCAAATAAAGGAATTACATGTGAAGGGGTGTACAAAAATGAATTAATTGAACAATTCAAACGACCGGATTATTCAATTGGGGGCATTGACAATTTTGTAGAACAATTCAAAATGTATTTTTATTAATTAAAATTAACACATTTTTAAAGGCTTTCCAATGAAAATCGACGCAAAGAAGGCGGCTATCCATACACCGGTTTATGTTCATATCAAGTGAGCAAAGCAGCGATGATTGCCCTTTGCATTGTTCAGGCCAGGGAATTGGCCTCAAAAGAAATCATTGTGAATGCGGTCAGAATATCAAATTGAGCTAAATAAAATTATTGCTCCATTTTAGTGTTGTCCCGGCTATGTTGACACGGATTTGACCGACCACAAGGGCCCATTGACCGTTGAGCAGGGAACGGTGACCCCAATTTGGTTGGCCCTTTCACCAGATGTGCCCAAAAATGGAGGGAAATTTGTTTACGAATGTAAACCGAAAGAATGGCTTTTGCTCTGATTAGAATATTCGAACATTAATTTTGAATTTTATTCAAAAATAATTGAAGAATATTATAAAACATTTATTCAATAAATTTTTTAAATTTATTTCTTTTTTCTATTGCAATGTTCGAAAATTAGAAGGAACATATGACCTATTTTTGATGTTGTTTTTTTTCGGAGGCGGTTAAATCGAAAGAAATGGCCTCAACCTTAAAACACCCCAATTCATCCCAAATTACGCATGAACGTAAAAACCGGAGATCCAAATTGTTTTAAAAATGGGAAATAATAGGCCAAAAGAAGGAGGGAACAGCTGCCATTGTCGAAGTCGAAATTCCCTTCAATTCCCATCTTATTTTCCTCCGTCTCGATCGGTGCCATCCACCCCCTCCTTACCCCCAAATTCTTCTCCCGGCATCCGCCAAACATTTCTTCAACAGAGAGGTCTTTTGGCTGATTTGTTGAAAATCAATTGGCCAAATTCCTCTTTATTTTTTGTTTTATTTGGCTGCAATTTTTCCTATTCTATATAATAAAAATATTTAAAAAGTTTAAAAACAAGGACCATTTATAAATTAATATCAATGGAATTAATAAAATCCTTTATATTTTTCAAATCACTAATCGGAATATTTTTAAAATTATCCCATGAAAATTGGTAATAATTCTAAATCAATTGAAAAAATAGAATATAAAAATCTTTCTTACATTATTAATGCATAAAAATTTTCAAGAATTTCTATAAAATTTTCAGAGCAAATTAGTCCAAAATATTTCTATTAAATGGGCATCAGGCAATATCCAGTGTTGAAGACGGGCACGGAGGTTAATCTAAGCTATTGGCCATATCATTCCAAATCGCCAATGCATCAGCACAATGCAACATATGATTATTATAAGGTGATTAGCCAATAAAATATTATTTTAATATTTAAATAAATTCATTTTCAGCAAGGCTCAATGTATTCATGGTTTTTGCGATCCGCCGCCCAACATTGCTCAAAAAGCAAACGATCCGGCTATTATAGCTATTGCCCATATACGGGACAACATGAACGCAGCTATTGGCGATATTGATTGATTGTTTGGGCCAATGCCAAATTATTGGTGAATATTTTAAATTAAATTAATTTAAATTATTTTATTTTTAGGCCAAATTTGGGAATCCTGCCTTCGAGGGGCGAAAACATTTTCTTTTGAATCCTAAAATTTTTTACAATTTAATACACAAAAATTTAAAAATGGATAAAAGAAATATTTTTTTATATTTTAACAATTCAATTTCAATTTTCAATTATTTTAGTGAATTATTTTTGGATATCCTTCGTTCCAATTTCAATATTATTTCCTTCAATTCCATCCAACTTAAATAAGAAATATTTTAGAATGAATATTTTTTGTTCTTTTAAATACGAAAACAAATTTGATATGTTGAACGTCACAAAACAATCCATTTATGTTTTATTTTGTCCATTCCAAATTCCTTTTCCCCGATCGAATTCATTCATCAATTTCCGCATCATTTTTGTCACTTCCCAAAGTTCGAAAGAAATCATCATTCCATCCAAACAAACTGACCGATGTGGCCATTATTTTTCTTCTTCTTCAAAATATCTTTCATATTATACTAAAATTATTGCATTCACAAAATTGGAAATAACCTCTCCCTGGGAGTATATAAATTCTAAATTGACTTGAATTTGAATATATTCGACAAATGCATACAAAATTAGGAATCCAGTTGACGAAGCATCATTTTATTTAAGATTAATTCGTTGGGTGTGGTTTTCATTTAGCAGATCCAATTTTCGATTTTGGCTAAATTCTCTAATGAATTTTCCCTCGCAATTTTCTTTGCAATTGAAGTACCATATATTAAATAGTATAATCTTTCTCAAATAAGGAAGTGACAATTTTAATTTTTAATCGCAAATTAAACGAGGAGAAATGGAATATTTCATTTTAAATTGAAATTTAATGATAGAAATATAAACCCATAAAAATAAGATGTCACATTTACTATCGTTTTGAAATTGTTGCAATAAGTTGTGTAAAAATTTTCTCAATTTTAATGCTATATTCATATATTCATCTAAAAATGCTTACTTATCCAAACTAGGCAATAAATCCATGAACATCACCCAAAAATCAAAGCCAGCATAGAGGAGAATAATCAACAGTCCATGAACAATGAGAAAATATATTTTGTTGATTTTGTTCCTTTTTAGCCTGTAAAAACATTAAAAACATTGAAATAAAAAATTTATAAAATGGGAAAATAAAGTTAAAAATAAATAATTAACAAATGGAGAAAATTCCAAATGGAAAATAAATTTGATATTTAATAATATAATTAATTATTAGGCGAAACTTTTGGTGGTATCTGCTGGTATTTCAATTTAGCAAGAATTTGTTCAGAAGAGATTCTGTCGTCCTCATTCTACTGTATCAAATTGGATAGAACACAGAGAGCAGCCAATCCATGCCCGCGAGCCGCGAGGACCATCACCAATTGAGCCATATCCCTGCAAAGAACCATCAAAAATAGTATCCAAAAGCATTGTTCATAGCGAATGAAGCGGATGCCTGTCAAAACAATGACCAAATGATATGAAAACTGGCATTGTCGAAAAGGGAGAAGCAATCCAACACAATCGAGTCCA
>JAQSEB010000039.1:0-42500 GCA_030063045.1 Pratylenchus scribneri | reverse complement strand
TATTTTCAAGTTCGTAAATAGTACAGTAGTAGAAATTTCCAAAATCTACCATCATAAAATTTGCTGGTAAATTCAAGGGATTTACCCAATTTTTTATATTTTTTTGTGATGAATTAAAACCTGTCTGTTCTGGAAGAAGTGTCAGCTGATAGGGAGCATTAAAATAATGGCATTGCTCTTGTGAACGAAATATCACTTTCCCATTGCGAAATATCAAATATCCAGAATCACCTAATAAAATTAGAGGGAAATATTTTATTTATTGAAAAATTAAATGTCAAAAGTAATGTGATTCAATGATTTATCGCATAAACATAAAACTTATATTTAATTGATAGATCTCATCAAGACGCATAATTTGGTTTAGACTTTAGATTTAACTAATTCTAATCTAGTTTTGAACCAAAAACGAAAACTAGTTCAAACGGTTTAAAACCCCCTTAATTTTTATCAAACCATGACCAAACTATATCATCACTTGATGCGTTTTGACGAGCTCTATCCAATCCAAAATTATAAGGTTTGGAGGTCTAACTTAAACCATTGAACCGTTAAAATTTTTTGTCGCTATTTTCAAGGTCTTTTAAGACAAATTAAATTATATCCATAAAATTTGTTCAAAATTTTGACAAAAATAATCAAAAATTTAACCGAGATTTGCTGCATAAAGTCGTCGTTGGTGAACAGTGAGCACACAAACAGTGGAAGAACTTTAAAAATAATTACAATAATTATCGAATAAAAAACCCAATGGGTCTTGGCGGTGCCATTTTCAATTGATCGTATGCTTTGGCAATGATCAAATCGGGTCGATTCAGCTCAAATTGGCCGGCTCGAACAATTTCGGCACAATTTGTCATCAGTTGGGAGGAAAATTGCGATGGATCGATGCCATGTCGGCGCCATCCTCCCACACCGTCCGCTATACCGGCCACACAAGTTTCGTCGTAATTGGCAACGAAACAAGCTGAAAAAATTGATTGATTTTGAAAAAATTTTGGAATATTGGACTAGAAATTGGGGTATTCCCCAACTTATCGCCATCGCTTATTATTCCATTAAGGACTAAACCAATAAGGATATTTTTGGTATCAAAAAAGAGCACACCACTATCACTAGCTATATAATGATAAACTTTATTTAGATTGGCCGAAAATTGAAGCGCTATGTATAAGCTCTACGACCCGCAAAATTAAATCCAATTTATGGTAAGGAAATTTTTAGTGTTTTTTTTTTTTGATAATTTTTGGATGTCAAACTTGAATTTGACCTTATTTTAGTGCATCTATGGCTAATTTGGTAATGGAATATGCCAATATTCGTGTTTAGCATTCTCATCAATAAGAAAATGCGGTACTAGTGCAATTTTGGCCCCTACGAGGGAAAGGATGAAGCTGTGGATGATCTTATTCTTTATCTTCCTTATCAATATCATCCTCTTCATCATCTTCTTGTTCATCATCCTCATTCCCTCGTGGGCCCAAACTGCATTACCCTTAGATTAGGGCCGGGTTTAGGACCGGTTAGAGTTTATAAATTAAAATTTTAACAAAAAAATTCCGAAATTTCGAGTGAAGATTACCTGCTTAATTTTAAAAATTGCAAACTTAAACTACTAAATTTAAAACCTCATAAATTAAAAAAAGTTTTTTTAATAGAAACCGTCATCTCCATAAATGTTGCGCTCTTTTTGTTGCTGTTGTTGCAAAATTTCTTCAGGACTTCCACCAAAATCTTTGGCTATTCCGCATTTGGTCACAACATTCACCAAATTTTTGAGTCCCTGCATTGCTTTGCTCTTGGGAATTGGGTTTGGACCGGCCGAAGAAGATGTTGTTGTTGAACATTGCCGAAGTAAATGTAAATTTGTGTTTACGCCATTGTGGAATCGTAGACGGCATGATTTAATGGAATTATCTGTGTTTGATTCATGACGACATCGAATTCCGAATAAATCCAATGGAGATGTGGGCGTTGTCAAGAATAGACGAGCAAATGGATTTTTAAACATTTTTTGGTTTGTAAAAAGCTTAAAATATTGGGTGAAATGAATGAAATGAACGAGCCAAATTGTTTAATAAATATGAGCGTGATAATTTAGCAATATTATTTTTTTTATTTAGCAAATATTTTTATTTTCTAAATGGAACCATTATAATCTTTTCACCAGTTTCAAAAATAGTCTATGGGAAAATGGAACTGTATTTTAAAAAATGAATAAAGAGAAATTCGATTAAAAACGATGAAATTGATTATTCTCTGTGTCTGGTCTGGTCATTTTATTTAAATTCAATATGACATTCCATGCATTGAGGAAGTCGGTCAAGGGTCAACTTTGTTGAATCCCAATTGACTCAACAATAATCCAAATTACTCTTTTTACTGAGTCCAATAAATTGTATTTTTATCCAAGCAATTTATTTATGAATATAAATTCTTTACTTTTGTGAATGATCAGTGGGAATGGAATCAAATGGGGGAACAAGCCAAACATTAAATAAAACTACAATGACAAAGCTTTTGGGGGCCAAAAACGAGCACAAAAGACGTTGGTGTAGGCCAATGACAAAGCAAAATTGGGGAATTGGAATGGAAATCAAATGTAAATGGAAAGGACAAAATTAATAAATGTGAATTAAATGTAAAAATCCAAAAACGTAAAAATGTCAATCATCAAATCATCATCAAACAATCTTTGAATGAACATCGGTCACGACACTCCGGGGGACAAAAGGTGCCATCAGCAACCGAAGAAGCAGCCGAAAAATGATTGGCGCCGAGCAATAGAAGATTGCAAACATTGCCAAAATCGTTGCCAACCAGATTATTAACTGCTTGGGGTCCAACAAATATTTCAACAAATTTTTGAAGTCAAATCCTTTAAATTCATTTATCAAATTGATGGGGCCAACGGCCATTTTCCATTCACTTTCATCCTTCATTTCTGGGAATGCCAATGTTCCTTTCAATTCAAATTTTGTCGAAGTGCTTCCACAAAAAACTTCGCATTCTTCATCAATTTGTGCAGCAGAAAAATGGACAGAATGGATTTTTCTTGTCCCTTTTGGGGAACATGTGGTTAATAATTTTGCAGATGGGCACACTATATTCGCCAATGACTTTCCAAAATCCGTTTCACAAATCATATCAACTTGTGCGCCTTTTTCGCATTCATAGCATCCCGTTAAATTTGCATTACTTATTTTACATGTGTTCAGTTCAACTTCCGTTTTCAATTTCATCCCAGAAATTTTCAATTGTAAAACGGCTGAAGTAAAATCGGGGGATGCAACCACTTTTCCATTTTCATTTTTTATCATCAAACCATTATGATTGAAGGGAAGAACATTGTCCTCTTTGAAAATTTGTCCTCCTGAGGACACCTCCGGGCAAAGGCATTTTACTGTGCCGTCGGCCGGATGGCAATTGCAGCTTTGAACATCAACTGTACAATTTGTAAATTCCATCGCTTCTTTTTTGCTTTTGCACTTGAATTTTTTCAAATTGTTTTCCATTTCCAAATCCAATGTTGCTGAACGCTTTCCGTCCGTCACAAAGGTTGTGGCCAGCAGTGGAATGTTTGGCACAGAAATTTCTTTTGCCGTTATTTCCAATTCTTTGAAATTTTGCTTTTCTCCTGGTGCCAATTCGATCAGTTTTGTTGCATTTTGCTCTCCATTTTTTATAATCGACACATTTACTTTTATTAATCGTTCCCAAATTGTGGGACAATTAAAAACTTCAAAAATTTCACTTTCGGCTGGGGTCATAAAAATTCGATAAAATAAACAAGCTGGGGTAAAATAAAAGCATCCAACGCCCCAGCCGCCCGGCGTTTCCATGCATTGTGTTATTCCGGGGTAATCATTTCCAACTTTTAATTCTTTAATTTTTTCATCCAAATTTAATTTTGAACATTTTTGATTTCGGCAACTTCCGGCATCATCACAACTTTTTGCCGAAGTTACCTCAATATTCACTGTCCTTGAAAAAAATTTCCAATTTTTTGGACAAATCAAATCAACTCTTGGAACATTCAATTGAATTCCTCCAGCAATTTTTCCCCTATTATCTGTCATCATAATTTGAATTTCTTGCTCCTCTGCTGTGAGGGCTATTTCCAAAACATGGTCAAATAGGCAATGCCTTTCGCCATTCTTTTTAATAATGCAGTTTTCTTCACTTGCTGTTAATGTTGTGAGCCCGATTGTAGTTTCAAACGAGGAAACAAACAGAATTATTGCGAACATGGCATATTTGGTGCCAACCGGACTTCGGTTGGATGGATTGAGTGGGCTGACAATTGATGCCCAACTTCTCCTTTCTTCTTCAACGGGCACTGCCTCTGGTGGGAATTCATCAATCAAATCCACATTTCTTTTCTTTTTCTTCATTTTTCTTAATTTTCTTGCTGTCCATAAAATACAGTTTACTTTGGCTCTTCCAATTATATTTAATAATTTTAAAATCCAAATTATAATTTTTCCAATCATGTAAAGTGTGTTCATAGCCAAATAAAAAATTATTCCAAATAAAAACATAGCCAATTCGGGAAAACAATGGGGATTCTTTAGATAATTCCAACAGATTCGGCATGTAATGATTTCGCAAATATCCCTTGCTTCGCATTTTATTCCCATTTCTTTTATCATTTCGCCTTCTTTAAAAATTTTTCCAATGGCTTCAAAGCCCGATATAATTTTTTCCTGTGGCATTGTTATATTTTCAATTTTTTCAGGATGGGCAATATAAAAACATTCACCACTACAAATTTCAATTCCGCCCAATTTAATTTCAGATTTTAACTGAACTCCTTCTTTTGTGCATTCCAATTGGCATGGGCATTCCAATTTTTTCATTTTGAAATCAAAAACTTTTAATTTTGCTTTGCCCCATGCTTTAATCGGAATTCTCCCATCAGGGGTCACCAAAAAGCTTAATTCCTTTCGTGGGAAATAGCAGAATTTTGTGCCCTTTTCAGAGCATGTGTGCTCGGCACAATATTTTGAAGAACCTGTTGCCAAACCTTCGCCGATGCACTCAAAGCCATTTTTATTCACATCTTCTATTTCCAAATTTATTTCTTTTACTAAAAATTTTTCGCCATCAAATAATTCAATTTGATTAAATTCTTTCCAGTTGGCCACTTTATTGCATTCTTCTGTAGCCTCAAGCGAACAATAATTTGGCTTTAAATTTTTCAAAATTTCCATTGCTTTTTCATTTTTCTTTGTCGAATTTTGGACTGCTGGGCCATCAAAAAATGTACATTGGTCGGTCCATTGTGGACATTCGCATTTTGGCCCACAGTAACCTTTTGCGGCAAATTCTCTTCTCAAATGTGTTCCGTTGCATTCAATTTTTGCCCAACATAAACTTCCATCTTCTCGTTCATTTATAATCAAACCATTGGAAATGCATTCATCCATGTGCCGATATTTCAAATTATTTTCACTTTTTGCGCATGGAGAAGCGAAAATTGGATTAAATAAAAAGAAAATAATCATCAAAATTGCCATTGAAATGGCTCCGATTGTGTTTGCTTTTCCCTTTTTTGGCTTATTCTTTTGTTTATTTTTCGGCCGAGGATATTCTGCACCATCAGGCAGGCCTTCTCCTCTAGAGAAAAGCTCATTTTGCATTCGCATTAAACCATTTTTGGCCGAACCGGCCTCCTCCTCCACTTTTGCCAATTTAATTTCCATCTTTTTTATTTCCTCAACCACATTCATAAATTCCATCTTAACCGCTGTTAATTCTTTATTATTATTCTCTAATAATTTCTTCAAATTTTCGATTTTTTCGTCACTATCTCCAACTTTTTTCACACAAAATTCAATTTTTTCATTTGGAGTAAATTTTTTGCACTCTCTTTCAAAGTGTAATTCTCCACAAAATATACAATTTCTACGGGGGCGCTGTTTCCTTGATGAATTTTGCCGTGGTCGGCTTATATCGAATACGCCCTCCTCCAAATATTCATCTGGTGGATTTTGACGCGGCCGGCTTCTTTCAAATACCAATGGGCACATTATCACTTCCTCCAAATTCTCACTTCCCAACTCCATTGCTTCTGGTTCCGGCTCATCATCAGAATCCTTTTTTATTTTTTCTAACATTTCTTTACACTTTTTATTTTTCTTTTTGCCCTTATTAGGTTGGCATAAACACGGTTTGAGGGAAGATTTGCAAATGCATTCAATTGGGGTCGATCTGCCTGTTCCAAATGCACATGGACAAGTGCACCAATATACCCCAGAACCTGATTCGGTTTCGGATTCATAAAAAATTTCCTCTTCATCCTCAGTTAAAGAATTTGATGAATTTGCAACTTCTTCGCGCATTTGTGCGCAATATATGCATTCATGTATTTCAGAGTCATTCTCATTTTGTAATTCATCCTCATTTTCTTCATCGATTACAAACAATTCTTCCTCTGAATCACTCGGAGGATTATTCAAAACAAATGCGCCAAAATTCAAATCTTCATCATCCGAATATTCTTTATAATTTTTTACATTTTTTCTTTCCCTTAATTTCATTGGGTGCTTTGTATTTTGTTTATTTTCTTCAATTTCTTCATGTATTTCTGCTCTCAATTCCAAGGGATACAGAAGGGTAATTGCCCTTGTTAAAATTTTTCCTTTGCATTTTACTTTTGCCACCCTTATTAATCCATCTTTACTCTTAATTAATTCAACAATTTTTACTAAATTCCATGCAAATTTGGGACAATTCTCTTGATGGACGAGTACAATTTCTCCAATTTGTGGCAAATAATTCTTTTTGGCAATTTTTTGGCGGTGCCGATCCGCCCTTTCTTTCAATTCATTCAAATATTCTTTTTCCCATTTTTTGCAAAAATAATTCAACATATCATTTGCGTTTTTCCAATTTTTAATCAATTCATCTCGTTGGGTTTCTTTTAATTTAAATTCGTCAATTTCCAAACGATCCAAATCAATTATTTTTTCGTTCCTTTTTGGGAACATTAAATCAATTGGCCTCAAAATTTCCAAATTTTCTTCAACATTTTCATACGGAGTCACCCAAAATTTTTAACTCCGACTCCGGGCTCCGACCTTTCAAATTTTTAAAGTCGGAGCTAGGCACAGCTCTGGTGATCATCAATGGTCATATCCTCATTTTGTAGGCATCTTAGAGCATTATTTTAAAGCTAATTTCGATTTGGCATGATTGAATTAGTTGAGGAAATGCTAATTCTGATTTGTCCAATTTCAAAAATATTCCGGTTTAAAAATCCAAAATTTATTGTCAATAATTTAAATCCCAACAGATAAAATTGGAAATTTAAATATTACTTATACATAAAAAAACCGAATCTAGCGAATCAGTTAAGTAATAGAATAATGCAGCAGGATAATAAGAAAAAAACAGATGGGCTGCAATTTATTTGTCTGCAATTTATTTCTGATAGATAAAAGATAAATACGTTTAATGGAAAATTTTTTGATTTTAATTTATTGTTAACTTTGAATAAGTAAAAATAATTATTCAAAATCATCAATTTAATTTAGAAAAAATTACAAATAAAATATTAATAGTAAATAAAAATAGTTAAAATGATAGAAATAGCAAAATTAAAATAAAATATCAAATTGACAATTTTGATCTCCTTATTCAAAAGTAATCTGCCAAAAATCATATTAGACCCGTTGTAAAACAAACTGAATTTTGTTTAAAAAAAGGGAGAAGGGTAGAATTTGAAATGAAATATTAAAATATTTTCTAAAACAGATAATAGATAATATTTTTGGATTTTACATTTTGAACATTCGCAGGTGATTTATGGACTTCCTTCCAATGATTGTCCAACCATTTGCCTGTTTGCGCCCTTTTGCGATGGAATAGCAGCAACCGAAATGGCCAGTGGAAGTTCACATTTGCAATAAATTGAGAAAATATTGAAAAAATATAATAAAAAAACATTCATTCATTATTCAAAATATCACGGTTTTAAAATGGAATTATCTCAATTTTTGCCTTTATTATTTATTTGGATATAAATTGAATTAAGTTTTAAATTTCATTACCGTTTCACATATAATGAAACAATGCATAAATTTGGTCAAAATATATTTTAGGTTGTTTTAAGGCTATTTAGGTCATTTATTCTAAAACCAAATACATTTTAAGCACCACCCAAAAAAATTTGGCAATGCAATTCCAAAATTTATTCCAAACCACTCAATTAAGAGGGTAGGAAATACCAAGTACCTTAAACTTGGGTAATTAAACCGAAGATTAAATGGAAAAGAGGGAATTTGATGGATGAATGAGGGCAAATTGTAGATGCGTTGGAAGGGCACAAAAAGGTCCCAACTCTCAATTTCCCCACTATTCCCAACAAAATAAACAGCAGAAATGCTCTACACTGCTAACAAACTGCCTTCCTTTTGTGTTTCTTTTTCTTCATTCAATATCTATACCCAGCAAAATGTTTGCCTTTCGATGAGGGTTGCGCATTTATTTTTGGGAATATGTAAAAATTCTCCAAACAAGTTTTCACATTTAATCTTAAAAAATTCATATAAATTTTTAAAAATGGAACTTCATGAAATTAAAAATATTATTGAAAAAATTTGCTCATCTGCGGAATTGCTGAATAATGGCGAATTTATTAATGAAAAATGTCTATCAAATTCCTGCAAGGACCAACAAATATCAAAATGCGTTAAAAAATCCTTCAGAGAATTATATTCAATTCTCGAAGTAATTTTTAATCAAATTTTAACCACATTTTTTGATGATTATTTTAGAATGAATTAAGTGAATTCATCAAAAATGCATCATCGGGAAATTCACGGGATGGAAATGTTCAAACATTTAAATTGTTATCATTTTTGGATGAAAATTATTTATCGGCTTTAAAAAAGCAATGTTTAACCAGAAAAAATGAACAGGGCATGTCCAATATTGGGAATGTCGATGATAATGTTGTTTTGGATGTGCAGGAAAATAATTCTCCATATTTTAACAGAAATAATCGAGAAAAGGTTTAATATATTTGTAAAATAAATAATAAATTTAAAATGGGACAATTCGGTACTTTTGTTGGTTTTTGACATGTAGCTCAGCGAAGAAGTTAATAATCATTTAAATACTCTTCAAAAGCCCTAAAATTCCTCTAAAAGTGGCTTTTATTCAATATTATTAAAAAAAATCAAAAAGTAGAAAAACGGGTTTTCCTTTAGAGATTCAGCGGATTTTTCTTCAAATGATTCGAGTTAATTACACTCAAAGACATGAATTTTTTTGTAAGGGCGATGTTGGCTTTCGAAAGGTATAGGGCTTTTAAACTGACTATTGTACAGCTAATTGGCCAAAAATTAATGCAAGTACCGAATCCTTAACCTCAATAGGAAGTGCTTTACTTTTTTCCTTCTTGACCAAGTTCTAACCAAAAATAGGATACTCGAAAGCACCCTTTTAAATATTGATAATGTACCTCCCTATGTAATGGAATGGTATATAATTTGTCATAGTTTGGTCAAAATTAAAGGGTATTAAACCGTTGAAACTGCTGATTTCGTTTATTGGTTAAAATTAATTTGCATTGGTCAAAGATATGTAAAATCATTATCAATGATGCTTCTTGATGAGATCTGCGGATCTATTGACTGAATATAAGTTTTATAGATTTAATTAAACATTTAAACTCTTACAATCTTTTTGGCAAAACATTTCCAAAATTTTAAGCATGTTTGTTTTCATCATCAACCGAAATTGGAGTTGGAATTCATTGAACAAATTTCGATTGCCCCAAATATTTTGGTGGCCAATTCGCCTTCAAAATCAAATGATATAAAAGGGAATATTGGTAATGCTCAGATTGATCAATCAGCCGAAGAAGTTGAAATTGTTAGCGCTCAAAAATCTCTAATCGAATCAAAACGGAATTCACTTTCATTTTTGACCACCTCAACTTCAACCCAACAACCATCATCTACATCGGAACAAAATTCTTCTATTGGGGTCATAGATGAACAAATGGCCGTTCGATTATTGGCCAAATATGGGTTAATTTTAATTAATTCAAAAAAAATAAATTTATTCCGTTTTGTGTAGGAAACGTATTCATTTGTATAATGTTGATGCGGATGGGTGTGTTCGACAACAAATGAAACAAACCGCTGAATTAGGAAATGGGAAAAAGGTTTTCTTACAAAGAGATTTAAAAATATTTTGTTTAGATAACAAATTTTTCAAAATTTTTTAACTCATTTGAAATTGTTTTATGTTAAAAAAATTTAGACCAACTAGCGAAAGCACGCCAGACAAGTCGATTGGATTGATATATAAATGCCTGAAAAAAACAAAAACATAATCGGACATAATTTGTCAAGTAGTAGACTGTTCTGGAGTATGGGAGGGGGCGAGCACAAAATGGGGTTTTTAATTGATTAGATGGTGGTCGGTTTGAGAAAATAAAAACCGAGACAGTCAAAAAACCGACTACGATTTACTAGTTAGGGAGGGGCTCAAAATGACAGTTCTACCCCCTCCTCCTTGCCGATATATATAGGTTTAGTTGGAATTAGTGCAATTTCAAATGTTAATATTAATATTAGATTAATGATTTCGAACTTGTTAATCTTATTAGAAAAATTATAATTGATTTGATTGGAAAACCAGAAAACGGAATATAGACCAAAATAGGACAGTTTTCGCCTTGGGCGATTGTTGAATTAGTTTTTGTTTTTGATATTTAATTTAGAAAATTAAATGTGATTTTTTAGCAAAAAATCTTATTTTCAGTTGGAAACGAAAGCGAATGAAACATCATTGACCTCAACATCTATGGAAGAACGGCAACATTCATCCCAATCCCAAACAAAAACGATTGATATATCCGAAATTGATGCAGAATTCGATGTAATAAATGCAAATGCAATAAACACATCAGAAGAAAGACATAATTTGGTTGAAATTGTTCCCCAAAAAATTGGTGGTGGTGCCATTGTTGCCCGCGAAATATCATTTCAATCAAGTTTTGATACAGCCGGTTTAATGAAGAATTTAACAACAACTTCGAAAAGGGCAAAAAGCGACAAGGAATGTAGCAAAAATTCAACAAAAAATGTTGATGAAAGACTACAATTGCATAAAGAATCGAGCCAAAGTGTGGAAGATGAAGAGACTTTAAATCAGATAACACCAATCCCAACAACATTAGAATTGAGTTCTTAATATGTAATAAACAAATATATTTTTTTTTAATATTTTCATTTTTTATTATTCACATTTCACAATTCATTCCAAATAAATTTGATCTAGAATTTTTTTAATTTTGTCGGAAATCATTTACAATTAAAATTTTTCGGCAAACCAATTAAAAATAAATGACTTAAAATATTTTAGCAAGTTTATTATCCCAATGAAAGTATAAAGATATTTCCAAATTTCTCAATTCAAAAGTACATTTTATAAATCTTCAAATATATTTTATTTGTCTGTTCTCTTCATTCATAAATTTGTTATTGTTATTATGTTTAATGATTATAATAATATGGAACTTCATTTATTGAAAATTGGATTTTCTTCTATTAGTTTAAACCGTTGTTGCATTCCAGTTCTTCTCTGTCCCTTCGTCTTCTCGTGTCGATAATTGTGCCCGCGTTCCTTCTGTGGGCAGCTGCCACCACAATCGGTCATTTTTGCTCGAACGGAAAATTATGCGCGATATTCTTGCGCAGCATTCATTCCAATTTCCAATGGAATAGACATAGAATACGACCCAAAGCACAACCATTAATATCCGGTTCTTTCTATGTCGATTTATTTTACAACCATCATAATTAGGCGTATAGCGCTAGTGCAAAAATAAAAGAAAAAAATGTTAATTTATTAATTAATCTGCTGGCGGCTAAATAAAAATTAGTGGCCATAATATGCCATTCACAATAATATGGCATTGGGAGGTTTGTTTTATTTTTTAAATTCAATTTCATTCATTAATATGTTTTGTATATTTCAGTATTTGTTGTTTCTTTTGTTCCCTATTTTGACCTTCTTCATCTTTCCCATTCTTCTGATCTTCTTCATCATTATCAGCAGTGCCATCTATTTGAACTTTTACGGTCTTTTTAAGGGAATTCTACAAGAAGAGGTTTACCATTGTCTAAAAATTATTTATTTTGACTTGCATTACAACAGATACCGTAAATCCTCCATTAATATCCCTCCCTCTATTAGTAGCCTCCTCTAGAGGGCTTTGAAATTTAATAGCCCCGGGGATATTAATAGAGGATTTATGATTCTCAAAATCAAAATATCCAATAAGATAAAAAAAGGTTCGAAATATCGGACCAAAATAATTAAATTATATTTAAAAATATCAAAGTGTGAGGAGCCTTATTAGGTTATAATGACTAGGTTTTAAGCTGGCTAGTGTTAATTAAGATTTTACGGAAAAAATTATTTTTGGGATTATAACATTTCATCCCCATAAATAATCTAATTTTCCCTAAAGCTTCAGTCCGCAAGTGTCATAAAATCAATAGTACAATAAATAAAATAAAAGGTTCCATTTAATTTTAAGTCAAAAAATTAAAATAAAATATGAATTAATCTAGGTTGGTAGATGAAAACACAATTCTTTATTTTAAGTACACTTCCAGTGCTTGGGATGGCGCCAGGGCAAATGTGTCGAAATTTTTGTAAGTAAAGTGGAATATTTTAAGATACAGTAATTTACTCATTTTTAGTGATCTCGTCGGCAAAATTTGGCATGGTAATGTTTTACATCATTTATTCTTTCTCTCTCTTAAAACTTTATTGCAAATAGAGACCGGAATGGGGCCAGAATAGGGTTTTTTGGAAACTGCCCAACTTGGCTTCAGGCCAAATCGACGTTTACCATAACTCACCAACAACTGAACCATTTTGATGATTTTCTTATAAAATTAAAGGAGAGACTGTTGGCAATCTAATTATATAAATTTTATTTAGAGTGGTTTAGAATTGGTGAAGTTATTATGCCCTTAAAAGTTTTATAATGTCTTTATTATAACTTGGTGAATTTTCAATAGCTTTTGAGAATAACTTCATAAATTCTAAATCAATTTAAATAAAATTAATATATTAATATAGCTAAAAGTCTGCTATTTGAAACTAAAATCTTTATGAGTTAGTATAAAAATAAATAGCATAAAGTTGACTTGGCGCAAGTAGATAGAGGGCATATACAATTACGGTATGCCTCCTCACTCGGCTGATATTCCGGTTTCTAGTTGCAAAATATTATAATAAGGATACGAAATTCATGGCCTGGATCACATTCCGGACCAAGGTCCGGCACTCATAATTGCATATCATGCCACCGTCCCACTTGACCTGTATTTTTTGATTGCCAAGTTGGTTCTGTGCAAGAAACGGACACCTTATATTGTCGCCTTTCGGCCTACGTTCAAATGCCCAGGTGCTTTTATTACATTTTAATATATCATAGGGAGTGAATTTTTAGATATTCCCTAAATGTTTTTGAGCATTTATTTCACTTTTTTGACGTAATTTATTGACCTATTTTATTTTGGCATTTTAATAGGGAAAATTTAATTGTAAAATGCAATATAAAGTCAAAAATTCTTGAAAAATAAAACAATTTATAAAAATTTATTTTTGTAAGGCATCGCCAGGATGTACAGAATATTTTGTGCAACGCCGGGTAGCGTCGACGAATGCACATCCATTCTGAAAGCTGGCAATTTGCTAATAATTGCCCCAGGCGGAGTAACTGAAGGCCTCCTTTCGGGCCCGGACAAATATGAAATTATTTGGAGTATTTTTTAATAATTATTATTAGTATTATATTTTTAAAAATTTCACCTAGGGAATCGACTGGGCTTCGCCAAAGTGGCACTCGGGTCGAATGCGGTGATTTTTTATTTTTAATTTTAAAATTACTTTAATTTTAATAAAAAAATAACCAAGACAAATTTAGCCAATCATTCCGATCTTTACGGAGAATTGTCGTGATGCATTTCGAGTTCCAAAAATTTGTGAAAGATCATTGTGTTTTCCATATGGTGGTTTTCCCGTAAAGGTAAGACAGACATTTGGATTGCCCATGTTTGTCGTAATAAATGCTGACTAGAAATAGTTAATGACAAACATTATTGTTTGTAATTAAATTAATGGCCATATCCCAGCTTGTAGACAAGACATCTTAAAGCATTATTTTATACTTAATTTCCATTGGGCATGATCGATTTAATTGAGGAAAAGCTAATTTCGCCATATTTGTTCAATTTAAAATGTTAAACCCGTTTATAAACTCAAAAATTTCAGTTTGCAAATAACTTAGGTTTAAATTGATCAAATCGGGCTGAAAATGAAATTTTATAAACAAAATTGACATTAATGAATCGATTGAGCTATATTTCAAAATAAATAGAATTTGACGAATTCCGAATTAGCTGCAATATATTTTCATTTAGCTGATCACCCATATTGGCCCACCAGTGATTTTCTCGCCAGATTCGACACCGGAAGAGGTGAAGGAGACGACAAAGGAAGCCGTATGTTGAAAGCTTGATTTCATATATTTATATTTCAAGGTATCAAGCCTTATTCAAGAGCATCAAAGACTGCCAGGAAACATTTTTGTAGCAATGGCGCAAAGAATTTGCAAGAAGAAAAGGAAGTTTCCCAAGGAAATGTATGAAGAAAAAAGAAGAAATGAGGAAAATGAAAAACTTTCGCCTTGTTAATTGAATGTTGGGTACTTTTCTGTTATATATTACCCACCCTCCTCCTAAAATTTTGTTATGTGAAATAATTAAAATGGCGAAAAAATCATTGAAAATGGCGAAAAGATTATAGCGATTTAATGGTTTGTTCATAGATTCTCAACTCTATATCCAATCCATTGATCTCTTTGGGACACATCATTTGATAATGTTTGCTTTAGGTATAACCAATTTAATTTTTTGAACCAAAGATCATTAGAAGATTTAAATGGTTTAATATTTTAAAATTTGATCAAATAAAATTAAAAATTATATATCAATCGACACGGCTTGATGATGTCTGTCGACTACTAATTTTAATCAAATTGAATACATTACACCTTTTTATTAAATATTTTTATTCTTTGATAGAAAAATAAATGAAAATATGAAAGGAAAAGATAAAAGAAATAGAAGGAGGAAAAAACTTTTGGATTTTTATGGAAAAATCACAAAATAAAAACCTCCAAAAAAATAAGGGAAAAAAATTAGTATTTGATTATTGGAAAATGGAAATATTCAAAGGAAATGCAAAAATGTTGCTAATCTTTGCCATTTTGCCCAATTCATGTATCATTTGCCTTGTATCCATCGCGAATGGCAAAATCAGCAGAAGTAGAATCATGCCCATGGCGAGTATCACCCTTTCGATCTTTGTCATCATCATCCCTTTTTTTCTTCGTTTTTTCTCTTTTTCTTTGTTTACGTCTGCGTTTGCATTTTTTTCTGCAATCTTTTTTATGTTTATTCATCGTAGTGGTCTGTAAATGCGAGAAAAGTTGAATTCCTGGGCAGGAAATTTATTTTTAATTAATGATTATATTTACATTAAAAATGCTTATTGGGATAAGAAAAAAAAGGTACAAAAATGCAGAAAGCAGCGAAAAACAATTAATTGGAACGGGGACTTCAGTGGAAAAGAATGCGATTTCCCAAAAAAGTATATCTTTCAGAAATTTTTTTTAAGAAATTAAAATTCTATATTACCAGCACCAATGGGCATTTCCAAGTGAAATTTAGACATTCCGTTTAATACTCTTTAAATCAAGCACAGCAAGGCAATGTTGGTTTATTCAGTTAATAAGTTCAAAAAAGGAAAAATTAAAATCGGTTTAAGCTAATAAATCCTTTTGTTTTTGACGAAATCATGACAAACTTATATAGCATTCAATGCGAAAGGATAAATCCATAAACCAAATATTTCCAATTTATCATATCGATTTTTCATTGGAACTTAATAATTTCTTAAGAATTTTACTTTTAAAATATAAAATTACCTTATAACCCGTTTCGACACCATCAATAATCACTTGATCATGACAATATTTACAATAGAATATAATTTTGCCGGCCTCATTATGTTGGGGAATGAATGTTGAGGCCAAAAGGAATACAAAGAGAATTGTGGATGTGGCGAAAATAGTGTAGGAAAATTTCATATTTTATTTTTTTAGCTCTAAAATAATTTTATTTTAACAATATTTTTTGGCTTTTTAATTTAATTTGACATTACGCTTTAAAGGCTATAAATTTGCAATGACAATTTATTTGGATTTGTTGGCTTTAGTTTAGTAGTTGGAATTATTTGGATTAAAGGAAAATGGGATTAAAATGAACTCTGACTTGGCCAAGTTTTTAGTGGTATTAAAAATATCCGGTAATTTCATTCTTTGTTAGCAAAAAACTCTTTTCTCATTTTTCACTTTTGTAGATATTATACAAATTTAAATTTTTTTCCTTATGAACTTATTTTTCATAATTGCATTGATATTTCGGCTCGGATTTGCTTTACAATTTTATTATTTGAAATTTATGGAAATTGGAAACATTTCTAGAATTTTTGTAAAAATTTTGGGATATTATAATAAATTAATTTAAATTATCGCCATCGCTTATATTCCATTAAGGACTAAACCAATAAGGATATTTTTGATATCAAAAAGAGCACATCACAACCACTAGCTATATAATGATATAAACTTTATTTAGATTGGCCGAAAATTTGAAGCGCTAAGGGCGAATCTAAATTGATTTTTATATTATTTTGCGCCTTTTTTCGCGATCATCAGTGCATATTTACATACATCCGCATGCCGCATCCCTATCCCAACCCTATCCTCTATTTTCATATTGCCTCAATCAAATGAAAAAATCCACATTATTCAATAACAGAATTTCGCGATTTTTTCCTTGCCTTTATTGGTCCTATTTGCCTTTCTCCTGATCATCCATTCATATTATCCAATTGGGCTATTTTATAACTTATTCTTACTTTCATATTCATATCATCCAATTTTTCCTTTCAAATTCACTTCGACTTATTGACTTTATACTAGGGTTGCGCCCCCGTCCCCGCGGGGGTCACCCCCGACGGGGGCCCCCGCGGGGGTTTGAGTCTCACCCCCGTCCCACCCCCGAAGGTCCACCCCCGATCACTCCCGCCCCCCGAACCTCCACCCCCGCGGGGGTACGGGGGTGAACATACACCCCATATTATTGGATTTTTCAAGGAAAATGCAATATGAAAGGAAATTTTTAGCAGAATTTTGTAGGATTTTTAAATTTTCATTAAGAATTTTTCGCTGCGCGGCCATTTTTGGTTAATTTTTTCGCTGCGCGGCTCTTGATAATCTTCTGTTATGGATAATAGACCCCACAAAATCACTTTCTATGGTTAAATTAGGGTGCTAATCAAGAATCTGACATCCTTATAATCATATCATGCCATATTGAAGATTTATATAAGACTTTCCGGCAAAAAATGTCCGTCAAATTTTATTTGTTAAAGCAAATTTGGATGATGTGTAAGGTGAAAAAACAAAAAACCAGCGAGGGACATTAGCATCTCGCCACCAATCTCATCGATTTTGACGAGCCTTATTAGCTCATCAGCCAATTAACCAATTTAAATGACCTAAAATATATTTAATAGTCCCAAATCTTGGCTGTCCAATGGTATAATGATCATCCAAAACTTCAAAACTTTGGCCAAGATGGGGCCAAAAATTTAGAAAAATTGTTTGTGTATCTAGGCATCTAGGGCCATTTTGGCAAAACCATTACAGTTTGTAAGTTCAATATATCATTGGATAGCCGATACTTAGGGCTATTAAATGCACTATATCATTTAATTTAAATTAGTAAATTGGCTGATGACTCATGAGCTAAGGCTCTTCAAATTCAAAATCACTGAGACGCTTGTGATCGAGACGCTAATGATAATGATCCCAACCGTGTGTAACTGGCACCAACAAATTCAAATGATCCAGAACAGGAAGAAATCGAAGAGGAGATTGAATGAATTATGAATTAAAATTTATTTGCGCTTATAATTTATTAAAATTTTAATAAATTTTTCTTCAGAAATTTTTTTTTTTTTGAAAAATAAGACTTTTTAAAAAATTTTGGTCAACCCCGTACCCCCGCGGGGATCCCCGCGGGGGTCCCCGTCAAGGTCACCCCCGTCCCCGCCCCCGAAGGTGCCACCCCCGATCACCCCCGCCCCCGTCCAACTCGCCCCCGACCCTCGGGAGCGCAACCCTACTTTATACCAATTCACCAATTCGAGAATAAGTTTATTCGACTTGGCATAGTCGATTAAGAAAACATTTTTTAGCATATTTTGGAAAGCTGAACCGTTGTTTAAAGCCAAACCGGTTTTGGTTTATAAACTTTCTAGTCTTATTTTTAGTCTGTGATCGTGATTTTATAGACTAAATCGAATACGCCGAGTCGAATTGGCCTTCTTATGTATCTTCGGGTTACTTATAAAGTATTTCCAAAATTTACTAGACCAAAATCAACTAAATTTTTGAATTTATCAATTTCCAATATCAGTGTAACTGTGTTGGCTAATATGATGATCCTTCCTTCTATGATGATAGAATATAAAATCAATTTTTCATTTCCCTTTGAAATAATTTATGTAAACTTCTTGCGAAATCAGAAGTAAAAATAGCTTAAAAAGTTCTCGCGTACTACTAAACGTTGTATTCGTTATTTCCAACATAGAAAACCCCTTATTTTTTCAATTCCAAGGTTTTTAACCTGTTAAAAAAAGGAATTGTTTTTGAAAAAGAAGGATTAACCGATTTGACAAAACCGATCTGTGCACCTCTTCTTGACTTCCGCGCACCCATGTTATGTAGTTAAAAATGAAGGCCTATTAAAAAATAAAAAATTGTAAAACATTTTTAAATGCGAACCTGTAGGTAAGTCACAATTTGTAAATGTTAACATTGAAATATGACTGAAATGCAAATGCATATATTTTACATTTTAAATTATGAAAAAAATTTTTTTGAATATTTTGTAGATTTGTAATTTATGCCATTAACAATATAAAAAGCGAAAAAATAAAATTTATCATTGCCATTTTTGCCATTTCATGCTAATTGCAATATTCAGTGTTGCAAATTCGGCATTCACATTTTGGATAGCTTTTACAAACATTCTCATTCATTGTGCAGTAACGGAACACTAAAATGCCAAAATTTTATAATTTGCCTAAAAAATGACCAAATGTTGTCATTTTTAATATTGGAGCTTTATGGCCGCTAATTTATAATCAAGAATATTTTCGGGCAAAGATATTTATTTTTTTTTGGAATAATTTGCTTAAAAATTAATTTATTTAATCAAAAATTTCCGTGTCAAAAAAATCAAAGGCCATAATGGCCAAATCTAACTTTTAAACATTTTCTTATGACCAAATTATTAAAATCTTAAAATGAAGAATATTTTTCTAAAAGAAAATTATGACAATTTTGTCCTGCCTTTTTAGTAAATTAATATTACTCAATTATTTTTCAATTTATTTATTCGAAATTAAATAAAATATTACGGCGATCAGGGTAGCAAAAAGCTCTGAAACATAAATTCATTGTTGGACAATCTTTTTTGGTTTCCCCGCTATTCGGGTATTGTGCATAGCATTTGATTGTTTCAACAACATTGTTAATGGCAATCAAATTGATCAATATAAGGATGACGAATAAAATTCGAAATAAATAATTCATTTTATTAGCCAAAATTTGAAATGAATTTTTTTTTGATTTGAGAGGAATAAAATTCAATTTTAATTCTTCAATTTTAAAAGACATTAATTCCTCCTTTTAAAAAAATGCAAATTGCCTTTTAGAATATTTTAATCTATAATGCATTTTATTCTCGGTGCTATGGCATGTCCACAAAAGTACAAATGTGAGCGTTTTCGACACCTAATAAATCAGAAACCGGTCTTAGACCCCACAAACCTTATATCATTTTGTAGATCTCATCGAGATGCATCGGTTAGTATATAATTTGTCATAGTTTGGTTCAAAATTAAAGGGTATTAAACCGTTTAAACCATTTTCTAGTTTTTGGTTTTAAACTTTTTAATTTTGAATGAAACCATGACAAACTATATACCATTCGATGCATCTCGATGAGATCTACAAAATGATAAAAGGTTTGTGGGTCTAAAAACCGGTTTCTGATTTATTATTAGTCGAAAACGCTCACATTTGTACTTTTGTGGACATGACCACATTTGTACTGCCCTTTGCCTATTGTGGAGATGACCCCGGACGATTATTCTCTCTCAATTGTTATTTTCAATTTTCCTTTTTATTTTTTTAATATTTTTTGAAAATTAAAAGGAATTTAGAATCGTAAATTGGTGAAATTGTTTGAATGCATAATTTTATGGCCATCATTGAAATTTAGATTAATTTATTTTTTATCGCTAGTGGGTGCAAATGCATATATTTATATGTAATAGGGGGGACCTTTCATTTTTCGAACATTTTTTTCGACTAAAATTATTTTTCCGCGCCTTCATTCTTCGAATTTCATGAAAATTCCGATTAAATTTTTATTTCACAAAGTTGAAGATTTATTCAGCATTCTAATCTAACAACTACAAAAAAGCTAAACTACTAATAAAATTAACATAAAATTCTAGGCGAGATTTCTAATTGTGAGCAAAATATACAAATAAAAAATTGTGGATTTTCTACTAAACTACGTTGAGGGTGAATATATGAATGAGTATTATTTGAATATTATTCGCACTTCAATTTGATATTTTTCATTGCAATGCATTCAAATTCAAATGGGAAAAAGCCTAAAGTTTGAATTGGTCGCGATCGAGCGGAGTGCACATTTATTTGCCGCATCCTCCTCCGCAGCCACCGCCACATCCACCACCGCAACCGCCACCTCCTCCTCCGCATCCTAATTGTATAAATAATTTATTTTTAAATATATTTTAATAAATTACCTCCTCCGCCACCATAACCGCCACCGCCGCTGCTACCACCGCCGCAGTTCACAATGATTGGGCCACCGCCCCCACCTCCTCCGCCACCATAGCCACCGCCTCCACCGCAACCACCGCCGCAGCCACCTTAAAGCATTTTATTATAATAATTTTGTAAAAATTTAGATATTGATAACTCTAAAATATTCCATATTGTTTAATAACAATTACATTACAATATGGTAGGATATTTTCATAACAAAATATCATATTTTTAGAAAAAGATTTACGCAAAAAATGATGTTTGAATTTTAGGTCATATTTTTTGCATTTCTCCTCAACCTCAACATCAGTCCTCATTTCTCAGTCCTCACTAATCAAATTTTTTAGCCTACATTAATATTCATGAATATGTGACCAAATTACCATCTAATAATACATTTTTTAATACCAATAATATTATATTATAAATTAGAGCGGAAAATTTGTGTAAAATAAAAAGAAAATAATTACAATTGCACTAAAAATTAATTACTAAAAATTCCTTATCCTAAATTTGAAGCTCAAGTAAAATGAAAAATAATTAAGAATTAGAAAAAAAATGTTATATTGTTTTACCTCCGCACGGAACTGGAGGAGGAGGGCAAGGTGGCGGGCAGCAGCCACCGCCTCCGCCACCACCACATCCGCAACCGCCACCACCGGCGCCTCCAAACAAGAAGGCTTGGGACAAAGGCAAAAGCAATAAAGAGCCGAAAATGAGCCACTTCATTTTTCAAATTTTTCCTCTATGAAAAAATTGGAAAAATAAAAGTTTAATATTTTTAAGAAGAAAAGGATAGGGATTATAAAGGAATATTCATATTCACTCCTAAATATTTGGTGTAAAAGAGGGGAAATTTTGTAGAACAAATGTGGAAAAAATGAATTAATTGTCTGAAAAAGTTTGTTTTTATATAGGCATTTAGCCCAGCAGATTGGCAGTAGACAGCAATTAAATTAAATATTATGTCCCGGATGTGCAATATGATCTGCCTTTTTAGCCTCAAGGCATGGAATAATTGGTGTGAATAAAAGAAAAAAGGAATTAAGACCAGTTTTTTTGACAGTGCTCATCAGCCGATTGTCTGTCTCGACAATAAAGCTGGATCTTATGATCCTGTGATCGCTGAATTTCACATATCATATTGTCACATTTTTGCGTATTAATGATAATAAAAAATGACACTTTTTTGGTTGAAAAGCGCATAATGCCTTAGGCAATTCATTCTGGTATGTCACAAAAATAAGAAGGATAATAAAAATAACTTAATTAGGCGAATTTATATTAGGTAAACCAATGAGTCATAAAAATAAATTATAAAAAATGTTATTTTCATAATTATTTAAAATTACAAATTAATTATAAATTTTTAAAATTACTTATTACTAAACAATTATAAAACATCACAATACCGCTCTTGTTGGGTGTAGCGCTATTGTCAAAGCTTTGATTTAAGAAATGAAAATTCTATATCGTTATCTCGTGTTCTATTCCCAAAGTTAACTTATTATTTAAATGAATAAATAACATTAAATGAGATTTTTAAAAAAAATATAATTTTTGAGGGATTATTTGAAGCTATTAAGCAAAATGAATAGGTAAATTCTTTATAATTTTTCTTAACAAAATCAGCAAAAATTATTGTATTATTTGAGTATTTTTTAAATTTTATATATGTATCGAAACCTGTAATTTTTTCTACTGCAACTTTTGAATAAAGAATAAAAATGAGAGATAAAAAATTTGCCAACATTGTAAAATGCTTCATTTAAATAATCATTTTTATTGTTTGCAGTTTTGGCTTGAAGAAGTTCAAAACCAAAATTCACTACTTACCAACTTCACTATTTTTATCCACTTTAGGATTGGCTACACTCTTGTCTATTAACACTTTTATGCAATGAAAATTTATGCAAATTTTCTGATTTTTCACCAAATAAATTGTATTTATTTTTTGAGTAATTATTTTCAACATTTTTACTCATTCATACATTTTCAAATTAACATCATTAACACAATTTTTTAAAAAATTTTTATTCAGCTTTCTAACAAGCATCAACTACAAAAATTTGAATTCTAAAAATGCAAAAAAAGAACTAAAGATCTACAAGCTACAATTCGAGATTAACTATATTTGGAATAATATTGGGTCTACAACTAATATTTGGGAATAATATAATAAAAGATTGGAGTGGAGGGACTAAAATGGCAAATTGCAACAAATAAAAGAGTGGAAAGAACATCAAAAGGAAATTCATTGTCATTGGCACATTGTTGTTGTTGACCAGTGAAATGTGAACATTTGATGAACTCTGCTGTTTATTTGCCGCATCCTCCGCCGCAACCGCCACCGCATCCGCCACCTCCTCCGCAACCGCCTCCGCCGCCTCCGCAACCTAATTTATTATAATAAATTTATTTATTTTTTAATATTTCTAAATAAATTACCTCCTCCGCCTCCTCCATATCCTCCACCACTGCTACCGCCACCGCAGTTGACAATGATTGGGCCTCCGCCCCCACCTTCGCCGCATCCTCCACCGCCGCCTCCTCCGCAACCACCGCCGCAGCCACCTATTCAAATTTGTTTTAATTAAAAAAGTTTAAAATGTTTTCCATTCTTCTTATAAATGATCTACATAAAATTCCTCTTTTATTTGATCTAATCGTAAAATAATTATAAAAATGACGAAAAATATTTTGTAACAGATTTAAAAATCCCACAAAATTATGACCAAAAAACCCGAAAATCCCATAAAAACTATGGCCAAAAAATCCCGATAATTAATCTATTTATATATATATATATATATATTTTGCAAATTAATATACAAAAATTATAATTATCTACCACTATTAATAACAAAATTTTTTTATCAATAAAATCGTCACAATTAGCAATTTATTTTATTCCAATTTTTTTACCTCCGCATGATGGAGGAGGAGGGCAGGGTGGAGGGCATGGAGGTGGACAGCAGCCACCACCGCCGCCGCCGCCACCACCAGCACCGAACAAGAAGGCCTGAGAGCAAGCAAGCAATGCCAAAAGGCAAATTACTGTTAATTTGTGCATTTTCTTTCGAATCTGTCTAACAAAATTAAATTTTCGATAGTAAGTGAAAAATTTCAAAGCGTTGAATTCAGAAATCAAGGAATCAAATGAGGAAAATCAAAAATGATGATTCGTTAATCATTATTGTCGATTCAGCATTAGACATAGTTAATAAAATATTGAGATAAACTTTTCGAAAAGTTAAAAATGCCCTCTACAATTTTTATCTTAAACTGGATAAATTTTATTAAATCCAAATTAAAATTTCTCGATTTTATGGGCAGAAGTATTCAAAGGAAAATTTGCTTATTTTGTAAATTATTTAAATATTTTAGAAATAGAAAAGTCGAATTTATAGCAATTAAGTGTTTTCAAATTGCAAACTGCATTCCAAAATTGGTTGCTTCCTTAGATTGGAACATAAGACCGTCTAGGTAATGAAATTCTTTCAAGGAAAATGCCTTATTATGTCTAATAAGCTAATAAATATGAGTTGAATGGATTTGGGATAAAGATGAAATTAAGCAATAAAATGAACAATAATGGCACAAATTCAATCGGTTTATATAGCCATAATTTTCAGTAGAAAAACTCCTTAAGTGTGCATCGTCGATGCCATCCCACTCCAAATCCGGATATTTTTGTCCGAATGATTATAACAAAAGTTGAATTGATAGCTTAGCAAATAGCAATCCACAACCAGATTATTCCATCCATAAAAAAGGTCATCCTTCCCGTGTTTGCTGTTAAGCGTTGCAAAAAAAATTATTCGGCGCCATCAAAAAATTTCCATTCACGACAACCCGCAATCAGCGATGACAATCCAAAAGGACATTTTCATCATCACAGCATCAAATTAATCACAAGTGGGCGCCCATCTTCGGGAGCATCCTCCGCTCAATTCATTCCCGTACTCGATTAGATAAAAAGTTTGTGGTCACAAACATCACACCAAAATGTTCTTTCGGAGAAAACCCGATTTTGTTAGTGCAAAAATCCTCAGCTTTGCTGGTCAGCAGATTCGGGGAAGATGCGCTCTTGGCAGTGTTTTATTATCTGCTAATTTTTGATGGATGTTGTGGTCAAATTGGTGCGACTGATGAGCGCCAAAAATGTGGCGAAAATATCATGACCATCATCTGCCTCAGGGCAAATATTGAGATCAACGCGGATCATGCGCAAAAATTTTTGGATAAGTACAATTATTTTCACATTTATTTTGCATAATATTTTTATAATATTAGGAAAAATATTTTTATTTATGGATTATATTTTAAGATAAATTTTCAAATAAATTTTTACGAAATAAGCTGAATTTATAAATAAAATTATTAAATATTTTTTTGTCTTTTTGATTTTCGGCCTATTCCTTATTACATTTTTAGTTGCTTTTGAATTTTGGATTGTATAAATTTGTTTTTGATATAATTATCTACTCCTTCAACCGATTAATTCGAATTGTTGGCTTATTCTTCCAAAAAGTTTTATAGGCAATTGTATTTGAACTCATAAAAATTGGGTAATTTGACATCATTCAAATTTGATCAAATATGAACCAAAGATAAATTCGGTCAATTAGATGAAATTATCAGTTTAAAACCGCATTAAAAGTTATTTAATTTAATAAATTAGAATCGGAGATTACAATTGTCAGAAAAATCTGTTATCCAATAGTTTAGATAAAATCGGTGTTTCCAGTGCCCTAATTAATTTTTTGGCATTCTTTTTCCATTAAATTTACTTTCTCTCATTAGTATATTTTGCTTTGATTCGATAATTCTAACGGAATAAAATAGGCCAAATAAAATTAAAAAGAAAATTGCAACAAATATATTTGATTAAATCCATTGGTCAACATTGTTTTTTTTTTTAATTTTTTTAAAATTTTGTGTTCGATATACAATTAAATTCTTTTTTGAGATTATAATATTAAATAAATTGAATTAAAAGTTTAAAAAGATTATCTTAATAAATGTTAAATATACAATATTCATTGAATTTAAAAATTTATTCAAAAAATTCATAATTTTCATTGTATTAATTTTATTTATGAATTTGAACTTAAAAAATGTGAAGTAAACATTGGCGAAGGAAAAATATTAATAAAGCAAAATTTGGAGAATTGTTTTAATGTTTCAAATTCTTTCTCCTATTTACCCTCTTTTTGCACTTTTAAAAGTACATCCCGTCAGCCTCCACACTCCACTGGACCACTGATGCAGCTTGGAGGCGATTGTGGATGAATTTCCCTCTAGCAGAAAGGCAGCAGCAGAGATGTCGGAAGAAGATAAAGGGAAAGAGTTTTGCTGCCGGATGCACTTTTAGAGTTCAATGGCAAAATCTACAATTTATATGCCTGTGTGTTTTGGGCTTTGCCATACGCTGCTTATAAAGGCCCTTAAAATGTACTTTTATTGACCACCATTTGGGCGGTTTTATGGCCCAATAAATTCAAGCCATCTTTTACAAAATTTAAAGAGGAACATTATGCCCTTTTAAAGGTCATTCATTCACTTTATTATCATCATTTTTTCTTTCTCACAAAAGTACACAATCATTAGAGTCCATCAAGTCTTTTCTTTCACTTTCATATCCCATTCATTTATTTTTTTTTCAATTGCAATTTTATAAATTTAAAGAAATAATTTATTTTTGTGATATCGCTTTTTTTTCCATGGATTTTCGTTATAAATTTTTCTTGGAGAATTTGGATGAATTATACAAAATAAAAAGGAAAATATTTTTTTTGCAGAAAAATTTACTTCTTTTGCAGAAAAAACAGTTTTTGACTTATAATAAATCAGAAGTCGATTTTAGACTATTAAACCTTATACCAATTTGTAGATCTCATCGAGACGCGTCGATTGATATAAAAATATCAGGTTTTGGTCAAAAAATTATAGAGTTTAAAACCTAAAACCGAAAATATTTTTAAAAAGGTTTAACTCCCTAATTTTTTTGCCAAAACCTGACATTTTATATACCAATCGATGCGTCTCGATGAGATCTACAAATTGGCATAAGATTTATATGGTCTTAAACTGGTTTATTGATTTATTAGAAGTCAAAAACTGTTTTTTTCTTGCAAAAAAGCATTTTTTCTGCAAAAGAGTAATTTTTTCTGCAAAACGAAATAAAAATTCTGGTTTCGCAAAAGGTTTGGAAAAACAAAATTGTTTTAATTAAAAGAAAACACAAAATGTTGGGGAGAGACAAAAAACAAATTTAAAGAAATAAAAAAATTGTTGAGAAAGACAGTTTCTAGGAATATAATATAAATGTTTGTAAAAACATATATTTGGAAAATTAAAAACACAAATTATTCGGAAATAAAAAATGTTTTTTTTTGGGTTTGTAATTTGTAAATCCAATTTAATATTTTTAATATTATTTGTACCTATTTCACACTTAAATGGAAAATTAAATTTAATATTTACACTTATTGTGGAATTGACTCTGTGCGTTTGCAGATCTCTATCGAAGGATTTTTGAACCTATTTAATTTAAAATTTCCTTATGGAATTAATACAAAATTGTAATAAAATTTAAAAGCGAATATAAGAAATTCACTTTTTAGGAAAATAAAATAGCTTAAGGTGTAACCAAATACCAAATAGTGCACAAATGCAGAAGTGTATATTTCATTTGAGATTATTTTTTTATCTGCCGACATTCACGCAAAAGTCATTAATTGCTCTCAAAAATAAACCAGATATCGCTGTAATGATATGGGTGATGGGTTGGGATCTTTCTCCAAGCCCAGAGGCAATTTTTATTACTTTGGATTGGAATGACATTTTTGGGAGGCTAATCTTATCGTATAAAATGAACCAGTTGCCCTCGTTGTGCTTTTTTGCAACACGATGGTGATTTGGCTACACCAATTTGATTAGTTGGACCTTGATTTAAGCTAAAACATGATGGCAAAGATGAACGCAAAACTGCGTTTAGTTTTTTTTTAATTTTTTGCACTTTTTGGTCATATTGCAGAGTCAATTTATGGGCCATCAAATGCATGGATTCACTCATTGGAGGAGACAGAAAGTGAAACCAGTCAACGGCCAAAAAATGCCAACCAAAAGGCCGTATATAAGGCGAAGGACAGGCCTTGCCGAATCAACAACATGCAAACAATAAAACTTCAAAATATAACCAAAAAGTCCTCCTTCATTTTTTGTGTTTTTCACAATTAAATTTTAATATTCCTTTCAACAGAAAGCACAATTGAAATGTCAAGGTGTAAACTTTGTTGTGCCATTCTGGCATTTGTCCTAATTGCCGATGTGGCCCAAGCATTTTTGTTTAGTGGCAGTGCTGAGAATGTTTTGACGGGTTTTTTATTTGGCGTAAATAATTATTTTTCTGCAGATTGGCACCGATTAATCCAAGATTCCGTCGCCAATGTGGTGGAGGTTGCGGTGGAGGTGGCGGAGGCTGTGGAGGTGGAGGAGGTAAAAATTGGGAATTTGGGGCAACTTCTTTCATTCAATAAATACCAGTGAATCTTTTATTAGCATGTCTCTTAATTCTAGAAAGTTTTGGCATTTTTTAATGTTCATATCCAGAAAAATTTTGAGTTATTCATATTCTATAATAATTATTCCAGGTGGTTGCGGTGGAGGAGGCGGTGGCTGCGGAGGAGGCGGAGGCGGTTGTGGGGGCGGAGGCGGCGGCTGTGGTGGTGGTGGTGGAGGGCAAGTGATCACATTGAAACTCAGCTGTAGCAGTGGAGGAGGTGTGCTTATAGAATAAAATGGGATAAAATATTATTAGTAACTGAATACTGCCAAAATGGTTTTAGATCTATTCATAGTGCAAAATTTTATTTAATTTTTAAAACAATTTTGAAAAAACAAAAATACAATATGTTTGGAAGAACAAAAATACAAAATATTTTGGAGAACAAAAAATGTTGGATATAATAAAAATTGAAATACTTGGAAAAAATTAAACATACATTTTTTTAACTTTAATAAGATTTCATTTTTTTCTAACTTAGATGCAAAATATTTTCAAAACACGTTGTCTATTATTATTATCTATTTCGGTTTCAAAATTAATTAGGTAAATGGAAAAAACTAACAAACATTTGAATAATGGATTGTGATTATGATTATTCTTAAAGGTGGAGGCGGTTGCGGAGGAGGAGGCGGCGGAGGCTGTGGTGGTGGATGCGGAGGAGGAGGCGGCGGAGGCTGTGGTGGTGGATGCGGAGGAGGAGGCGGCGGAGGCTGTGGAGGCGGATGCGGAGGAGGAGGCGGCGGAGGCTGTGGTGGTGGATGCGGAGGAGGAGGCGGTGGTTGTGGTGGTGGATGCGGTGGCGGAGGAGGCGGTGGTTGTGGTGGTGGATGCGGTGGCGGAGGAGGCGGTGGTTGTGGTGGTGGATGTGGAGGAGGAGGCGGTGGCTGCGGAGGAGGATGTGGAGGCGGAGGCTGTGGAGGTGGATGCGGTGGCGGGGGAGGCGGTGGTTGTGGTGGCGGATGTGGAGGAGGAGGCGGTGGCTGCGGAGGTGGCGGAGGAGGCTGCTGTCGCCGCAAACGATTGGCACTTTTGCAACGAAATGCGGCAAAACTTGCTTAAAGTTGATATATTTTTCCTATTTTCTTATTCACAATTGTATTATTTTCATATATATTTCCGTAGATTGTAGTATAGTAGCTTGTAGTTATAGATGTTAGAATATTAGTTGTATTGCTATTAGTTTGAATAAATAGTTGAATAAAATTTAATTTAAATCAAATTTTCTATTTATTTTTACAAATTTAAAAGTTTCAATGGTAAACTACTAAGCATACGTATTTATAATTAGTCTACTTATTATAAAATATAAAAGTTTAATATTTAACTTAATCAAATCCCATCAATAAAATGATCATTAAATAATTAATTTTGGCACGATTTTCCTCAAAAAGATTATTATTTCACAAGAAAAAGGAAGAATCTCATAGACTGATCATTGATCAAAATAGTTTGGCTATCTATTGTTCTTGTTTTCTTCCTTTGTGAAATGAAAATTATTTGAATTAATTGACAATCAATCTAAGTTGTTAATTTAGTGTCAGCCTTGAGGAACTCATATAAATTGCCTATCTCTGAATTCGAGGATTATGTGAAAAAGCTGGGGATCTGGTATAAAAATAATTTATTAAAAATTATTTTATCATAAAATTCAATTCTAATGAGATTTAAAACAATTTAAAATTAATTTTTTATAAAAATAATTCACATCATAAAATTAGTCAGTCCATCATTTACCAAAATATTATTGAAATTTATAATTAATTTTGACTCGGCCTAACGAATATCTTTGCTGGCTGCATGCTTAAATTGACCACCGCTGTGCTTTGTTCATCTTTCCTCAGGCCAATCATTTTTAAAAAGCATTTTCGATATTCAGAAATTGTCAAAATGGTGACCAATGGATTCAGAATTGGAAGCCAATTGAAGGTAGGAAAAATGAACATTCCTAACTCAACAAGGGAGGAATTGAAAATGCCGAATAAAATGGAGAAAATTGCGACAATGATCAACAGTAGGCAATAGCTGGGCAGGATGGCCTAAAAATATTAAATATATTTAATTAAAAGAATAAATTAAAAATCAATAAATGAGGGATAAAAAAGGAATGGGTAATCAATATTAAAATGATATCAATATTGGAGAGTGAGCTGATGAGCATACAGCATACTATCGGAAATCGGATTAATCTCCTTTTGTAGAGTATTTGGATATCAAAATTTTTGATAAATAGAATTTAAACGAAAATGACTTTATCTTATTTTGTAATTTTTTCGGTCACAATTTTTATATTTAAAATCAAATCCAATAATTCTTTTTCTAATCAACAAATATATCCAATAAAAATAAAATGTTATCAACAAATATACTAAATTAAAGCAGACATCGAAAATTATAGTCTTTTTATGGTCATAACTTGGTAAAATTTTCTAATTTATACAAGAGAGAAACGATCCTAATTTGCCTTTCATATGAACTTTTAAATAAGGCTAATTAGAAAGGTAAAATTAATCTTCAAAATTACCTGTAAAACATGTTCAATGATATTTGATTAAGCGTTTTCCTCCTTTTGGCATTGGCATTATCCATAATGTTTTTCTTCAAAAATATTCGAATCCGTATGAAACAGAAAATAATGGAAAAATAACAAAGGGCCAATAATATGATGATCAAGGAAATTAATAAAACGAGTAATGGATTCGCCTAAAATTCAATAAAAATTAAAAAAAATATTTTGAAATTTATTAAATTTATTGCTCCATAAATATTATTCCTTACCAAAAATTTTTCACATATATAGTATGTTTTCCTCAAGAAATTTATTTGCTAAACATGAATTAGACCATATTTTATTGCATTTTAACCATTTTATTAAGCTCAATGCCAATATTATCAAAATAAAACGATATTCATGGTAAATATTAGCATTGGGCTTGCTAAAATGACATAAAGTGAATAAAATGGATGCCAAATCTAATTGAATTACTTATATAGGAAAAAAATAAAAAAATTAGCAAATTTGAATTTTAATTTCATATTTTGGCGCACATTAAAAATAAATAAATTCCAATTATTAAAATTACTAATTAATTATAGGTACATACTGGATCGTATTTCATTGTAATTTTGATGGAATTGAATTCAGGAACGGAAATGATGGTCCTCATTTCGGGAATTTCGTCATGCTGGACATCGGTGGAAGGCGTCGCTATCAATTCAGTGCAAATAATTGACAGTGCAAAAAATGCAAAACTAGATGAATAAAATGCAAATGCCACTTTTTTATTTTTATAAGATCTGTGTAAAAAATAAAAAGTTATATTTTAGAGCAAATTAGGAGTTTTTATTTATTTTTGGTTAATATTAATTCAAAGAAAATTTCTACAATTTTTAATTAAGAATTATAAACAGGAATTTAACCTCAATTTTGCCTAATTTATGCCATTCTTGGTAAGTCATACCAATATTTATCATGGATAATTCACATTTGGCAAATGTTGGCATTGTCCCGTAGCATAATGGCTTGAGTATGGCCTTCATAAATTACCCGCCGATTTCATAGACAAAGGAAACAATGAAAGATTCTTTTTATTCAATTCCCAATGACAATTTTCATTAAAAGCCTCTACCGGAGGATAATTTCCAGATCTAGGCCAAGATCTCTCCTTATTTCCTTATTTTTTTACTCCCTTTATTGATTACCGTAAATATAAAACTTATTGCTCTAATTAGGGAAATAAACAAATGTAGAGAGAGGTGAGATAAGGGATAACATCCCAAAGAAAAATAATTTTTTTAAAAAATTTTGTAAAAAATTTTAGTGGACTATATTTATTTATAAGTTATCTTATTTAAATTGATTTTATTAATTTACCTGCAAATGATTAAATATCGATGGAAGAATTGTAGTGCCAAACTGACAACAATTTGTACAAAACAAAAATAATATATGGTCATAATTGCTGTTCGAATTCTAATGTACGGAATTGAGGCAACAATGCCCTGCGCGAACATATATGTGAAGGAATTTGTGGAAAAAATGACCAACTATAAATAAATTTAATAAAAAAAAATTTAGAAGAATAATTCAACCGGTAGATTCATTGCATGAAAGAACAAAGTGGAAATATTCCATAATGAAAAATAAATAATCACAGATCGATAATCCTTCAATTCTTTTGAGTATTCTTTTCTGGACAAATTTAGAAGAAATCCGTTCAAAATTGTTCCAAACACTAGGGAACAATACGAATTCCAGACGTTGAATTTCAGCGTAAATGACATATTTTTCTATAGAAAACAAAAATTATTATAAAAACATTGTAAAAAAGAATTTATTTAAAAGTACGGAAATGAAAATTTTCCCATAAGTATGGATAATGAAAATTTTGTCATTCAATTTTTGTAATTTCAATAGTCGTAGCCTGAGCTGATCTCATTGCGTGTTAGTACGAATTACATTCTTGAAAATTAATTTGTTTTTTTTCTGTAGAATTCGGCTGCAAAAAATTATGAAATTTTTTATAGCGAACACTAAATTGTCATAAAATAGTGTACTTTTGGATTTGCTCTCTTTGCGTCAAATTTTTCGTTAAAAAAGTTATTTTTGGAGGAAAAGGAGGTATTGGCGGTAAAAAAAGTTATTTTTGGAGGAAAGAAAGTTTTTTTTTTGGAGGAAAAAAAGGTTATCACTCAACGCATGGACGAAGGAAACGTGGAGGCAATCAAACTTCCGAATGCTGGGCAAATTAGCGCCGCATTAGATCGACATTTGGAGAATATGGAGCAAAAGCAATGCCAGGATAAATGAGCAAACATGAGTGTGCTCGATAAAAAAAGAATTATGACCCACTTAAATACGTTTTAATTTATTCTATTAATTTTTTCTCTAATCAACTTAATTCATCTCAAACATAGATCTATTTAGTATTATTGATATGCGAAAAATTCTATTTTAGATTGATTTTAATGGTTCACCTGCAAATTGTCAAATATCGATCGATGAATTGTAGTGCCAAACTGACAATAGGTTGAATATAAAACAAATAATAAATGGTCATAATTGATGTCCGAATCCAAATTGATGGAATGGAGGCAACGATGCCTTGGGCGAATATATACGTGTAGGGATTACTAGAGAAGATGGCCAACTTTAAAAATTGAATTAAATAAAAAATTTCGACATTTGGAAAAAATTTTTACGACTTTTCGACAGCCGAAATCTAACCCTTCTGATTATTTGCGCGCATTTGTCCATAGATATTCAAAATTTCAGCTCTGCCCGTAACTTGGGATGCTCGCTAAAATTCGACAAAATCCCCTCGACTATCAAAATTTTTATAAGGTTTTAACATTTTAAATTTAAGTTTTTATTTAAATATAGCATATTAAGAGATGTTTTGGTGAGTATTCGAAATTCGAGTAGCCGATTTGAAATTTTTTTCTTTTAATATTTTACCAACCGGTTGATTGATTGCCTGAAGGAGTAAACTGGAAATATTGCATATTGAAAAATAAATGATAACTAGCTCAGGAACGCGCGCTATCGCGCGCGTCCCTTAGCTAGTTACTTTTTGAATTGAACCAATATTTGAAATAATTAAATAAAATAAAAAAAATTAATAATAAATGAATAATTTTATGCTAAAAAATAAATAGTAAAAAAATTCAATTTAAATATTTTATTCATCTCTCATCAACTTCATTAATTCTTATTCCCTATACTCATAATTCATTATCATCTTCATTCATGCCTTAATATTTTTTAGCACTATAATTTCCCTCCCTTTATTCTTTTTAATTCTTCATTTTCTCTTCTTTATGCTTCAACCTCTCCTCCAACTTTTATCTTCTAATTTATCTTTTCCCATCTTTATTCTCATTTATCTCTTTCATTCCCTTTCATTCTTATGTTCATCCTTTCTAATCATTTCATTCATCTCTTTTCATCCTATTCATCGCTTGCATTCTCCCATTCATATCTTCTCATCCTCACATTCATCCCTCTCATCCTCACGATAACATCTCTCTTCCTCTTATTCTTCTCTTCTCATCCTCCCATTCATCCCTCACATCCTCCCATTCATCCCTCTCATCCTCCTATTAACATCTCTCTTCCTCTTATTCATCTCTTCTCATCCTCCCATTCATCCCTCACATTCTCCATTTCATCTCTTCTCATCCTCTCATTCATATTTTCTCATCCTCCCACTAACATCTCTCTTCCTCTTATTCTTCTCTTCTCATCTTCTCGTTCATATTTTCTCATCCTCCCATTAAAACCTCTCTTCCTCTCATTCATCCCTCTCATCCTCCCATTCATCTCTTCTCATCCCCCATTTATATCTTCTCATCCACCCATTAAACTCTATCTTCCTCCCATTCATCCCGATCATTCATCTCTTCTCATCCTCCTATTTTCATTCATCCCTATTCATCTTCCTATTAATCTCTTTTCATTCCCATTCATTCTTATTTTCCTATTCATCCATTCTCATCTTCCTATTAATCTCTTCTTTCATATTCATCCCTATTCTTCTTCCTATTCATCCCTTTTTTTCGCATTCATCTCTTCTTATTTTTCCATTCATCCTTTTTTATCTTCTCGTTCATTCTTCTCATATTCCCATTCATCCCTTTTCATTTTCACAATTCACATTCATCACTTGTTTACAATAATCTCTTTTCATCTTCTCATTCATTCTTTTCATCTTCCCATTCATCACTATTCATCTTCTCATTCATCTTTTTCATCTTCCCATTCATCACTAATACATTTTTATAAGAATAAATTGCAATTCAAAGAATTTCGACATCTTCTTGAATAAAAAATTGGGGAATGATGAATGAAGGTGAATTCTTTCAACCATTTTTTGTTAAAGAAATTGTTGATATTAAAAATGAAAATTGCAATTTTATAATTAAAAAAAACAATAAATTTAATTGTCGCTATCATTTAATTGCCATTAAAATAATTCTCGGCTATTGCAAACAGTTAAAAAATATTTTTTCTCATTTAATTTGTTGAAATTTTTCTCAAATTGCAGCTTATTTCATTCTAATTTCCTTTATTTCTTTATTCCTTATCCTATTTATTAAGATTGAGTGGATGTGTGAAGATTGAAAAAAGGAATTAAAAATTGTATTGTTTTCTGTCATTAAAATTAAGATAAAAATGATGCATTTTATTCTTTTCCTTTTTTGTGTTCCGAATTGACCCTGCTGTTTCAGAAAAATAAAAAGAAAATAAATCTATTTAATTAATTCAAAAGAAACTTTCCAAGGTGCTTTTAATCTTTGGGAAATTTCAGAACTGTTGCAGGCAGTAGAAGTAAATAAAAATAAATAACTGAAAACAAATTTCATAATCAAAGATTAGTTGCAGTATGGATTAGAAATAAAAATTAATAAAGAACTGAAAAAGAATATGCACATTTTTTATTTCTTTATCCTAATTTTTCTTTTTCCTTTTTTATACTTTATGTCTAAAAAATGTTTTTCTCTGTTTCTTCTAAAAAAAACAAAACGCCAAGTTCAAAATAATTTTTTATAACAAACCAACAGAAAATTATATATAGGATTCTTTGATATTCTTTCAATTCCGTTGAGCATTCTTTTTTGGATAAATTCAAAAGGAAAACATTCAAAAATGTTCCAAACACCAGGGAACAATACGAATTCCAGACGTTGAATTACAGCGTAAATGACATCGAAAAAAATAAAAAATTTATTGTAAAAAATCAAAAAAAAAGAAATCAAGGATAAAAAATTTTATTGAAAAGTAAGGAAAATGAAAATTTTTCATTAAATTTTTATCATTTTAAACAAGCCAGCAGCTAGAGCGGTGCTAAAAAATTTTTCAAAGAATTCAGTTATAAGCAAATTATGAATTGAAATTTAGACACTGAATTGTCATAAAAATGAGTAACTTTTCGAGTTTGGGTCCTATTTTTTGTCAAAAAAATTTTTAATCATGCAATCGCAAATGATATAAATCAATTAATTGACAAACAAAATATAAATTGGAAATAATAAAATACAATGAAATTTATTAATTATTTTATTCTTTTTTGTTCTCGATGATTCCTAACGACAGGCAACACTACGAATCCAAATGATGAATTTCAATGTAAATGACATAAAAATAGGTAGAAATTATTTTGAAAAATATAAAAAATAAAAATTTTCCCATTTAGTATTTATGATTTTAATCGAAGTCAGAACACAATGCATATTGGAATTTAAATTCACAAACCCCAATAGACAGAATGAAGACAAATACAAATGTGGGACACATATTCACATTTCATTCTAGTACAAATTAAAAAAAAGTTTTATTTATCAAATAAAATATTTTATTGCAGAAAAAATGAATGAATTTAAAGAAAACTTCTAATTTTTTGGAGCTATATAATGTGTCCACAGAAAAATTTTGAGGCTTAAGATTAGGGTTAGATTTTAGGTTATTTTAAATTAATGTTCGTGATTAAGGCGACATTTTTGAACCTTAAAGAAGCCTGTTAGTTTATGGCCTAATCATGCCTTTTGATAATTTACTTGACCGAAAATAATATAGTTAAATTTTTATATTTTTGAATTTACAAACCCCTGATTCCACAATACATACATTTTTATTTCGATAATTTTATAAAATAAAATTACATATATTTATATTATTTCTTCTCAATTCATCATATCAACAATTCCGAAGATTCCATGCACTCACTCTTGACCCAGTTCTTTGATTAACAGTAATTGTCTCAATTGGGACCACAGCATTTGCGGAATTTAGACCTCGACATGTCCAATAGGAAACGAAATCAATGAATTGTTGTTTTAACAAAATGCGAAAATCCCGGCATAGCAAAAGTAAGACAAACTAGGGAAAAAAATTTAAATCAATAGAATTAAAATCAAAAATTGAATTGATGGTAGAATTAATAAAAATGTTAAAGAAGTTAAGGACAGCCCTACTAAACCAAATATCATTTAAGAGAATTTATCAAAAACGCATTGATTGGTATATATGTTACGGGCAAAAGTGGAAATCGATCAAAAAAAAGGTTTTGCCCGGGCGAAACTGGATTAAACTTAAAACAATAAAACCGTAACATATATAATTTGTTATGATTTCATAAAAATGTAATTAGTATTAAATAGTTTAACATTTTCAGTGCAAAGCTATTTCAGCATTATACTTTAAATTTAAACCTAATAACCAAATCATACTCAATCCCATGCTAATAATTAAATTCTTGCTGATGAAAACAATTAATTCTATGAGAAAATGAAAAATTTTTCATATTAACATTTTGTAGTTTAAAATGTACCACCTCTTCCACACAACCATTTGAGAGTACAAAAATAATCATAAGTGCTTCACTGAACACCGGATCGGAATTGTAGCCCGGAAAAAGATATTGTAGTGCACTATTTGCTGCCGAAATTGAATGTGGAATTGACGAACTGAAGAAAACCACGCACATTCGTATTCGATCCTTTTCCAACACGGATGTGCCTCCATTATTGCTGGTTTGTTCTCGACGTGGGACGGCTTTTGCTGGAATTATCAAATTAAAATTTTTGGAAAGCTAGGCGAAATAAAATAATAGAAAATGTTGTCTTTGTCTTATGAAACAGAAATTTTCATGTTAGGAAATGGTAATTTAAAGAAGTGGATAATTTGTTTTTATAATTAATGATAAATTTAAATTATATTTTTGAATTTGACCCAACCGGAAAAGTAAAATCTAAGCAGTTGAATATTCTTTTAAAACTAGTATTTTTCTTAGGAATAGGAGAGTGTCATTGGAATTTTTTTTAAAAAATAACTAAAAAATCGGTAAAATGACCTATTTTTAGTCTTCTTTTTAAATTTTTTTTTACTTCTCTCTTTCAAAATCCGGATCAAAAGGAGGCCATAGCAAATAGAGGGAACAATTGTGTCGAAGAAGAGGGGAATCATGGACAGTACGGTGCCATGTACTTTTGCGAATGTGATCAGCGAAAAATAAATGGCACAACTGGTAGGACAAAGAATCAGCCATATTCGGAAATATGTTCTGAACAATTAATAGAATAATATTATTATAAATTATTAAAAATGATTAAATGGGGCAGAAAATGATTTGTTGAAAATTTGAAAAATTACTTAATGAATGGAGGATCGAAATCGGAAGCTAAATACTAAAAGTTTGGGCCTAGTCTTTAATTTGTATTGATTTGCAATTTTCGTATAAATAATACAGATTTTTTAATTAATTGAAAAATTTAGAAAATTTCATTAAAAATTGTTATGAAACTTTATTTTATTTTTTTTGGTAAATTATGTACTATATATGATGGGATAATATATTATATTTATGAAAGAAAATTATCCTAATAGGATTAATTTTATAAATAAATTTAGGCAAACAATAATTATCAATTTGCTAAAAGCGGAAATTAAATGATGAGGTTTTATTCCTTCTTAAATTGTATAAATTTGCAAATTGCAAAAAAATACCCTAAAATATCACATTTCCTATGGAAATATCCACATTCAATTATTACCGTTTTTTGAGCCACCATTTTGTGTATGTCATTGGCCAGAACATTGCATGCAGTCGATTCAATGCCAACAAGGATATATGCAATTTTATGCATAATGATAACTGATTCATGATTTTCAAGCAAATTGAATTCCACAAATCCAAATCCGCGCTTTTCATTGCCAAAATTTGAATTTGAACCAATCGGACAAAAATGTAGACGAGAGAAACAATTGACTAATTTTTAATTTCGATGGAATTTATTGAACCTAGAAATTTTTATTACCTTGCTTAACATCAAAAAAAGTGCTCCACGTTTAAAGCAAAGTAAAAAAAGTGGACGGAATAGTAAAATGATGGCCACACCAGCCGATGTCCAATACCATTGCACCGAAGCCATTATTTGGTAATTTATGAATATTTTTCAAATAATTTCTAGTTTTAAAAATAATTTTTAAAAATATTTTAATTTTTTTATGTAAAAATGTCTTATCTAACTCATATTTCATAAATTATAGCCAATAAAAAATTTATGACTATAAAAATATGGAATAAATTTTTGCTAGTTTAAATTAAAAATACACCAGTTAAAAGCTATCATTAAAAAAATTTTCAGCCATAAAATAAAATTTTGACAGATTTTACCGGTCAAAAGATTATTTACTTTTAAAAATGATTTGTCAGATTAAAAGGGTGATTAGAGAAAATTATTTAAATTTCAATAGATTTTGGTTTGAGAATAGTACTATAATAAAATTTGGTAGAAAATTTATACGGTCAAAAAATTCTCATTTTTTTTTACATGAATGCTAAATTTAAAATTCAAAGAAAACATTTTAAATTAACTAATTAAATTTCCAAGCTTTCACAATTAATCATTCCAAAAACATGTTGTTTTCGATTTAAACAGAAAAAATGTGGGAATTTTATATGAAATTTGGCAAAAAGGGGAAAATAAATTTTTCCATTATCTAATTCTCCAAAAAATTGTAACTATAAAATAATAGTAGAATTTTTTTTTTTATTTGAAGAAAATAAAATGATTGGCATTTATTTTCCGGTACGCTACAAATGAAATGGGCCCTTTGAATTGGCCACCCATCAAAAAATATTTAATCAAAAGTTTAACTCCTTTCTTAAATGCCATTGCAGAAAATATTTCTATATAAATATTATTTATACTTCCGCCCTAATACAAATTTCACTATTGTAGATGATAATGTATTTTAAATTGTTAAATAATAAATTAATTAATTCTTGTAAATTGTTTTCCAATCACGCAATGTTTTTTTCACTTTTATTGCGTCAAAACAATACAATAAAATCATATGGGAAAGTTTATTAAATTGGCTACATTTTTAAATATTTTAACATGCAAATATACCTAAATAATTGTTATGAATAGTAATGATGTTTTCATTAAATTCAACAATGTTTTTTTTATGATTTGCTTAAAAAACTAATAAATTTAATTTGAGCAATTATTTCGTTAATAAATAATAAATATTTCAATTTGACTAATTTTGAAACAATTTTAATATTCTTTACTTTTCTATTTTTTGCCGGGAAACATATTAGTCTAGCCGATTAAGCTAAGCAGGCTACACACTACACCATAGAGATTTGGCCAAAGGGTTGGCCAGTATTTTATTTTTTCAATCTTTTAATATGGCCTAAGCGCCGACTTTTATTGGCAATCAAAACTTAAAGCTGAAGAATGTACTGATTTATAGCGAAAAAGGTGTTTGTTGTGCCAAAAATTTATTAAAAAATTATCGATTTTCATTAACAGTAAAGTTTTAGACAAAAATGAATTTTTTAAAGAGGCAAAATAATGCTTCTTTTGATATTCAATATTCATTGTCCATATCCCTGCTGGAATTCCCATTCGCGATTGTCCAACGGGCAAATCTGTAATTAATAAATGAATGTAAAAATAATAAATGTAGCTAACATACATATCGAGTGCGAAGCCAACGCGAGATACAATGAAAGTGGAAGGCGTGATTGCAAATACCCCAAGCGACAAGACAATCATCAATTGCATTTGCTGCCTTTAATTTAATAAAAGAATATAAAAGAAATGGCCGATTTTGGAAATTGGCCTTCCCGGAATAGGCCAGCACGAATTTTGCTGTTGGTTTTGGGAATTTAGTTTTCTAAGCAATTAGAAACCCGGAACTAGGCTTAATCGACTTTGTATGGTCAATTTATTCTTTGAAATTTTAATTTCAAAACGGTTTAGGGGTATTAGGACTAGGATAGAATGCCGAAGGGGGAATAGGAATCTAACGGAAAGTTTTTCTTTGAAATTTCATAAATCGACCATATCGAATCAAATTATAGTCTAATCTAGAATCTGACGAATTTTAGAAGCTAAGATTGCCTGGCCTTTTCCTGGAAAGGACAATTTCCGAATTGGCGAAAAAATAAATATAAATTTTCCTTTAAAAACGTACTAGGCATTCAATGCATCGATCCATGATATTATTACGGCATAAGGCACAGGCTTCCCCGTTTATATCCTAAATTGTTAAAAAAAAATCAACAAATCAAATCCAGAGGCCTTTAAATGCAATTGCATTCCATTTCTTTATTACCTAAAATTGAACAATATTTAATAAATTATATTTTCAACTTCAACCTTGTTGACATCTGCTGATGTTGGGTTTGGGACTGGCGCACCTTCTTCCATATTAATTTCGTTATTTACTTATTTTTTAGGTATTCTTTTTAATTGTAGATCTTTTTAATATAATATTATTAACAAATTAATAATTAATATAATCGTTTATTTATATTCGATATTGACTGGATGATTATTGATTATTTATTCTAATATTGATGGGAAAAGATATAATAATTACGCGAATATAATCACAACAACTGTAACTATTAAAGTCTTCTTCAGTAGGATGTTCCAAAGTCAGTTTTTATAAAGGTCTCGGTTTTAAAACTCTGTTTTCGGTTTTATGTTGAATTAGATTTCTCCTAATTTTTGGAGGAAAAATTCCCAATATTCGTTTGCAATTGCATCGATTTTCTCAATCCGAAACGACCTTTGAAATTTGCAATTTCATTCTTCACTATTCATGGCGGCGGCCTAAAATTATGTTGCCCTTGCGCAGAGTAAGGGATATATATGGAGGAATTAAATCAGAGAAAAGGGAACTCCAAACCAATCCTTTCCAAAGGATTGAAGAAAAGGATGGGCCTCGTCGGACAATGGTCCCTCCTGCTAGGTATAACAAATAGAATGAAAATGACCTTGAATACAGAGATCATTTATTATAGATTTATTTTAAAAAGAATTGCGACAATTTTGTAGCTGAATCAAAAAATTCGTTTGGTGCCCTTGGAATTT